>JAEUCK010004791.1:0-229465 GCA_017311455.1 Otocyon megalotis megalotis
AGGGGACGCTCACCCGCGTCACCGTCTTCGGCGCTGGCATCGGCCCCCTCCGCCGCCGGCCCGTACTGGTGCTCCGCGGTCTGCAGGGCAGACTCAGTGAGGCCCCGCGTGAGGCCCACCCACCCCGGCGCAGGACGCGGGGCCGCCCCGTGCTCACCTGGCTGGGGTCCCCGGGGGGCACGGACAGGAGAGTCGTGCTGTCCACTTCCCCCATGAGGTACTCGGACACGCTGCAGGGCGGGGAGGGGTCAGGCTGGGAGACCCGGGGCCCGCCCCCGCCCCCGGCGCCCTGGCCCTCCGCGGCCCCGCAGCGCTCACGTGTTACCGAAGGACATGGCCATGGTCTCCAGGGCCTTCTCGAACTCCTCCTTGTCGGACTCGTTGTTGCTGCACTCGTAATGGAAGCCTGGGGCGGGCGCGGGGACGAGGGGCCGCTGGTCACCCCGCGCCGCTCACCGGGGGCGCCGTCCGCCAGGGGCAGCGCCACGGCAGGGGTGCCTGTCAGATTGCCGCGAGCCCTCCAAACACCCTCCAAGGGTCCCTTCCTCCAGGAAGCCCTCCCGGCCCCCCGCTGACCTCTGATCCTGGCGATGAGGGTGCCGGCGGCCGTGAGCGTCTCCATGGTGTTCAGCAGCGGGTACTTGTTGATGATTTGGCGCATCACGCGGAGGACCTCGCCCAGGCACTCGTGGGCCAGCCCCCGGCGGGCCTCCAGCAGCTCTGCCGGGCAGGGCGCGGTGAGCGGGAGGGAGCGCCCGGCCAGGGCCAGCCGCCCGCCCCTCCCCGGTGGGGAGACCGAGGCAGAGGCGGGCCGGGCCGGTCGCTGAGGGCCCCCCGCTGAGGCCCAGGCCGTGGTGGACGCAGCCCCTTTGCTCACGACACTTGCCGGGTCGTCCAGACAGTACACACCTGCGCTTCAGGTGGCCGCCCTGGTGCCTCTTTCTTCCACGCAGCCCCCCAGCCCTTTCCCGCCGTGGCCCTGACCGCTCAAGGTTCTGGCCAGCCCTCTGCCTGCCCTGCCTGCTGCCGTCATCTCCTCCCCCCGGCAGCGGCCCCCAGAGGCCCCCGAGGCCCCTGCCGCCATCATCCCTGTTTTGCAGATGGGGAAACTGAGGCACACCCATCATTTCTCAAAGATGAAAAAAAAAAAGATGGAAAGCTTTCCCATGTACACTGGCTCAGAAGGCACAAGACCTCGTCTGGAGGGCCCGGCCCGGCCTTGTCTCCAGGGCAGTGGGGAGCCATAGAAGGTGCTAGAGCAAAGCAGGGCTGAGGTCACATCTGTGTCTTGGAATGGGGCCTTAAATGCTCTGCACAGACACTATTTTTTTTCCCTAAGACTTTAAGTGACATCCACACCCGGTGCAGGGCTGGAACTCACAACCCTGAGATCAAGAGACCCAGGTGCCTCCGACTCAGCCAGCGGGGTGCCCGTCACCCGCCCTAAGGAGACCAGCGCGAAGCAGCAAGCGCCAGGCGCGCCCCGCTCGGTGGAAACACCGTAGGAAGGCGGGGAGGGAAGGGGAGGGATGGACGGCCAGCTGGGGGCCAGCCTCGCCCGCGCCCCGACTCCCCGCCTGACGGCCGGTGCTCCGGAGCACAGCGGGGCCTGAGAGCCCTGAGGCCCCCAGGGAGACCCCAGGGACGGCGGGCCTCGGCCCTCCACGCCCACCTGCCCAGACCCTGCGGCGGCCTGGGCTGCAGATGAGACACCTGAGGCCCGGGGAGGGGCCCAGCAGAGGAAGCCCCGCGCTCAACCCACATCCTCCCCTCCAGGTGGCCCAGGGGCAGGAGGGCCCGCGGTGCCCCGCCCCCCGCACACGCCCCGGGGCGCAGCCCGCCCAGGCCTGGCCTCCAAGGAAGCGCGGGGATCGGAAAGGAACCGAGATTAGCGCGTTTCCCCAGGAAGCGGCTGTGGCCCCCGCCCGGGCCAGATAACCCTGGGGGGCCCCCACCCCGCCGCGGGGCCAGGCCACTGGGGGCCGAGCGCCCAGCCTGGCTGGGGCCCCTCCGACCCGGGGGGCCCTGGGGGCAGCAGGTCGGGGTGCCGGGCTGGGTGCTGGGGTGCGGCCTCGGGGGAGCGGGCAGCAGGCCGCGCACGAGGTGCCAGGGACAAACAGGAAGCAGATGAAAATAACCCGGCAGGAAGCGTGCTGTCAGCGCCACACGGAGGAGAAAACGGAACCGCCGCCCCAAAGCCGTCACGGCGGCGGGCACAAGCCGCGGCCCTCCCGGGCCTCTCCTGCGACCTCAGCCTCAGCCGGCGGACCTGGCCCACCTCTGCCCCGACGCCCTCCGGGGCTGCCCACTGGCCTCATGAGGACACCGGGGACGCCCCGAAACCTGTCCCCAGGGGCATCTCCGTGTGTGCCTCTGAGCCCCCGTGACGTCCCTGCGCCGCGGCCTCCCGGCTGGGATGCGTCCCCGAGGGCCCGGCCGCAGCGGCGTCACCCCCCAGCCCCCCGCCGTCCCACAGGGTCGGAGGGCCGGTGTGTGGCCCCATCCCCCAGGCTCCGGTCCCCGCGCTTCTCACCGTCACGCAGGACATAGTCCCTGAGCTTCTCGAGGCTCTTGGCCAGGCGGCCCACGTCCGCCAGCAGCTGGGAGATGTCCTCCCCGGAGTCGGGCCCGGGCGCGTCGCCGGGGAGCTCGGCGGGGCTGGCAGTGGCCAGCGGGCTGCGGTGGCCCCGGCCCAGCGTCCAGGAGCTGGCCCCGGGCAGCGGGAAGCCCGCGGCGCTCGCATGGCGGCTCAGGCTGGTGGGCCGCTTGAGCGTGCCCGTGGCCTTGGCGTTGGCGGCGGCGCTCGGCGGCTCCGCGCTGGCCCCGGGGGACGCCGCGTCGGCCCCATCCTTCCTGGGCAGCTCCTGGGGAGGACGGGCGAGCCGGTAGCCAGGTACCCGGCCCCGCGCTGCCTCGGCTTCCCCATGGCCGGGGGGGGGGGGTGCTCTGCAGGGTCTCCCGCGGACCCCACGGGGATCAAAGGCCAGAGGTCAGGGGGCCGAGATTTGGTGCCCTGCCCCGCCCACACCTGTTACCCAACATCCTCTTCCCCAGAGCTTTCACAAACAACGGTCTCTGCCCAAACCACAGCCAGGGGTGGGGCCTGTGAGGGCATGGGGGAGGGGCACCCCACTTCCTGGTGGGGTGGGGTGGGGTGGGGAGGGTCCCGGGGGTCCTTGGCCCTGCAGCCCCCTCCAGGCTGCTGCAGGCACACCTCCGCGCAGGCGAAGATAGCTCTGTCGACTCCCGTGCCCCCGAGAGTCCTGGGGACCCTGAAGTCCTCGAGCACCCCCAAAGCTTCTCGACTTCCAGGCCCCACACCCACAGGTCCCGTGTCGTGCCCTGCTGCCCTGTCAACCTTCGGCCCCGAAGCTGCGCTGTAGCTGTCACCCGATGGCACCCCTGGCCCCAGGTCCCCTGAGCCCTGCCCTGCGGTGCCCCAGCCCGGGCACCCTCCCGCCCGCCCCCCGGCCCCTCGGCCAGGCGCTCAGGGGAAGCAGAGGGCTCCTACCGTGAGCCGAACGCCGGGGTCCTGGCCTGACCTGCGGGCTCCGTGCCGTCCAGCCCGGCAGGGGCTGTAGCTGGTGGGAGCCCCCCGCCAGCGGCCCTGCATGGAGCTGCTGGGCCCTTGGCGGCAGGCGCACGGCGCACCCCTGGGCCCTGGAGCCTGGTGTCACGCCCAGGCCCCCGCCCGCGCTGCACTCCCCGGAGAGGCTCACTCACCCCCAAGGGCTGTGGGCTGGGGCTTCCCGCCCGGTTCTTTTTCGAGATGGAAGGGGTTTTCATGAGCTCCCGCTTCTTCCTGGAGAACATGGTGGGGCCTGGGCCTGGGGAGGTGGGCTGGGGTCGGGCAGGCAGGGGTCCCGCTGCTGTGCTCTCAGCACCGCCTGCTCCAGGGCCACATTGTCGCCGGCCACCCCCTCCCCAGCTGTCAGCCCCACGTGACAGGCCCGGCCCTCATTGGCGGGCCCTCCCCCCCACAGGAAAAGGCCTCCCAAGGCAGTGCCGGTGACGAAGGCCTGCCCCCCACCCGCCCTGGCCGCAGCCTGCCCCTCCACGCAGTGGGCTTCACGGTGGGGTCCCAGAGCCCACCACCAGCTTCCACTTTCAGGGCGCGTGTGCTGGCGGGGGTGCCCGGGCCTGGCACTGCTGGCCTGGCACGCGGGGCGGGCACACGGCGGCAGGTGACGCTGCAGCAGGCGGCGGGGATGCAGACCCTCAGTCCGGCACATCAGACGCAGCTGGGAGCATGCGCACACGTGTGCACGGTGACCCGCGGGGACTCGGGCAGGTGTCGCTGCCACGAAGCTCACAGGTGGAAGGGACGAGCCAGGGCCTCTGTCTCAGACCCGGGGCGCGGCCCCCTGCCGTCCAGCCCCATCCTCCCTCCCGGGGCGCACGGCAAGGCCCCGGGCACAGCAGGCCCCCGTTCCCACCGTCCCGGAGCACACGCAGACCCACCACTGACAGGACGCTGTGGGAAACATGCGCGGCCAGACCTGGGGCCTCGCCTCCCCGCCCCCCAGCCCCCACCCCTCACCCTCCCTGACGCCCCCCCCCAGCCTGCCGGGAGGGGCGCATCTGCAGGGCACAGGGCAGCGGTGTGCGGCTCCCCAGGCCCGGGTCCACCCGCAGACCCAGCCGAGTGGGCCCTCGAGGACCCTTTGCCCAGCACGCAGGGCTCTGGGGCCTGGGCCCAGTCAGGAGGCCGGAGGTCTGGGCCACCCCGGGGCTCCTCCAGGTTGCCCAGAACATCCCCAGGCCTCGAGCTCGTGCCCACTTCATGGCCAGGCACTCGCGGGCACCGCCCTCACCTCGACCCACGTGGGTGCTGAGGGGCCGCGGCCAGCAGGCTCCCGGCCACCACGGAGGCCCCGCAGCTGGGCTCCAGGGGCCCCCAAGGCCCCAGGGCGGCCCGCGAGGAGAGCCGTTGTGGACCTGCGCGCCGCCGGCACACGCACACGCACACGCAGTTGCACGCGCAGAGATCTCTTTATTTCCTCCAGGGCAACGGTCCTCCGAGCGGCCGGCCCGCCCCTGTCCTCCCGCCCGCGCAGCGCCCCGCCCGGGGGGAGCTCAGAGCGCCGACTCGGCCATGCAGGGCTCCGTGCCCGCCCCCGCGTCCTGCGTGCCGGCCTCGCGCTGCCCCTGCGCCGCGGAGAAGTCGAGGAACACCTGCGGCGGGCGGAGGGGCCGTCAGCGCGGGGGCGCCCGCAGCCCCGCCCCGCCGCCCGGGCGCCGCGCACCTCCTCCAGCGCCGTCCGGCTCACGGAGAAGTCGTCCACGCCCAGCTCCGCCCCGCGCGCCGCCAGCTCCGCGAAGACGCGGGACAGGGCGCAGCGCCCTCCCGGCGGCAGCTGGAAGCGCAGGCGGCTGCCGTGCGCCCCGCGCAGCTCGGCCCCCGGGAACGCCGCCCCCACGAAGGCCGCGGCCGAGTCCGCCCGCGCTGCGGGCACCCGCAGGGTCAGCGTGTGGCCCGCTCCGAACCTGGGGGGGCAGGGCTGCCGCGCTCGCTCCGGGCCGGGCTGCCCTCCTCCGGCTCGCCCGGGCCCGCCGCCCGCGCCCGCCCGCGCCCGCCCGCGCCCGCCCCTCACCTGCTCTTCAGGTGCTGCGCGCTGCCCAGACAGCGGAACCGCCCGTCCACCAGGATGGCCAGGCGCGTGCACAGGGCCTCGCACTCCTCCATGCTGCCGGGGCCGCGCGTCAGTCCCTCCGGGGCCCCAGCCGTGCCCCCCGCCCCGCAGGCGCGGACCCTCACCCTCCACCCTGGACACCGCCCGCCCACCCGGACCTCTGTCGGGAAGGCCGGTATCGGGTCCCCGGCGAGCCCCCCCACCCCCAGGTCAGGCCACCCCATGGCCTGCGTCCCCGGGCTCTGACAGCCTCCGCGGGCCCAGGTCCCGCTCGCCCCGCGGAGCCCCGCGCCCCGCCGCTCAGCCCGGGCTCGGGGCCCACCTGTGCGACGTGAGCACCACGGAGCGGCCCTCCCGCACCACGGCCAGGAGCCTGTTCCAGAGAAAGCGCCGGGAGCTGGGGTCCATGCCAGTGGTCGGCTCGTCCTTGGGGGCGCGGGGCATTGGGGGGTTGGTTAGGGGTCCTGACCCCGCCCCGGCCTCCCAGGCCCCGCCCCCGAGCCGCCCCCGCGCACCAGGAAGACCACGGCCGGGTCCCCGACCAGCGCCACCGCCGTCGCCAGCTTCCTCTTGTTGCCGCCACTGTAGGTGCCCGCGGGTCGGTCCGCGCACTGGCGGAGCCCCAGGTGTGCCAGGCCCCAGCTCGCCGTCTGGGGGGGGGGGCGGAGCGAGCGGGGGAGGGGCGAAGGTGGGGGGTGGTCAACAAAGGGGCGGGGCCTGGCCGGACGGACGGCTGCGCTCCCAGGGGGAGGGGGGCCGCTGCCGGGAGACGGGGGGCGGCAGGGGGCGGCTCCAGCCTGCGCGGGAGCCGCAGAGTGTGGGCGCAGGGGGCGCGCAGGTGCGCTGCAGGTGGGCTCAGGACGGGCTGCGGGGCTGGGTGGGGGGTCACCTGGGCGACCCGAGCCTCGGGGACGCCGCGCAGGCGCGCGAACAGCTCCAGGTGCTCCCGGCCCGTCAGCAGCTCGAAGACAGCGTCGGACTGCGGGCAGTAGCCCATGTGGCGGTGCGCGGCGGCCGGCTCCCGGGCCACGCTGGGGACAGGGACGGGGACGGGGAGGGGCTCAGGGCGTCGGCTAGGCCCCCGCGCTGGGTGACAAGGGCGGGCCTCGGTCCCCCCACCCCGACCGCTGCGGTGAGAGAGGGCAGGGCTCCGGGCCAGGCAGAGCCGAGCACGCCCGGGAGAGGCCAGCCCCGCGCCCGCCCCAGCCCTCACCTGTAACCTGCCAGCACGGCCTCGCCACCGCTGGGCAGCATGTCCCCCGTCACCATGCGAAATGTGGACGTCTTCCCTGCTCCGTTCACTCCCAGCAGCCCGAAACACTGCGGGGGCCCCACCGATGGCCCTCAGCGCGGTCTCTGACCCGCACGCCCCTCGATACCGGGGGTGCAGGCAGGCAGAGCACCAGACTGAGCAGGGGATGCTCGTCGGCACACGCGACACACGCGTCACCCATGCTGGCACCCGGTGGGTATCTCCAAGATTGCACACAGCAGTGCTCTGTGCGCCGCGGGCCCTGCAATCGCCGGATGCCTGCCGGAAGCACCCGAGCACCCAGGCTGGGTTCAGTCAGCCCAGCGTGGAGAGAGTGGGAGCTCACGGGCGGTGCTTGACAAAGTGACAACAGCTCACGCTAACACTGCACATCTGTTTCCAGGTGTGCACTGGCCCCAGGAGGTGGCGGGTTCAGAGCACACAGCCAACAGGCTGTGCATAGTAGTTGTGTGAACGTGAACTGCTTCGGGGCACGTGCCCGAGAAGTACTGGCTGTGGGCCAGCGCTCAAGGGAGGGATGTATACAACAGGAGCCCAGTAGGTACTGTCGATGCCCGACAAACGTATACAGATGTCCAAACAAGGGGGCTCAATGATACAACTGGTTCTCCAACGGTAGCACACAACACAGTAGGCGCTTGGTTAAGGTTCCTGGCACATGTGTGGCCCCCCCCACGGCTGCTCGGTAACAACGCACTTGATCTCAGTAGGGGCCGCACACGGCGGGGGCTCAACGAGCGCAAGCACGCAGTAGGTGCTTCCTGGGACAAAATAGGAGCTCAAATGTCACCAGTCAGGAGTCACTCGATAGACGGTAAGCGGGGGCCAGGGAACTGTTCGACGAGGAGCGACAGGCGCGCGCAGCAGGTGCTGAGGGAAGGGCAGTGGGCACGCAGGAGGGCGCCTCCCATGCCCCCGCACCGGGGCCCCGCCCTGGACTCACCTCACCAGGAGGGATCCCCAGGCACAGGCGGTCGACAGCCGGTGTCCTCTGCCCGTGGTACACCTGGGAGGAGTTCAGGTCCCTGAGGACGGGGGGACGGGGGGATACCCAGGGCTCTGCACCCATCGCCCCGCACCCACCTTGGTCAGGTCTCTCAGCACCAGCACGTCCTCCTGGGTGGCCCCGTGCACCACCCGTTCCCGCTCTCGGGCCACGTCCTCATCCTCCTCCCCCAGCGGGGGCAGCGACCTCAGCCGGGGTCTGAGGACACACATATGTGTGAGCCCAAGGCTAGCCCCAGCCCCTCGCACCCCTACCCCGTCCCCACTGACTGCGGCAGGAGGCGGTTGCAGTGCTGCAACAGGAGCGTGAAGAGGAGGAAGAGCGGCCCCTGCACCGCCATGCACACGAGGTTCTTGCCGACCACCTCCCAGCGCAGGGGTGACTGGAACTGCCCGTCTCCTGCGGAGACAGGAAGGAGGACCTGGTTCATGGGAAGTAGGGGTGTGCTTGATTTCTGTCCACCCCACCCCAATCCAAACAAAAAGACCAAGAACTGGGTGGGCCACTCAACCAAGCTCTAATTGGTATAGAAAACAGTATATCACCATCTCCCTTTAGGGCCTTAGACCTCTTGTGATAGGACCCCATACAGAATTAGCCTCTCTAGGGCAGCCCCACTGGCCCAGTGGTTTAGCGCCGCCTTCACCCCAGGGCATGATCTTAAAGACCCAGGATCAAGTCCCATGTCAGGCTCCCTGCATGGAGCCTGCTTCTCCCTCTGCCTGTGTCTCTGCCTCTCTCTCTCTCTGGTCTCTCATGAATAAGTAAATAAAATATTTATTTTTTTTTTAATTTTTATTTATTTATGATAGTCATCACAGAAAGAGAGAGAGAGAGGCAGAGACATAGGCAGAGGGAGAAGCAAGCTCCATGCACCGGGAGCCCGACATGGGATTCGATCCCGGGTCTCCAGGATCGCGCCCTAGGCCAAAGGCAGGCGCCAAACCGCTGCGCCACCCAGGGATTCCCTAAATAAAATATTTAAAAAAAGAATTAGCCTCTCTGGCTGCTGTGCTGGCTTCTCAGTCGACCCAAACATGGGGGCCACCTAAGACCCCTAGTTCTCTTCCTGGGGGCTGCTGTTTGTCCCCACCCTGCGTAAAGGACATGGCTGGCACTTCCCCACCTAGAGGGAAGTTCTCACCTAAGCGCTCAAAGGCGTCAGCCATGGCCTGGTTCCGCACCATGTCGATGAGCCCCCGACCCAAGCAGAAGTGGGGGAAGACAAGGAAGATCTGCTTCAGGACCCGACTCACGTCCTGCAGCTTCTGCTCAGGGCCAGACACAGGGAGGGAGGTGGGTCAGGGGCCGGGGCCGAGGCCAGCGCAGCCCGAGCCCCGGCCTGCAGGGGACCGCACCTTGTCAGAGAACAGCTCGAGCATGAAGGTGGCCATGCTGCCATTGATGCCAACAAACAGGTTGACGCAGGTGAGCACCACGTAGGCCGTGCTGGGCACGGAGAAGACGAAGGAGGCCGGATACATGAGCGGCGTGATGGACCAGCTGGGGGGCAGTGGGTCACAGGGTGACCACCGGACACCCGGTGGAGGAGCCCAGGCCCCCCCTCCTCTCGTCCTTGCCATAGGCCTCTTCACGTAAGTCAAGACAGGACGAGGCTTTTAATGTTCTTTTATGTAAACTCTACCCCCCAGTGTGGGGCTCGAGCCCCCAACCCCGAGGTCCGGAGCATGCGCAGCTCCTGCTGGCTGCCCGGCACCCCCACCCCCGCCCCAGGGAGAGATGAGCTTTTAAGGCCACCGCTGCGCATCCCTAGGTTAGGTCACACTTGGGATCCCATCAGAGCTCCGAGCTGGAGGAGTCCCGGTATTCGGGGCTGGGGTGGGGGTGGTCAGGAAGGTCGGGCCCTGAGCAGCCGGGAAGGCCTTACCCGTAGAGCAGCAGCAGCAGCAGGAGGGCGGGCAGGTTGGCAGGGGCCACGTACGCCTTCTGCTGGAAGGCCAGGAAGATGAGCACCACGATGCACGCTGACACCAAGTAGTTACACTGCGTTGGAGATGGTAATTACCGCCGTCGGTTTGCCCGGGTGGGAACTGCCATCCTCACCCCTGGGCCCCGTCCCAGCCCACCCCCTCGCCCCATGTGGGAGGGAGCAGGACACAAAGTCTCCCACTGTCCCCCAGGACTCCACTCGGGCCATGCTGGACAAACGTCTGATCGAAAGGGGCCAGAAAGGGGAGGTGGTGAGAGGTGGCTGGACCTCCGCCCGCCAAGCATGCCCCGCACCATGTCCCACAGAAAGTTGCTGAGCCAGTAGAGAGTGGGAGGCAGGCCCCCCATAAACTGCAGGTGTTTCGCCCTGGTGACACGCTCCTCGATGAGCACGAGGGTGAAGCTGGCTGGGACAAAAGACATGGCGAAGACCACACAGATGGACACCAGCACGTCCACCGAGGAGGCCATCCTGTGGGTGAGGGGCGGAGCTGTCCAGAGAACCCTGCCCACCACCGACGGGGCGAGGGTCCACAGCCCGGCCACCTGCCGCTGGCCGGGGAGACGGGTGGAGCTATTTAGGGCTGGGGCGCCTGGGCTGCAGGGCGAGCCTGTAACCCACTGAGCCTGATGATGTTCCAATCCCCAGGCCTGGGGAGCAGAGGGGGTGGTTACTGTACATGGACACAGCTAGAGTGCCCCTGCACCCCAAATGACCCAGAGGCTGCGGCAGGGCCGGGCCCACATGCGGGACAGAGTGACTCACAGCGCCGCCTCCGACAGCTGCTCCTTGGTGAGATTCAGTGGGTGGTTGAGCGTGGTGATGCTGTGGGCACGGCGGGGAGGGCCCGGGGACAGGCGGGCGTGTAGGAGCGCATTGTTGGCTCTGTTGACAAAGGCCACCATGGCGTGCCAGCCCTTGTTGTTGAACCAGATCTAGGGTGGGGTCAGGACCGAGCAGTCAGAGCGCTGGGGTGGACCGCCCCCCAGGCCCCTGCCCGCTCCCCCAGTTCCCACCTTGAGGCTGTCCTCGGCATCCAGGCTGCGAGCCCAGGCCGTGAGGTTGTTCAGGATTCGGTCTAGGGCCCCGCCGGGCGGGGGGCTCAGCAGCGCCCGCAGCTCCTCCACCGAGCGGCTGACCTCCTGCCCTGAGGGCAGGCCTGGGTCTCGGCCCCCCAAGGAGAAGCCCCCATACCTGCAGGGCAGGGAGCGGTCAGGGGACAGCCAGTGAGGGCCAGGGAGCGTGGGGGGAGCCAGGAGCGGGCAGGAGAGGGCGCGGGGGTGGAACCCTCCTCACCTGACCTCATTCACCCACTTCTTGGTCTTCAGGCTGCGGGAGAGACAGAGACGTGAGCGGGCCGAGATGCCACGAGCTGGGTGGGACAGGCAAGACGAGGCGGGGCAGGAGAGCAATGGGGGCACCCAGGCCCCGCCCCCACCCCGCCTCCTCCGGGCTCCAGGACCCGAGGGCGCTCACCCCCGCTGCACCAGGCGCGGGTAGGTCTTCACCAGGAAGTCGGACAGGTTGCGGCCCGTCAGGTTCTGCACCACCTCTCCGGAGCCGGCCAGCGCCTGGGGCGGAGGGGGGCCGCCGGCCGCCGCGGGGCAGTCGGGCAGCAGGCGCCGCGCTCCGGGCTGGCTGCAGCGGCAGGCGGGGGACGGCGACCCGGGCGTCCAGTTGCCGCTGGCCAAGACCTCAGCCACGGCCGCGGGCACCTCCGGCGCCCAGAACCGGCAGGCGACGGGCTGTGTGCACCCAGGCGTCCTGCGGGGCGGGGGGGGCGGCACCGAGCTTTCCGCAGGCCCTGGCACGCGGACAGACTCCCCAGCTCCCACGCCAGCGTGGGGAAGCTCCAGCCCCGGGAGGCCCGCTGCCCAGGGCCCAGACGAGAACCTGGGGCCCCGGGGGACAAGGGTCAGCCGCGGGCCCTCACCTGGCGGAGCCGTCCTGCCGGTGCGCCCCCTCCCCCAGTCCCGCTTCCTCCAGCAGCATCGCCAGCAGGCGGGCTCGGTCCGAGGTCCCCGGGGCGTCCTCACTGTGGGTGCGGCTCAGAGTCAGGCCTGCCCCCGGCCCGCCCGCCTGCCGCCCCTTCGCGACCCCGTACCCACCTGAAGAAGGACACCTGGGCGCCGTACATGCTGGGCCTGAGCTGCAGAGCCGGGTAGTGTCCGAAGGGCGGCACGACGAGGCTGAACAGCAGCGCCAGGCCCACGAAGAGGGCGGGCAGCACGATCTGAGGGACAGGCCCGTCAGCGCCCCCGCCGCCCTCCAGGCTGCCGGTCCCCTCCCCGCTCCCGCTGTAGAACCGCCCGGGGCTCCCCGGGGCGCTCCGTGAAGGTGCGGAGGGCGCGGACACTTCTGAGGTCCCTGGGCTGGTGGCCAGAGCACAGGCCAGGCGCCCGGGTCCCCACGCAGTCCCCGGCGCCCGGGCGCCTCACCCTCACCCTCACCCCAACTGGGCCCCTCACCTGGGCAAACAGGCCCCGGCGGCTGCGGCACGCAAGCAGGAAGCGCTTGAGAAGCAGGGCGCGGAGCTGCTGGCGGGTCAGTGGCCAGCCCCGGAGGCGGCCCGCGGCGAGCGGCCCGGAGCCCTGCAGGGCCTGTGTTTCTGGGGCAGACAGAGCTGCGGGGGACGGAGGGTCAGCGCCCACACTCCGGGGGGCCCGGGGGCGCACGGGTCAGGGTGCACGGCTCACCGAGCTCCCGGTTCTCCTGGGCCCGCGGCTCCGGCACAGTCTTGAGCCGTGTGGTCCTGTCTGGGCCTGTGCTCGGGGGCTGCTGCCTGCGGCCATGACCTGCGGGCCCGGCGGGGGTCAGGGTCAGGGTCAAGGGCTCCGTGCGGCCTCGGGTGTGGGTCGAGGTCAAGGGTCACAGCAGATGAGTTCCGGAATCGGGGGCAGAGGTCAAGGCGCCGGGGACCTGGGGCCGTACCCTCCAGGTCTGTGTCCACAGCATGGTCCTCCATCACCTTCAGGAAGATCTGGGGACACAGGGCAGGGGCTCAGCTGGGGACCCCCTGGGAGAGAGGCACCCCGCAGACATCAGGGGTCCCCAGGCCTCGCTGGAGACTCACGGCCTCAGGGGGCTCTGCGGCTGCCCCTGCCAGGCCCCCTCCTCCAGGCAGCCCTCCCCTGCCGCACCTCCTCGAGGCTGGTGTCGGAGATCCCGTAGCTGGCCAGCCCCAGCTCCCCCAGCCGCCGGTCCATCTCCCGGAAGAGCCTGGCAAAGCTGCCGTCCACGGCGCCCCCGTAGGGCAGCACCAGCAGCAGCTCGTGGGGCAGCTCCTCCACCAGCCGCGCCCCGGGCACCAGCTGCTGCACAAACGAGAGCAGCTGGGTGGCACCTGGGTGGACGGGGGCGGGGTGTCAGGGCGCCAGAGGGGCAGGCCGCGCGGTGTCCTGGGGGCAGGGGTCCGTGGCCCCGAGGAGCCCGCTCCGGCGCAGGAGGCTGGGGTGAGGCGTCCGGGGCGGGCCCCGGGCAGCGGCGGGTCGGCGGGTGCGCTCAGCCAGGCTGGGTGAAAGGGCCGGGATACGGGTTCTGTGCGGTCCGAGGCCCAGGGTCCCGTGGGGCGTCACGGGCGCTGTCCCCACTCACCAGCTGTGCTGCGCTGGCCAGCCCGCTCCGCCTCCCGCCCGGGCCCCGTGGCGGCCTCCGAGTCAGCGTTCCCCTGCGGGCGGAGGGCACGGCTGTCACGGCCACCGGCTGCAGGCCTGGCACTCGGGCTCGGGGGTCGGCTCAGCCCTCACCTCTCCGCCGGTGGCTGGGGATGGGCGCGCCTTCGCCAGCGTGAGGTAGTAGCCGGAGCCCAGGTGACGGCGCAGGAAGAGCGGGGAACCACAGCAGCACACACGGCCTCCCGCCAACACGGCCACGCGGTCCCCCAGGACCTCTGCCTCATCCAGGTGGTGGGTGGAGAGGATCAGCGTACGACCTGGGCGTGGGGACCAAGCCACACATCCCGTCGGGACGAGGGCTCTGCCCCAGCCGTGGCCACTAGCGGGAGTTGCCACCCCGTACATCGAGCTCCTACCCATCCCTCAAAACCCTCTTCTCAGAGTGTCATCATCAGAAACTTTCCCTGGCGCCTAAGGCAGCATCTCGGGGAGCCTCATGCCTCCCCCAACTCTTACCTTCCCGGTATTTGAGCAGCAGCTCCCAAATGCTGCGGCGGGAGGCAGGATCCACGCCGGCGGTGGGCTCATCCAGGATGACCACCCGGGAGCCACCCACGAAGGCCATGGCCACTGACAGCTTCCTCTGCATCCCACCTGGGTGGGGACGGGGCGGGCGCCCTGCATGAGCCAGCGGGCCCCCCCGCCAGGTCCTTCCCCGCCCTCCCGCCCCGCACCCCTCCCACCCCCGCCCAGCCTCAGCCCTCCTCGGGGCGGCTCACCAGACAGGTGGCGCGTCTGTGCATGGCGCTTTGGGACGAGCCCCACGTCCTGCAGGAGCCGGGCCTGCTCGCGGCGGACGGCAGCGGCACTCAGGCCCTTCAGCCGCCCGTAGAACCAGATGTGCTCGTCCACCGTCAGCCTGCAGCCAGGGCCGGGCGCGGCGGTCACTGGGCCGGCGGAGCCCGCGCACACCCCCCCCCCCGCCCCGCGCGCAGCCCAGGCCCAGCCCCACGCACAGGTCGAACAGCACGTTGTACTGCGGGCAGACGCCCAGGTGGGGCCGGACGGCTGCCAGGCTGGACTGGATGTTGTGGCCCAGGATGTAGGCGGAGCCCCCCGTGGGCGGGAAGAGACCGCTCAGTATGGACCTGGGGACGAAGAGGTCTCAGGGCAGCTGCCCCTGGAAGGAGACGCACCCCCAGAGCGGGCGCAGAAGCACCGACAAGGCCCCTCTCATGAGCCCAGGCCAAAGGTGAACCGTGTCCCCGTTTTACAGAGGAGGGAAACTGAGGCACAGAGAACACACCATCTGTCTCCCGGGTGCCTGGGGCGACCTGGGCTCCCGCCCCTGAGGCCGGGAGGGAGCAGGGGGCAGCCGCTCACAGCGTGGTGGTCTTGCCGGCGCCGTTGTGACCCAGCAGGGCGGTGACGTGGCCCTCGTAGAAGTCCAGGCTGAGCCCGCGCAGGGCCGGCTGCGGGTTGCCCGGAAAGCGCTTCTCCAGGCCCCGAACGGAGACCCCGGGGGTCAGGCCGGGCGGCACCTCCTCTGTGAGCACTGCGGGGGGTGGGGGGACACTGAAGCCTGTCTGCAGAGTCGGGGACCCGGCAGGTTGGGGGGCAGGGGGGCCACGGGGGGCGCGGGGGATGTGGACGCGGCGGCGGCTAGGCCGCCTTGTACCTCACCCTCTGGGTCCCTCGGGGTGGGAGGCGGGGGGGAAGCGGCAGGAGAGCGAGGTCCGAGCCAATAGCTCCTCCGAAGGGGGAAGGTCCACGGTTTGGGGATCCCGTACTGGCCTGGGGGCAGCGGCGCTCGGTCACCTCTCGTCTCGGGCCCCCGGCCTGGAGCGTGCCAGCGGCTGGCCATATGCCAGGACCCGGCATCCAGGCAGATGACAGGCCCCCGACCCCGACCGCCGTCGCCTGCCTCAGGCTGCCCCCGACCCTCCATCCCCACCCCCAGCGGCCACCTGTGCCTCGAGGCCGGCCGCCCGCCCCCTCCCCCAGCCTCCCCTCTGCAGCTGTGCTGAGGTCCCTCCCCTCCCCTCGGGGCCCACCTGGGCAGACTCCCTCCAGGTACCACGTGGCCAGGCCGTAGAGCGCAGCGTCCAGCAGCAGGACGCCCGAGACCCACGCCAGGCTGAAGACCTCGGGGGCGGGCGCGGTGCCCATGTTGTGCCACTGGGCGCCTTCCCCCTGCTCCTCCAGCAGCGCCAGGCTCTCGCAGCCGAACCCAAAGGCCACGGGCGACAGAAGGCTCTGCGGGGGCGTGGGGGGCAGGTGGGTCAGCGAGCGCGCGGCCCAGGGTCCCCGCATGCACTCAGGGTCCCCGCGCCCGGCCCAAGGCCCCGCACACACCCAGGGTCCCCGCGCCCGGCCCACCCGGGGCTCACCGCAGCCGCCAGGCCGCCCGCAGGCAGCTGGTCCCGCCAGGCCACGCACAGCACGTAGGGCAGGTACAGCACGAAGTAGGCGAGGCCCCCGCAGGCGGCGGCCAGGTTGGCGCGGGAGAAGAGGGCGCTCAGGAGGAAGCTCTGCACCACGGTGGCCACCGCGAAGGCCGCCAGGAACAGGAAGACCACGGCCGGGTGGCTGTAGGGGAGGATGTCCCCGAGCTGCAGGGCCCCCACGGCGGCGGTGAGGCCCGGGCTCGCCCTGGGGCCCCACCCGCGCCAGGAAGGCCGCACGGCACCTTGAGCACCAGCACGAGCAGCGCCGAGCTGAGGAGGAAGGGCCCGAGGCCGCTGAGGAGCCAGCCGAGCCACAGCACGGCCGCGCCCAGCCCCATGGCCCGCATGGTGGCCCGCAGCCGGGTCTCCTTCTCGCGCACCACGGCCTTCACCGCCAGCGCCACCGAGTAGATCCAGGCCAGCGTCAGGAACAGCGGCAGCGAGCGGCCCAGCACGTGCAGGAACCTGCGGCGGGGAGGCCGCTGAGCGGCGGCCGGACACCCGGGCCCCTGGACGTGCGCCGCCCCGCGCTCCGGCCTCGGGCTGCAGGTGTCAGCACAGGCCACGGCCCCCCGCGCCGGCCCCCGCCCCCCGGGGATCCCCGCTCCTCCCACAGGGACTGGTCCTGGTGGGGCGCGGCGCAGCCTTGACCACGTGGACCCGCGGAAGCGGCCGAGCCCGCGGCCACCTGACTTCTGTCCCTGGGGGGTGGGTGGCGAGGCGGCGCTCACGCATCATCCACGTAGCAGGGGTAGGGCATCTGCTGCAGGTACAGGCGGGCCCGGGGCTCGGAGCCGCTCAGCACGCGCACAGCCGCGCCCTCCAGCAGGTCCTGCAGGTACACGAAGCCTCCCCACACGTAGCGCAGGTCAGCGAGGGGGTCAGCGGCCGGGCTGGGGTCCCAGAACCTGCGTGGGGCAGGGCAGGGCTGCGGGAGACGCCGGGAGGCCAAGGGCCCTGCGCACCGTGGGCGGCTCTGCCCTTGCCCGGCCTCTGTCACCCACCGGGTCCTTCGCCGTGGGCCCCCCAGCCCGGGGCGCGCCCCTTACACCGCGGCTCCCACATCACAGCCCCCACACGCGGGATGCCCCACCTGTCCCTGATCTTGTTGGTCCTCGTGACAGCGTCAATGTCCATGCGGATCTTCATGCGCACGTGGCCGGGGCCACCGGGCCCAGCGGGGTCCCCAGGGTCCCCGGGCCCCAGGAAGACGACCCCGGCCCAGAAGCGGCGCTCCGCAAGCAGCTCCAGGCTGCGCGCCACCAGGGCTGCCTCCGACGGTGCGGCCTCCAGCTTGTCCAGGGTCACACACTGAGGAAGGGCCTGGGCGTGGGTCCCAGGCACCCGGTCCTCCGCGGGACCCCGGGGCCCCAGGGGGGCCCAGCTCCTCCATCACACTTCTGCAGGCCCTGGGCCGTGTCCGTCCTTGGGCGGCCCTACAGTGGGGCTCCCCTCCACCCAGCTGACCGGGTTGCACCCTGCGTACCCCGCAGACGGGGCTCCCAGGCAGGTGGCACCTCACCTCCATCACGCGGCCCAGCAGGCCCACCAGGTGCCCCACGTCAGCATGGGCGTCCCGCCAGCCGTAGCCATCCCCACGGGGGTCCAGAAAGGTGAGAAGGGCCTTGGCCCGGTCCTGGCCTGGGGACCCCGGCCACCTCCTTCCTCTGTCCTGAGCTTGCAGGAGCTTCTGGGGAGCGGCAGGGATGCGGGGGTTTGCTTCGTGCGCGCCGGGCCGCGTCCGCCCTCTTCTCTCCCGCGGCCTGTCTGCCCCCCGGACGCCACAAGCCGCCTCCACACGCCTGGGCAGGAGGCCCTGCTCTGCCCGCTGCCCGTGTGCTGCGCAGGGATGACGCGCCCAGGGAGGCTGGGTGCCGCCGCCACCCCGTCCTGACCCTACCTGCAGCATGGCCACGTTTGAACTGTCGTTCAAGAAGCGGAAGAGCTGGGGTCCCAGGGCAGCCCACACCTCCGGGATGTCCTTCAGCAGAGCCAGCTCCTGGAAGGTCCGGTTCACCTGCGGGAGGAGGGCGCCCACACGAACGTCCCGTCGCGACCCTGCCCTCCTCCTGAGGACCCCGCCCGCCTCGCCCGCTGTCCCGTCTTGCTCCATCCGTGCCTCTGAGCGCTGGATGCGCTGTCCCTCCACCTGCGATCCTGCAAACTGTCCTTCAAAACCCTGCGGCCACACCGCATCCCGGCCGAGGAGGGACGCAGGACAGCGGCTGTCCTCACCTGGGCCATGAGCTGCCTGGTGAACGCCGTGTCGGGCGTGAACAGCAGCTTCCCCAGGACCAGCGGCTTCAGGTGCCTCCAGAGCAGGCGGGACAGCGGGTGGGTCTCCAGGGTCCCCACGAGCTCAGCGCAGGCCGGGCCTGGGGGCAGGGGCACCATGAGGCCCCGCCCCCACGCCCGACGCCCCAGTTCCCGAAGGGGAAGAGAGGCCGTGACTCACTCAGGCCACTGTCGGGTAGCGCCTCCTGCCCTGCCAGCTCCTTCAGGTGGCCGGCCTCGTGCCAGCCGAGGGAGGGCCCCCCTGGGATGCTGGGCCCCCGGGCACCGCAGAGGGCCTCCGATACAGCCTCCAGGGGACCTCCAGCTCCTTGGGGTCTTCGCAGCAGCGCCCGCAGCTCCACCAGGCTGGGCAGTGCCAGGAGCTGGGGAGGGGTCACCAGAGGACGCTGGAAGCCCTCTCTGCCAGGAATACCTTCTCCCTCTGTCCTTCTGCCCCTCAGACCGCCCCCCGAGGGAAGTGCCCGGGCTGCCCTACCCTTTGGGCTTCCCGGCTGCGATGGAGGGTGAGTGGGCCTCTTACCTCCTGGGCCAGGTTCTCTGCAGCCTCCACGAAGTCAGCCACGGACTCCTGGGTGTGGCCCAGCACAGATCCCAGGGATTCCTGGGGAGCGAGACCACGGGGTGGTACCCACCCGGATGGAGCTTCACGGGGACTCCAGCACTTCGCCCCCCTCCCGTGTGGGCTACTCCAGCAGAGGACGAGTGGAGGCTCGTGCAAGGCCTCTCTTGCTGGACACTTCGCCACTGTGCCGGACACGGCCCTTCTGGGCCCGATAGGACAAGGAGTGTCCCTGGGGCACCAAGGGGAGCCCAGGCAAAGGCCTGGGAGCAGGACTCAGAGGCCCCTGCCCGCAGCCCGCTCTCCCCCCACCCCATATCACCTTCCCAAGCAGTGTCCCCAGAAGCTCAGGTGGTGGTTGGTCTTGCGCTGGGTCGCTAGGTTGAGGCCGGGCTGGGAGAAGGACAAGCTTAGGCCTGAGGCAGCCCCCACCCCGTGCCCATTACACAGCTGGGCAGATGGAGGCTGAGCCCACCCACACCAGCCAAAGGGCCTCCTCACCTGCTCTGCCAGCGGCGCTCAGCGTTGGCATCAGCTTTCCCAGGCTGGCCAGCATTCTGCGGGCACTGGGCCCCCCCAGGACGGTGTGGGCATCTGCCAGGAGCCGGGAGACCCTGGGGACAGAGGGAGCAGGAGGTGGGGGCTCGGCACACACCCCGGAGCCCCGGGGCCCCGCACCCGCTGCCGCTGGCTCACAGGGAGTCCTTGAAGTTGCTGAGGACGCCGGGCTGCTCGGCGGGCGTGGGCTGCGGGAAGCAGGTGTTGTTCAGGGTGCAGACGAGACCCTGGAGCCAAGGGACGGTGCCGGCCGAGGGCAGCGGCTTGTTGGCGAAGTGGCCTGCGGGGACGCGGGGCGTGGAAGCCTGAATGCCGCCCGGCTCACCCCCTCCCGGACAGACTCACTGGGTGCCCCGCCTGTGCCCTCCGCCGCGCACTGGGCCCCTGTGGACCGGTGGACACTGCCCCCCCCACCCCGCCCACCCGGTCCCTGGGGGGCTTACACTCGTGGTGCTCCAGTGGGGGGTGGGAGTGGCGGACGGCCACCAGGATGAAGAAGAGAAAGAGGGGCCACAGCAACTCCACCAGGAGCTGGACCTGGGGGAGGGGCAGAAGAGGGGGGCCGTGGGGGCCGAGGGGGCCGTGGGGGCGCCGGGCGCTCCGCCCGCCCCCCGCCCCCCAGTCCTGGCATTACCGGCTGTCTCCGGCGATACAGGAAATTCTTCCAAAGCAGCAGCATGAGGTGCGTCCAGAAGGCCATGGTGGGGACGGACGGGGCCCCGACGGGGTCGGGCCGAGGACGTGCCTTGCCCGCGGGCGCACCCTGGCCGCTCTGGCCCTCGCTGCTCCGGGCCCGGTGCAGGGCTCTGGACGCCCCCGACAGCAGCCGCTGAGTCAAGGGTCTCTCGGGTCCCGGGCGGAGCGGGCCAATGGGAGCCCCGCCCGGCGCCGTGCTCGCACCTGATTGGTTGCCTGGGCTGCCGCTCCCGGCGGGGCGGGGATCCGCGGGGCTAGCAGGTAATTGGGGGCGGGCGGGGGGCTCGTCTCAACTCTTCCGCCCCCAGACTCCACCCGGGAGCCCGAAGGGGCGTAAGGACACGACGCGGCGATGCGCGCTCCTGGAACGAGCGATTCCTGACGCCGACCTCGGCTGCAGCTGCCCAGCGCGGCCCTACTTCATCGTTGCACCCTAGGGAAACTGAGGCGGGGGGGAACTGAGCCCCCGACCTCCACTGCAGGGCTCTGCTCCATCCGGAGGGAGCTGGGGCCGGGGGGCTGCAGGTGCACGCCGGGGGCCCCTCTCAGTGAGCCGCCTCCCCCGGGAGGATCCGGGGTCCACCTGCCGCCGTGAAGGTGAGCGGGGGTCTGCGCTCTGCCCTCACCCGCCCATTCCCGGGGGGCCCGCTGCCCTCCCGCGCCCCGGGATCCTCGAGTCTCCTCCCCCGCCCAGCCCCCCTCTTGCCGCCGCCTTCCCTCCGCCCGGACAGGGCCCCTGGTTGCGGCCCCTTTAAGAGGCGTGTCCCGCGCTGGCTCTACGGCCCCCGAGGCTGGTCCCCCGGCCCGAAGCCCCGCCCCCAGCGCTGCTATTGGCCGCCGCCCCCGCCATTCACAGGCCGGGCCTGCGGGAGCCGCGCGCGCGAGGGGGCGGGCCCGTGCGGAGCCGGGTTTCTTAAAGGGACCGCTGCCTCTTGCTGCGTCACCGTGCCCTCGGCCGCGCCGGCCGGGCAGTGTCCCCACACCGCGCACCCGCCCGCAGCGCCGCCGCTCCTTTCTCCCACTGCCCGCGGGGGGGAGCCCCGCTCCTGGCCAGACGCGCCCCGTGACCCTGCGACCGCCCGGTGACTCCCGTGTGCCGGTCCGCACAGTGCGGATCCACCGGCCAGCGCTTGCCCGACCCACGGGGACTCCTCTGGTCCCTGCAGTGGTGCCAGGCGACGGACGGGGAGGGGCCCAGCATTCTAAGGGGAGCTCCTGGGGCCTAACGGTCACGGCACTTTGGGGGTCACCTCCAGACCCCGTTCCAGAAGCGCGGGGTGGGGAGGGTCCGAGCGCGTGGACCCGCAGATCCGGGGCGGGGCCTTGCTGTTGGGGCTCCGAGGATGAATAGGAGTCCGCCGCCGGTCTCCCTCCCGCGCAGGGAGTGGCACAAGCAGAGGCGGGCACTCGGGAGCAGCCGGGAGGTCCGGCCTCTTCCCCCGACCCAGGACCCAGGTCCTGACCCTCCGATCCCTTCTTCACCTGGAATGTCAGGCCGCACTCACCTGCCCGCCCTGGGCCTCAGCTCCTCCTCTGCTGGAGGCTGGCCTCCCCACCCCAGGGCCCCAGAACCCTCCCTCCCCCCCATCCACGCTAACCGCCCCCCACACACACACACTCCAACTCCACCAGCCGTTTCTTCCTAAAAAGAGGTTTTTATTGCCTTTGGTCCACAGTCACATTTCACATTATGTCTTGGTCCCTGGGCTGCTGGATGGGGCCAGTCCCCAGGGAGGACCTCCGCTGGGGGTCCCTGTGCAGTACTTGGCAGAGGAATGAGTACAAGTAGGGGGGCAGGGGTGGGGTGGAGGGGGAGCTCCGGTGGCTTTGCCTCAACCACTCGGAACTCTGTCGTCCTGCCGGGCCTCAGTTTCCCCACCAGCCCCTGGGGGAGAAATCCGGTCCCTTACAAGCCCTCAAGTGATTCAGGCCAGGGCCGGCCCTCCCCTTCTTCCACCCCCACCCCCACCACTGCCCTGCAAAAAAACATTTTTCTTTCATTAAAACTGCCTGAAACTTCTGCGGGTACAGAAACCACAAACTGATCATAGAAAAGGGAAGAGAAGGAGAAGCAACCGGAAACCATTCAGGGCTGGTCCCCGCCTGCCGGGGTGTCTTTCTCCCCCCACCCCCACGGCTCAGCCCAAAGCCTGCTGGGACATCTGCGGCGGGAACCTTGGCAGGCAGACCCCCGTGTGCCCCTCACCCCTGCCCCACAGGCCTTGGGCGGGCAGCGCGCAGACAAGGAGAAAATCAAGACGAAAAACAGAAGAACCCCGCAACCGCCCAGACTGATGTGGGGAGGCCCCCGCAGGGCGCCTCAGTAGTCGGCCTCCTCCTGCGGGTAGGGGGTGCACTCCGGGGCCTCCCCGGGGTCTGGGCCGCCGCCTGCAGCCCCTGCAGCCCCATCCGCCACCGGGCCCTGCGGGCAGTACTTGGGGTCGTAGATCTGCCGGCCCAAGCCGAAGACCTGGCCACTCTGGTTGGCGCCCTGAGTGTAGCCCATCTGCAGGGACATGGAGGAGTTGTCACACTTGTCCGTCCCCAGCTTGGTGTCGTAGATGTGCCGCCGGGTCCCGGGAGCCGTCATGCCCACCTGGGGAGGGAGGAGAGTGCTTCAGGGCTGCGAAGGGATGGGACAGTGGAGGCCGAGTCCCCACCGTCCGCTCCTGTCCTTGCACGGGGCACAAGCTCCTGCAGGGCCTGGCCAGCCCTGCTCGGACGCCCTCGCCTCTCTGCCTCCGTGCGGAGCGCATCTCCCTGGGAACCAGCGGCGTCTGGGTCCAGCTCCCCCTGCCCGCCGGGGAGCTCCCCGGGTGGGGCCGAGGGCCCCCAAGCACCCGGGAGTTCCAAGATCTGCAACGTGGCAGGACAAGTGAGAATCACAGGATGTGAACATGTCAGCGATGGACGGGCCCCTAGGCAGTCCTCCGAGGGAAAGTGAGGCACAGAGCCCCCAGTGACTGGCCCGGGGACGCACAGCGAGGTAGGGACAAATCCAGAGGGGACCATCCGCGGGAGGCAGGCACGGGGCCAAGCATGCCCACGGGGCTGGGGGCGGGAGGGCCGGGGGCCCCACCTGGCTGGCACACTTGTTTGTGCCCATCTGGAGGCTGATGGTTGAGTGGTCCATGGGGGGCAGGATATGGTTCTTGGGGTCGTACAGATGCCTTCGGGTGCCGTAGGCCGTCATGCCCGACTGGCTGGCACATTTGTTGGTGCCCATCTGCAGGGAGGCAAGCGGGAGAGGTCAGGCTGCCGCCCCCAGGCCTCTAGACCCTGCCCCGGGCCTGGGTCCCATCCCCGCACCCCCCAGAACCCACCTGGAGCCCGATGACGCAATGGCCCGCCTTCATGGTGGCGTCGTCGAAGTTGCGCTCCTGCTTCTCCGAGTATTTGACCCCAATGTCCACGCCACTCTGCAGCCCCTTCGTCTTGGCCTGAAGGGGAGGGGTGCTGGGAGTACCGGGGAGGGGCAGCCGCCCGGACCGTGCGTCCCTGGGGGTCGGCCCACCTGCCACCAGCCACCTCGCCCCAGGGGACGGCGCGGGACGGGGATTCTGGGAGGCGTCCTCGCAGCCGGCCGCTGCCCCCTTCCATCACGACCTGCTACCCGCCTGCTCCCGACGCCTGGCCCTCCCTGGCCACCCCTGCCCCCGCGTCAGCCCCGGTGCTCCCGAGGGCCGCGTTCAGCAGCTGCTCCAACCCTCCCGGGGCGCCAGACCCCACGCGTTGGCCCGATCCACCTTCCTCAGGCTGCTTCTCACAATCTCTAACTGACCTATCACCTGTGGGGGGTGAAGGTGAGGCCTGGTGGGAATTCGGGGCTCCGGCTGGTGGCGCCGCACCCCCAAGGCTCCCCGATTCCGGCGCTGATTCCGGCGCCGGGTGCGCACTGGCAGGGAGGGCGGGTGCTATGCACCTGTGGGGCCCGGAGGCCCTGGGGGGACCTCGGCACCTTCCTCTCGAGTCTGCTGTGAACCTGAAACTGCTCTAAACTATTAAGTTGTTTTTTTTTTAACTAACAGATTTCTTCATCGCCTGCTTCCTCCCCTCCAACGGCGAACCCGTAAGTGGGGGGGCTGTGTCGCCCCGTTCGCCCTGAGCCCCAAGCGCCTGGCACCTTGGGTGCTCCGCGGGGTCGGCAGGGGGACGGACCACGGGCATCTGTGAATCCGCGAGGGCCGCGGCGTGGCCCCGGGCCTCACCTTCCCCGCCAGGGCGAGAAGAGACACCTGCACCTGGGTCATGTTCCCGCTCTCAAACAGGTCGTTGGCCTCGAACAGGTCCACGGGGTTCATGCCGTAGCTGACCATGGCCTTGATGAAGGTGGACAGGTTTTCCAGCTGCGGAGGCGGGGACGAGCGTGAGGCGCCTGCGGCCGGGCGGGGTCCCCGGCCCTGCCTCGTCCCGCCCGCCGGCCCTCACCTGGTGCCAGTTCTGCAGGGAGCGGTTGATCTTGGGGACGGAGCCTGGCTGCAGCTTGTTCATGAGTCTGGGGCGGGGGGAGGCTCCATCAGTGCAGGGACCCCTCAGGGACCCAACCACGACCCTTGGCCGCCGTCATGCCTTCCCGAGCGGCCCCACCGCCTCTCCCCGGGCCTCAGTGTCCCCCTGCAACGCAGGCTTCCCCGGGGGGAGGCTCTCCCACCCCGGGGAGGGAGGATGCTCGCCGTCCCGGAGCCTGGGCCAAGCGGTCACGCGGGACAACACAGGCCAGAGACACCGAGCCGGGTCCCGGGGACAGCGCGCAGACCCGCAGGCAGACCCCCAGGCAGACCCCCAGGCAGCCAGCACTCACGTGCACAAGATGACTCCATCCTTCAGACCTTTCTGGAAGTCGGGCCCGATGGAGAGGCCCGTGAGCCCCTCGATCCAGCTGCGGAGCTCTGCCTCCTTCTGGGGGTCATACTTGGACAGCAGCTGGATGGAGCAGGGGCACAGGGTCGCGGTGAGGCCGGGCAGCGGCAGCTCCGGGGAGCTCCAAGCACGAGGGACCCCACGCGCCCCAGGGACCGCCCTGCCCCGCCCCGCCCTGTTTCTCCTTCCGTCGTCGCGGGCACAGGGACAACCCTGGGTGTGGACACACCCCCCCAACGCATACGCGCCCCATCTCCGCCCATCGGCCACTTGCAGGGGCACCAAGTGGCGGGTAGCACAGCCCCGTGGCCCCTCAGCCCCTGGCACCGCTGCACGCTGTCCCTGCCCCGTCCGGAAATTGTTGTGAGATGCAGGTGACGCTCACGACCTTGACTGTTTTGTTTTTTGAAAGATTTTATTTACTGGAGAGAGCGCGCTGGCAGGGGGAGGGGCAGACCCCGCTCGTTCCCAGGACCCGGGATCGGATGCTTCACCGCCTGGGCCCCCCGGCGCCCCCATTTTAACTATTTGAAAGGGAACAGTTCAGTGGTTTTAAATACACTCACCATGTTGTGCAACCATCACCTTGGTCTAGTTCCAGAACATTCCATCACCCTCAAAGGAAACCCTGGCCTCATCACCCTCATTTCCCCCCAACCCCCCCCGAGCCCCCTCCCTGTCTGTGGACGAGCTGGTCCTGGACGGGTCACACGCGTGGACTCCACCCTGTGGGGCCTGCTGTGTCTGGTTCCCTCCCTGAGCGTCGGGGGCTCGGGTCAGTCCCCGGGGCGGCGTGGGCGCCTCGCTCCTGCTCGCGGCCGGGGACGTGCCCGTGCGTGGATGGGCATGTGTTTATCCCCTCGTCCGTGGACACCTGGGTTGTTTCTGCCTTTTGGCTACTGTGAGTGGAACTGCCGTGAATGTCCATGCTCAAGGTCTCAGTTCTTGCAGGAACAGAGCGAGGAGCTGGGCCGCACAGTAACTCTAACCTACTGAGGAACCACCAAAGCCTTCTCTGTTCCTTGAACCGACCACACCAGTTGCTGCCCCAGGGCCTTTGCACAGCTGTGTGCAGGGCTGGGTCCCTTGAGTGCAATCAGCTGTCCAGCCTGGAGGTCACCTCCTTGGAGCGGGCCTCCCTGACTGCCCGGCCATGAAGCCCTCCTCAGACCCCGAGGCCCCGCCGCCTCCAGCTCTTGTCCTTACACCGCAGGCCGCTGTGCTTCTGACCCGCCCGGTCACTTGGCCGCCCGGCTCGGTGCGGTGTGCACAGTCCGTGCTCACGGCCGCCGTCGGCACAGCCACCACCCACAGACACGGGCGCACCCGGTCCCTCCGGGCACCACGGGCCAGGAAGGCAGGGCGGCCCGGAGCGGGGCTAAGGGGCGGGTCCAGCCCCGTTCAGCTGCGGACTGTCCCGGGCAGTGGGCTCCCTGCGCATCAGCCCACACCCACGCACCGTGGCCCACATAGGTCCCGGCCCCGGACGCTCTCCCCTGCTGTCCTTCCGCCCCCTCCCGGGGACTAGGACCCCAGAGCCACTGCCTGCAGACCCAACTCCTACTCTCAGCTCCACTCCTAACTTCCTTATGACCTCTCCCCGTGCCTCAGTTTCCCCGTCGATGTCTGCTCAGGAGGCCCCACCTGTTGGTTCCCGCGTAGAAAGCCCAGGGCCTGGGATGGGGCTGAGCTGACCTGAGTGCGGAGGAGACAAAGGCGGGGAGGCTGGCCCGCTAACGTGATCCGCCCGCCTCCCCCGCCCAGGCCTCCTGGTTCCCGCAGCCCCGCAGCCCTGCCCGGAACAGTGAGAAGCTGAGCTTGAGGCAGCCCGGCGGGTGCGGCCACCTGGCCACCTGCACAGCTGGGCTGGGTCCCCAGGGCTCCCAGGGAATGGGGTCCTGGGCCAAGGCCGCTACCACCGCCTTCCTGCCCCCACCCCACCGTTGTCCCCCCTACTGCCCCCCCGCAGTCCAGCCGGCCTTCAGCACATTCCACGTGGCCACAAACTGCCAGGAATGCAGCTGCTGCCTCCCTGCTAAATCGGGACCAGCTGTTCCCAGAGGTCTGGAGCCCCCCCACCCCCCAGCCAGCAGGAAATCCAGTGACTGCTCAGGGACCGCCAGCGGCCACGGGTAAACGGAGGCACCCAGGGCCAGGCAGGGGCCTCCAGAGGTCTCCAGGTCCTCTTAAGTAGCCGGGACGCCTACAGGGCGTGGGTGTGCGGCCCCAGGGACCCAGCGTCCTCCAGCCCCGCAGGCCACGGCCGGTGGCAGGGAGCCTCCCGACCTCCGCGTCCCAGACGGAGCAGGTCTCAGCTCGCCCCAACCCACCCCGCGCGTCTGCGGAAGCCGCCTGCGCCCCGGCTGGGGTGCCACCCACTTCCTGCTGCCCCGCGGGAGACGCAGGGGGCTGCCCGCCAGGACAGGTGGCCCTCAGAGGCAGGCGGCCGCGGCGGGCGTCCCGACTCTGCCCCTCGCAGGCTGTGTGGCCCTGGGCAGCTGTGACATCTCTGCGCCCCGTGAACACACCGTGGGGCTCTTAGACTTCCCTGCTGTCGGGCGGGGCGCCCCCCAGTCCCTGAGCCGCCAGCCGGCAGGTAAACGTTCACCCCACGCGATTATCACTGGCGTGGAGAAGAGCGTGTTGACGGAAGGTTCTGGAGCTTGCCGGGCGACCCAGCTGTGGTTCCCCAGCCTCAGCCTGTCTCTTCCGTCAGAAGGGGTGGAGGGGGGCTCCTGGGATCGCAGAGGCCCTGCACGTCCCTCCTGTGCATGATCCCGGGGGCGGGGGCAGCGGCCTGTCCCCCCCGCAGGGCTCTGCCCTCCACAGGCCCAGGCAGGCTCCTGGGGGCCACATTCCTGTGGCGGCGTCTGCCCCGCAGGGATGACACGGTGGGGGGCGGGGGGGGGGCTGGAAGGGCTGTGAGCCACCGGCCCAGGGCCCAGGGCGAGTCCGGGGGTCTGGGGTCACCCTGCCGCCTGCCCTCGGAGGGACCTGCTGTGTGACCCCCGCAGGGCCGGCCCCTCTCGGCCTGGTCAACGGGGCTCTCGCAGCCCCTCCCCGGGTTCCAGGTTAGAAACCCTGCCCTGTGGGATGACCCTGGGGCAGGGGACCCCCAGAGACCCCGCTCAGGTCGGGTGAGGACAAAGGGCGAGCCCCCTCCGGCCTCCCCCTGGGCCGCACCCGCAGGTGCCGGAGGTGGACCTTGGGGCGCCCCTCTGCCTTGGGCCCCCGGAGCGCGCGGAGCCCGGCGGGGACCCTGCGCAGCCGAGCGGCCGCCGGGCGCGCCCTCACTCACCCGGTTCTTGACCTCGGCCGACAGCCCGTACGAGGGCCCCTTGTTGAACTGCGTCGAGCTCATGGCCGGCGGGACGGGACGGGCCGGGGCTGGGACGGGGCTGGGACGGGGCTGGGACGGGCTCGGCGGGGCTCGGGGCGGGCGCCACGCCCCCGCCGCTCATTGGGCCGCGCGCTCTTGCCCTTATAAGGCCGCGCCGCGCCGGATTCCTGCCGCCCGACTTCCTGAGCCCCCCGCCGCCGACCCCCGCCCCGCCCCGGCCCGGCCCCGGCACCCCTGCGCCCCTGCGCGCGGCGATGGGGGAGGACACACTGTCGGGCGGGTCTCTGACCCCCCCCCCCGCCGGGGCGCGGAGGAGGACCCCTCGGGTCCCCCCTTGCCGGGAGCTCCCACAGCGCGGTGGTGGCCGGGCTGCCAAGGGCATTGGCGCTGGGGCTGCGGCGGGTGAGTAGGAGTTCGCCAGCCCCCAAGCACAGCATTCCCGGAAGAACCAAAGGTGCGAAGACCTGAAGACACTGTCGGTGGCTGAAAGCACATGGAGGTCGCAGGGGCTGGGACAGGCCGGGCAGGAGAGTCCCCCCTACCCCCCCGGGGGTGGTCGGAAACCGGGAGCGAGTAGAAGGGACACTGGGGGTCAAGGGGTGTCCTGGGGCTGAGGCTGCCCAGGGTCCTGGGCCGGGCACACACTTGGTGCTCAACGCAGCGGGCTTGTACAGATACAAGAATGAATGAACGAATGAATGAATGAATTCACTTAGTAACTCACTCATCCATCCATGCCCACGGCTCCCCCCCCCCATGCTTCCCCACGCGGCTTCTGGACCGGTCCATCGGTCCATCGCCAGGAGGGCTCACGGGAGACCTCAGGTGCTGCCCCGCGGGTCCCTGGAAACACGGGGCTGGGCGCCGACTCCCACGCCTGCCCCGGAGCAGGTGCAGGACAGAGGAGAGCCTGAGGAGGGCGCAGGGAGCGGGAGGGGCAGCGGGGGTCCCCGGGAGGGGGCACGGGAGGTGGGGTTTTAAAGCAGGTGTTGGAGTCTGGCCCCTGCCCAGCGGCTGCCGGCCCTGTGAGGGCTCCAGGCCACTCTCCCTGCCCCCTCCCCGGCCGCGCACCTCCTGGTCCCCTGGTCCCCCCTGGTCCCCCTCCCCAGGTACCCACAGGGTCTCTGCCTGGCATCCTCCGTGGGTGGGCCTTGGGCCTCAGTTTCCTTATCTGTAGAAGGGGAGCCAGTGCATCACAGGGGGTCACAGATGAGGCGGCGTGGCTCTGGGTGCGGAACACCCCGGCTGCTGCCATCCAGGTTGCGACATGGGGGCCCTGCGGGGCGCGGGTGTCGGCAGCAGCGGTGCCCAAGCCTGCGCCCTGCGCCCTTGCCGCAGCCTGCGGGGCCCTGGGTGTCCTCGGCCTGTCCAGCCACCTGACTCTAGGGACACTCAGGATGCGGAGGAGAGGATGCGATGCCCCGAGGCCCCGGTCCCAGCAGCCCTCCCAGCGCGCTGTCCGCCGGGCGGCGAAGGCCTCCTTCCGTTAGACCAGTGCACCCCGACTTAAGATGACCTTTGTCGGATCCCAGAGCGGCGTGGACCGGCCTGGGCGGGCGTGGGGCTTCCTGCTCGGGTACGTTGTCCACCCGGAGCTGCCAGTGTGGGTGCATGGCGCGGGGTGCAGGGTGCCGGGTGCGGGGAGCTCGACGACCTCGGGCAGCAAGCGGCGTGACCCGGCGCCACGCGGGCTTCCCTCCGGGGGAGGCTGGGACCAGTGTTTGCCGGTGGCCGGCTACCTGCCGCCCGTGACGAAACCGTCCTCTTTCACTTCTTGTGATGTGGCCTAAAGCTTAAAGCCACGTGTGTGCTCAGCCTCCCGTTTCTGTGGCCGGCGGCCTCCTCTGGATCCTGGGCCAGATCCGGATTCCAGAATTTTTTTTTTTTGGTATGGCCCTTGCGCTCACGATGTTTTTTACATTTTTAAGTGGTTGAAAAGAATCCTCTCGTGCAACACGCGGAAACCACATAATATTAAAGTTTTGTAAAAAAAAAATAAAAAAAAAAGTCTTGTCATCGCCCCCTCCGGCGCCCGTTCATTTACCGCCGCCGCGTGTGACCGTGGTCCGCGGCCACTCCCTGGGCTCCGAGGCCGAGGATACCGGCTTTTTTGGCTTTTTTACAGAAGATCGTTCGCCGGCCTGGGTTCCGGACTCTCAACCTCCCGGCACCCAAGAAATCCAGACTCAGACATCCCGAAACTCAAAACTCAAAATCCCGGGATCCGGAAGCTTAGGATATTATGATTTTCGAAACTGGTCACATAACTCAGGGAGTCCTTGCCCCGAGCGCCCCCACTTGGAGCCTGGGTTCAAGTCCCGACGCCCCACCTGGCCGGGCGACCTTATGCGCGGGGACACCTGGCCCCTGGGGCCTCCTCTCCTTCTGGAAGGCCCCTTAGCGCCCTTAGATGTGCCGTCAGCGCGGAACAGGTTAATCCGTGTGACGCAGTCCGAGCAGCGCGACTTGAGATAAGGGCGTCGAGTCAACACGTGTTAATATGTTAGGAATTTGGGCTTCGGGTGGGAACCGGGCAAGGAGGCCTGGGGAGCTCAGTGGCTGCCCTCGGCCCTGACCCCGGGGAACCCGCTCCTCCGTCCAGGACTGACCGCTGGGGGGGCGCAGGGGGTGTGCAATGATGCAGGGCTGGGGGCAGGGGGTCCCCCAGGTCGTCGGGTGGGACCTGGGTGATGCCCGCGGGACGGGAGGCCACAGCTGGAGGGTCCCCGGCGCCGGGTTGGGGGCTGCAGTGCAGCAAGGGCCCTGGGCCCCTTCCCCTCACTGTGGGGCCCCGGGGGTCAGCGCAGGACCCCAGCTGGGCTCCCCTGGGGGTCCTCGGTGCACTTGCTCGGCCCCAGGCCTGGTCGGGGCCTCCCTCGCGTGGCCAAAAATATGGAACGCTTCACGAATTTGCGTGTCATCCTTGCGCAGGGGCCATGCTAATCTTCTCTGTATCGTTCCAATTTTAGTATATGTGCTGCCGAAGCGAGCACGCACCCTGGGTGTCGCGCACACCTATTTAAAGTCCGAAACTGAAATGACTTTACAGTTAGGCCCACTCTGCCTATCCGCATTCGCCGTGATTTTCCCACACCTCCATGTAAGTGAGCATCTCCTGGTGTCGTGCTTGCTTTGGGTGTCTCTGGCCGCGCCCAAACCCTCAAATGTGGACTCATGCCATCCCCCAAGAATGGCTTGGCAGCCGCGAAGGCTTCTGGGGGATGATATGCAAAGCACCCGGACCGGGCGCAGCCCCGCCCCTGGCCCGGAGAGAGGGCGGGGCCGCCGTGGGAGGGCCGCCGGCATCCCAGCGTTCCCCGCGGGCGCAGGGGAGCCGCTCTTGCCGGCGCGGCGACTCGCTGGCGTCAGCAGAGGCCGCGGAGGCGGAAGATGGCGGCGGCGGCGGCGACCGGGCGTCGGTGAGCAGCGCGGCCACGGCGAGGGCGGCCGATGGCGGCCGGGAGGCGCCCTCGGGGACCCGCGGGCCGTTAGGGCGCGACGCTGGGCGGCATGTCGGAGCACGCGGCGCCCGGGGCCCCGGGGCCCGGGCCCAACGGCGGCGGCGGCGGCCCGGTCCCCGCGCGCGGGCCTCGCACCCCCAACCTCAACCCCAACCCTCTCATCAACGTGCGCGACCGGCTCTTCCACGCGCTCTTCTTCAAGATGGCTGTCACCTACTCGCGGCTCTTCCCACCCGCCTTCCGCCGTCTCTTCGAGTTTTTCGTGCTGCTCAAGGTGACCGAGGCCCCGACCCCTGACCCTGACCCCTGACCCCAGCGGCCGGACCCCTCTCCCGGGTCTGCGACCTCTGACCCCGCCCCCGCCGAGGCAGCGGGCCGTCCCGCCCCGGGCCCTTTAACCTTGCGATCGAAGGCCCCTGCCCCGGCGCTGTCCGCCCGCGCCCCGGCCTCCCCTCCGGCCGCGCGCCCCGGGCCCAGATCTTGGGTTTCCCCGAGCCCCGGGGCTTCCTCCCCTGCCAGGGCACGCCCCGTGCCCACCTCGGTGCGCTGGAAGCCACCCGCCGTTCCGCCTTCACCTGCGCCTAGTCCCGGGCTCCCACCCCGCCCCCTCCGCTTAGACCCTCGGGAGCGTGACCTCTGCTGCCTCAGCAGGCGGCCTGTCCGAGCCTCGCCGCTCAGGGGGGCTGGCCCCGGCCTAGGTCCTGGGGAGGGGTCTCAGAGAAGGTTCTGGGTTCCTGAGCAGAGTGGTGGTCCGCGCTTGGGCAGCCGGCCATTTCGTCTCCATCAGTGCTGCGGCACTAGGGCTGGGGATGCTGAGATGCCCGGTGACCTTTGGGCCCCTTGTCTGCAGAGGGGGCTGAGGCTGGCATTCGGGGCCCTGGGAGTCCTGGCCAGCCCAGGTTGTCAGGAGCCGGTGACACTTTGGGGTCTGGTGGACAGAGCGCAGTCACACCACCCCACAGCGCGGGCTGCCGGTCTACGGGAAGTCCCCTGGCCCGCGAGACTGCCTGATGCTGCGCGGAGCCCCCAGAGCATCCCCAGCCCCCGTGTGGGCGATGCCGGCCGGTGGAGGGGGCACTGCCTTCCGCAGAGGATCAGGAGCTCAGCCCCCGCCAGGAGCAGGTCCTGGTCGCCTCCGTCCTGCCCCACCGCCTCCTGACTTGGGAGCAGATGGTGTGTTTGGGCCAACCCGGCGTACAGCCGTCCCTGGTGTCCTAGTCAGGTGTCCTGGCGGCTCTCGTGCCCGCACCAGGATCTATGGGGTAAAGCCTGGAGGCCTCGTGTACCCCTGGTGCCGCTCGCGTCGCTCGTCTGCACAGTGCAGGCTGGGACCCGCCGATTTGTGAGGTGACTGCAAGTTCCGGAAAGCTCCACGCCTTTGCTTCCTGCCTGCCCAGTTTCCGAGCTCAGTGCGGAGATCGAGGTCCCTTCGTGGACTTCCTCACGGCTGCCTCTTCCTGTGCTGCCTGTTAAGCTAAGCTCGGGGCCAGGAGCCAGCCCAGCCCCCCAGGGCCCCCAGGCCCGTGAGAGGCAGTGGCTGGGGCCCGGGTTCTGGCAGCCTTGGCTTCCGCCTCTCCTGGTTTTCCTGGCATCGAGGGCGGACCAGGACCTCCGAGCCATGGAGCAGCCGCACTACGTGCACCAACCTGTCCGGTTGGACTCAGAACCGTGGACAGCTAGACCCTGCAGCTGCTGAGCGATGCTTGTAGGGTAAGGGGGGCTCTGACATTCAGTGCCTTCGCCACTCCCCCCGCTCTGAAGAGTGGAGGTGACCCTCGGGGTCACTGTGATGTGTGTTAGGTGTGTGAAGGCCCCAGGATCCTTGCTGTGAATGGGAGTTCGTAAACACCTCCTCTGTGCCACAGCACAGAGGGCAGAGCAGGAGTGGCCAGGTGGGGCAGGGTCTGTGTGAGATCAGCAGCCTCAGGCCTCGGGAGACAGCAGAGAAGCATGTGCAAAGGCACTGGGGCTGGCAGGTCAGCAAGGCCATTGGGGCTGGGGGCATGGGGTCACATGGGGCAGTAGAGATTGAGGGGCTGCAGGTACCCATGCAGGGCTGGCTGCTGCCTGGCCTGGACAGGTATGGGTGTCGTAGGTCTCTGGAGGCACCAAAGCTGCGTCTGCCCCCCTGTTCCTAATGGGGAAACTGAGGGAAGACCAAGGAAGGCCTTGTCAGGTAGGGTGGGCACTCCTGGCCCTGTCTCTAGGAACCTCTCTGCTTAGTCGAGGGCAATAGACCTGGGGCTTTCAGGCAGGAGAAAGAAGCTGGTGTGGAGACCCCCTCGCGGAGCTGCTGGAGAGGGCACCAAGGTGACACTGCGGCCCTGGAGGCCCCTCAGGGGGATCACACACATTGGCGCCACCAGCCCCCCTCAGTTCTGTGAGCTTCCTCGGTAGGATAGGTCGCTCACACTGTACTCGGTCGTTTGGAGGTGTGTCCTGTGCTGTCCTCTCCCTCTGGGACCCAGCTTCTGTCTAGGGTGTTCTTTGGGTTTAATTCCCGGCTCTACCTCTCCTGACCATGCCTTGGTTTCCCTGTCTGCACACCGGGGTGGAGGCAGACGCGTGTGTGACCGTGGGAGGAGTGCCCGGACATCCCCTGGCACCAGGCCACACTGCGCGTCAGGCCTCTCTCAGATCTGTGGACATTTGGGCCTGGAAAGTGCAGCCTAGTTCGGGGCACAGCTGTGGCCGCCTCCTGAGGCTGCCTTGGGTCCCGTTCCTCCCGTCTCCAGCTTGGCAAGCTGCAAACACGATGTTGGGGAGAGGGGCTGGGGCCCTGTGGGAGGCTCTGCAGGCATGTGGGGCCCCAGCTGGCCTTCCATGCTGCTTCCCAGGCGTGGGCTCCAGCGCCCTCGTCGCTGCAGCACCTGTCGCGACCTGAGCACCTGGGGCTCCAGGGTGGCTTGGGCTCTGCTCAGGGGTCTGTAGCACCCACATCACCATCCCGCAGGGGCGCGTCTGGAGAGGAGGCTTTGGAGTCAGCGGGTGGGCCCTGGCTTCAGGTGGAGCTGGGCCTGGATCGCAGCGCGTGCTCAGACACGGAGCTTCTCCGTCCCCTGGCCCCGCATCCCTCGGGCTGGGATGAGAGCGTGCGGTGTCTGCCCCGCGCAGGGCCCATGGTCCACGATGGCACGGCAGCATGTACGGGGCTGTGGCAGAGCACAGAAGGGACAGGGCCGTGGCGTCCCTGCTGCTGGCCGTGTGGCCGCGAGCAGCTGGTGCGTTGGAGGCTGCACTGGCCTGAGGAGACGCAGCCCCTGGGGTCTCCAGCTCCTTGCACCCACTTCTCCCAGAACCGTGATATGATGGGCGACACGTCAGGCCAGCTGGGCCCTTTTCCCAAGGGCTGGGGTGGTGGCGGGTACACAGGTGTGATGCCTGGACACGGCATCCTGTCTGGGGGAGTGACCCTTGGCCAAGGCCTCGGAGAAGGGCAACCATCAGACCATGAGGGGGACTCGGGGAGGGATGGCCCTTTTGATGCACCTACAAGGCGGCAAAGGTGCTGTTGGTGGGGCGTCGCAGGGCAGCCGCTCACCCCCACCTCCTTCCACGCTGCTGACAGCAGGCAAGTCTGGGGGGGGTAGGGGGAGCAGCTCCCCTGGCCCCACCCACCCTTGCCAGGAGCCCCCTGCCCCCATGTCCCCGGGGGCAGGGTCACCCTGGGTGAGAGCTGCACGGTCCCTATTTTACAGATGGGGACATTGCCTCCCAGAGACGCAGCAGGTTGCCCTGCCAGTGCGGGAGGGGTCGGGCCAGGCAGGCTGTGTGTAGCTGGGAGGTCAGGGCAGCGCGTGAGGCTGCTGGGCAGGCCCGAGCCCGTCTGACCGGACCCCACGCGGGGGAGAGGCCGCCCCACTGGCTCCGGGCCGTCCCAGGGCCTCCCGGGAGCGGGCTCGGCACAGCGGCTCCTGAGCAGGGCCTCGGGGTGCCTGGGCCTCCGCACTAACCAGCTCCTGCCCGCAGGCGCTGTTCGTGCTCTTCGTCCTGGCCTATATCCACATCGTCTTCTCACGCTCGCCCATCAACTGCCTGGAGCACGTGCGGGACAAGTGGCCCCGGGAGGGCATCCTGCGTGTGGAGGTCCAGCACAACTCGAGCCGCGCGCCCGTCTTCCTGCAGTTCTGTGACGGCGGCCGTCGCGGCAGCTTCCCCGGCCTGGCCGTGGAGCCGGGCAGCCCCGAGCCGGAGGAGGAGGAAGAGGAGGAGCTGGCCGTGGACATGTTCGGGAACACCTCCATCAAGGTGAGCGGCACCCGGCCGGGCCCCTGGCTCGACCGGGCCTGCTGGTCTTGGGGTGGGGACTGTGGCGGGCAGGGTCAGGGCCTTGGGCCGTTTCCCAGCCCTTCCTGGAAAGGGATTGGCCCCTTTGTGGGGACGCTTGCTAGGAGCTTGAAGCCGGTCTTGCCTGTCCTAGACAGGTGGCCACCTGTGGGGTGGTGAACGCCCTGTCACCAGAGACGTGCAGGTGGCCGCCAGCACGGGCAGGGGTCAGGCGGATGTGCGGCGCCCACGGTCTGCAGGGAAGGACTTGCTCAAGCAGCGAGAGGCTGGGGGGTCCCGTGGTTGGTGCAGACCCTTCCCTAGAGATGGCCACTTAGGAGCGTGGCGTTAGGGTGGAGCATTTGGGTGTAAGGAGTGGGATGTAAGGAGCTGGGTGGAGGGTGTCCCCGTGGAGGCTGGAGGTCACAGCTGCGGGGGGTGGAGTGCGGGGCCCTGCAGTCAGCTGACCCCTTCCTCTCGGCACTCCGCAGTTCGAGCTGGACATTGAGCCCAAGGTGTTGAAGCCACCGGGCGGTGCCGAGGCCCCAAATGACAGCCAGGAGCTCCCCTTCCCAGAGACACCTACAAAAGGTACACACCGCAGGCAGCTGGCCCGCATAATTCAGGGGAGCGGGTGACCCTCCATCTGGAGGTTGTGAGTTCGAGTCTTGTTTTTCGTTTCTACTTTTTAAAGGTTTTATTTGTGTACGTGTGTGTCTGTACAGTGTACATATTCCAGGGAGTGAGGAGAGCGTGTGCACAAGTGGGGGGCGGGGCAGAGGGAGAGAGAGAGACTCCCTGCTGAGCACAGAGCTGGACAGGAACGCAGGGCTCCATCCCAGCACCCCGAGATCATGACTTGAGTTGAAGTCAGACACCCAGTGAGCCACCCAGGCACCCCTGGACAGAGAGATTTCTTAAAAATCTTAAAAAACAAAAACAAAAATCTTAAAAAAAAAAGTGCACGTTTCCTGGGCTGAACAGGTGTGTGCAGCAGGTCACATTGGGGTCACCACCTGGGGCCGCACCCCGGTGCAGAGGGCCCAAGGGTCTGAGTGGCCATCGGTGCTGACCTGGGAGAATGGCCACTCTGCCTCAGTTTCCCCATCTATCAGCACATGGGGCCGCGACAGATGCCCTGGAGCCCCCAGTAACTGGGAGCCTCATCTGTGAGAGGCGGGCAGGGGTCACGGGGGCTCTGAAAGTCCCGTGTGGTTTGTGTGATGCAGGTGCTCCACCAGCCTCCCCAAGCCCTGAGCCGTGGGCGGGCCCTGCCTCTCCCCTCACTCCCCAGAGCCACCAGGAGTGCTCACCCAGCCCCTGAGGGAACAGGGCTAGGCCAGGGCTCCGAGGCTCACTGGGCTTGTCCCCACAGTATGGCCCCAGGACGAGTATGTGGTGGAGTACTCCCTGGAGTATGGCTTCCTACGGCTGTCACAGGCCACGCGGCAGCGGCTCAGCATCCCCGTCATGGTGGTCACCCTGGGTGAGTGTCCCCCCAGAGAGAGGCCATGGGGCTCTCCGGGGTCTCAGGGTCTCCTGATAGGCTGCCTGGGAATAGGTAGCCCGGAAGCACTGGGGTCCCAGGTCTGGGGGCTGTGTCTGCTCTCCCAGCTGCAGAAGCTTCCTTTCTCCTCGGCATCCTGGGGCGAGAGGGTCACAGTGCTGCTTGGGTGGGGGCCCTGGCCACACACCCACTCTGTCATTTGCCTGCCCACAGACCCCTCCCGGGACCAGTGCTTCGGGGACCGCTTCAGCCGCCTGCTGCTGGCCGAGTTCCTGGGCTACGACGACATTCTCATGTCCAGCGTCAAGGGCCTGGCGGAGAACGAGGAGAACAAGGGTTCGGCGGGCCCCAGCACCAGGTGGGGGCTGGGCGCAGGGCAGCGGCTGGGCAGGCGCTCATGGCCTCCCTCCTACCTCCGAGCAGGCTTCCTGCGCAATGTGGTGTCCGGTGAGCACTACCGTTTCGTGAGCATGTGGATGGCGCGCACGTCCTACCTGGCCGCCTTTGTCATCATGGTCATCTTTGTGAGTGCTGCGGGGACCTGTGGGCGGGGGCGGGGTGCGCGGGGGTTCCGCGGCCCGCGCTGAGGCAATCCTGCGGCCCTCGCTTGCAGACCCTCAGCGTTTCCATGCTGCTCAGATACTCCCACCACCAGATTTTTGTCTTCATTGGTGAGTGTCCCTGCTGGCCAGTCAGCCGGGTGGGAGGGGTGGGCTCAGCCCCAGGCCCGGGAGGCCCCCTGCCCACCCCACCCAGCCGCCGGGCACCTCACCCGGTCTGCCCGCCCGCCGCTCTCTGCCCGCAGTGGACCTGCTGCAGATGCTGGAGATGAATATGGCCATCGCCTTCCCCGCGGCGCCCCTGCTCACTGTCATCCTGGCCCTTGTAGGTGAGGACGACCCCCCCCCCCCCCCGGGGGACCCGCCCACCCCTGCCCCGCCCCCCGGCGGACCCGCCCTCCCAGCGGCCTCTCATCCGGCCCGACTCCTCAACTCCCCGCAGGGATGGAGGCCATCATGTCAGAGTTCTTCAATGACACCACCACGGCCTTCTACATCATCCTCATTGTCTGGCTGGCTGACCAGTACGATGCCATTTGCTGCCACACGAACACCAGCAAGAGGCACTGGCTGCGGTGAGCACCAGGGTCCGTGGGGGTCTGGGGCGGGGGCATTGGGTGGCGCCTCACTGTCCTCCCTGCAGGTTCTTCTACTTGTACCATTTCGCCTTCTACGCCTACCACTACCGCTTCAACGGGCAGTACAGCAGCCTGGCCCTGGTCACCTCCTGGCTCTTCATCCAGGTGAGGGGACCGTGCACCTGGGGTCCGGCCTGTTGAGGGTTCTGTGGAAGTGGGGTTCTGGCTCTGGGTGCTGGCCTGACTCAGAGCCCACCCCCAACCCCTCCAGCATTCCATGATCTACTTCTTCCACCACTACGAGCTGCCTGCCATTCTGCAGCAGATCCGAATCCAGGAGATGCTGCTACAGACCCCGCCACTGGGCCCCGGGGCCCCCACGGCGCTTCCGGATGACCTGAACAACAACGGGGGTGCCCCAGCCGCCATCCCCGACCCTGCTGGCCAGCCCCCCGCCCTGGGCCCTGGCTTGCCAGGCACTGGTGGGGGCCCCGGGCCTGTGGCTGAGGCACCCAGCTCTCTGGTGGCTGCGGCGGCTTCAGTGGCGGCGGCAGCCAGCGGTGACCTGGGCTGGATGGCGGAGACGGCCGCCATGATCACAGACGCCTCCTTCCTGTCTGGCCTCAGTGCCTCCCTCCTGGAGCGGCGGCCCACTGGTCCACTGAGCCCTGGTGGGGGGTTGCCCCGAGCCCCCCAGGACAGTGCCCCCTCCAGCAACTCCCTGGCGCACGACACAGCGCTCCCAGCTGCCGGGGTGAGTGGGCCCAGTCCTGCACCCACAACCCCAGTGGACCCACCCCCAGAGGTCGGTTCCTGAGCCTTGGGCAGCTGACCACCCCGTCCCTGGCCATGCAGGCCCACTGGGTGTGACCCGGCTGGAGCCCTCGGGTGTCGGGGAGGCTGTCCCGGTGGTTCTAGGGACTGGCCAGCGCCTTGGATGGTGTCGGGGTCCATCAGGTTGGCCCAGAGGAGGGTTCCTCTTCCCCTATGTGGGGCCTGCCAGAGGCCTGTCCCTGCTGTTAGTGGTGGGCCCCCTCAGCCAGCGAATCGAATCGAGGCAGGCCAAAGAGGGGGGGTGGGGACTCCATGGAAGGTTCTGGAGAGGGCTGGTGAACCGTGTGGAGTGAGCTGTCCCTTGGCAGCAGAGCGGGACAAGTCTCTACTAAGGTGAACGCCGGTGGGGGCCACCCTCGCTGTCCCGGCCCGCTCGGCTGGTGCTCCATCATGCTCAGTGCCTTTTCCACGGCCCCTGACCCCCGGTGTGTGTACCAGGGCTGGGGTCCCGGGAGGGCAAAGTCCACGCCTTGGGCTTGGGGATGCGGTGGCCGGGCGTGGGGGTCCAGCCCTGCTGGGGTGGGAGTGGGACAGGGCTGGTGGCCAAACTAAATCACTCGGTGAGGAATGCAGAAGAGCGCTCATTCCATTCTATTTAATTGCAGTGTACAAAATTGTGTTTGTATATAGAATAAACTGTTGACAGCGGCGGGGCAGCGTCCTGCGCCGGGCAGGGAGGGGCCCGGGGTGGATCACCGCGCCGCTCCCGGTGCCTCGGAGCCGGCGTGCAGCGGGGGCGGGTCGCGGGGGCCGTCCCCCAGCTGGGCCAGCAGCTGTCCCCGCCGCACCAGGGCCTGGCGGAGGCGCTCCCGCGCGTCCTCGATGCGCTGCCGCAGCTCCTCCAGCTCGCCGGGCCGCGGAGGGCCCGAGGGCGGCGCAGCCGGCAGGCGGCCGTTGGAGCAGAGCCACACGGCGCCCTCCGGCGGCCCAGCCTGCGCGTCCGGCGCCGCGGCAGCCACCGTGGGCTCCAGTAGGAACCGCACGCGCCGCTCCTTCGCCGTGGCCCGGCGCGCCCGCGTCCAGCTCCCCGGGCCCGCAGGCGCCGCCGGGGTGTCCTGCCGCTCCTCCGCCCTGCGGATGTCGGGGTACGGGGCTGGGCGTTCTCCGGGGTCGGGGTCCCCCCGTGGGGAGGGCCAGCATGGGGGCTGCCGGCAGAGCTGTGGGGGTGGGGAGGGGCCCCAGGGCCTTTACCTGGGCTCCGGCTCCTCCTGGCCTTCCGGCGGCTCCGTGTTCAGGGCGCGGTGGATTCTCTACACGCGCAGACAGAGGCCGTGGGTCACGGTCGCCGCCCCCCGCCCCCCGCCGCGCGCTCGGCCCCTCACCTGGCTCGTGTGCAGCCAGTACTGCAGCTTGTTGCCCCTCCGGATGCGCGGGAGCACCAGGCGGTAGAAGACGTGCTCGCCCAGAGAGCTGAGCACGGCGCTGCCCAGCCCCAGGCACAGCAGCACGAAGAGTCCGGAGAAGTGGTAGATGCCCACCTGCAGCGTCTGGGGGCACACGTGGGCACGAGCCCTTCGCGGGGAGCCGCGGCCGGGGGCACACTGGGCAGAGGGGGGCCTGCGGCCGCCGAGTGATTGGGAGCCAGGAGTCCCCCAGACAACGCGGGAGCTGGGGCTTCGGTGGGTGAATAGGAGTGCGCTCGCTCGGCTCGGCAAAGAGCACCTCAGCCGAGGTCCGCGCGGGCTCGGGGGCCCCAGGCCCGCCCCGCCCCGGCCCTCGCCCCGGCCCCCCACCTCTGTCACGGCGAGGACGCGCTTCCCACAAGGCACCATCTTGTACCACTTGTCGTGCAGCAAGTCGATGAAGCCGGAGGACTTGTAGCGGCTGATGAACTCGGACAGGTTGGAGGTGAGTGGCGAGTTTTGAGGGAGTCCGATGCCGTAGCCTGGGGTCAGGGGTTGGGTCAGGACACTGCGCAGAGGAGCCTCCCCAGGGCCGCTGGTCCCGAGGACCCTCACCCTCCATGGCGAAAGGCTTGCCCACGGTCAGCAGTTTACAGTCCGCGTCGATGGAGACTTCGTAGTCGAGGAGAGACTTGTCCATGATGAAGGCGTTGAGCTTGGGGGGGTCGCTCCTGCGGGGGATCGGGCGGTGGGACGAGCGGCCGCGCCCCGTAGACCCGGGCTCCAGGTGTCCCGCGAGGACCCCGCCCCCGGTCCTGGCCGGCCCCGCCCCAGGCCCCGCCCCGTGCAAATGCTCCGCCCCCGGCGCCCCGCCCCCGAGCTCCTGCCCCGCGCGCGAGACTCCGCCCCCGGCGCCCCGCCCCGCCAGGCTGGGCCCCGCCCCCGAGCTCCTGCCCCGCGCGAGGCTCCGCCCATGACTCCGCCCCCGACGCCCCGCCAGGCTGGGCCCCGCCCCGAGCTCCTGCCCCGCGCACGAGGCTCCGCCCCCGGTGCCCCGCCCCGCCCCCCAGGCTGGGCCCGCCCCCGAGCTCCTGCCCCGCGCACGAGGCTCCGCCCCTGCCTCCGTCCCCGGCGCCCCGCCCCGCCAGGCTGAGCCCAGCGCACGAGGCTCCGCCCCCGGTGCCCCGCCCCGCCCGCCCAGGCTGGGCCCGCCCCCGAGCTCCTGCCCCGCGCGCGAGGCTCCGCCCCTGACTCCGCCCCCGACGCCCCGCCCCCCAGGCTGCGCCCCGCCCCCGCGCAAGGCCCCGCCCCACCGGGCTCACGCGAGCATGGCGACGCCGCGGGGCGTGGTGGGCGCGCTGTGGCGCCGCATGTGCGCGTACATGTCGGGGAAGCTCTTCTTGATGTAGGCCTCGGCGCTGCTCTCCCACACGGTGCCCACGCGGAAGCCCTGGGACGGGTGGTGCAGCTGCGGGGGCGGCTGGTCAGCGGGGCGCGCTCGGCCTGGCCCCGGCTCCCGCGCCCTGCTCCGCGCACCCGCCGGGCTGCCCGGGCCCCCGCCCCGCCCCCGCCCCGCCCCCGGGCCGCCGGGGCCGCAGCTCCGCGGGGCCGTTCCGGGCGCTGGGGCCTCGGCGGCACCCGCCCCACCCGCCCCACCCGCCGGGATTGCCGGGGGAGCCGCTGTTCTGGGTCCAGCCCCGGCCGCGACCTCGTGCCCCGCCCCCCGGGCCCCACCCCTGCCTCCCGCGTCCTCGCCCCGGCCGCCGCGCCCTCGGGACACCAGGCCCCAATCGGACGGAGCCTCAAGCAGGACCGTCTAGAACCTTCCGAGGAGCGGACCCCTGGACGCGAGCTGTCGTCGGGCTCCGCGCGTGGAGCTCATTGACCAGCTCGGGTGGCCACGTGGGGGTGGGTGGCGAGCGCCCGAGCCCGCGCTGGCTGTGGCCTGGGTGACGCGCCCTGGGGGTCGCTCCTGCACGAAGTCCGCAGTCGCGCTTCTGCGGAGACGCAAGCGGGGAGGACCGCTCCCGGCGGGGCCTGTGGTCAGGACCCCCGTTCAAACACGCGGGGGGGAGCAGCTGGGAAAGGGGACCCTGGTGGCGGGAAGGCGCCCAGGGCGCCCAGGGCGACGAGCCCGGCAATCCCGCGGCTGGGGCGGGGATTTGGAGCGGGACAGCGGGTTCGTTCACGGTTCTCCTTGCTCCCTGCTCAGGAATATTGAAAATGTTCCATTAAATAAGAGAAACGGGAAGCCTGGGGGCCACCTCTGCTGTGCCCGCAGCCCTCCGGGACTCCGGGTGGGCAAGCGGGGACATTCTGTCTCTGTTTAGACACCCTGCCAGTGCACCTGCGTGTCCCCTCCTCACTCTCCCCTCCTCCACGCTGCCTGTGCCCTGGGCCCTTGCACCTGCTGTGCCTTCTCCGCCAGCGTCCCTCCATGCTGTCTACATAGAGGTCCCTCGAATGTCACCCCCCCCAGGAATTCCCACTTGAGAAGCCAGCCCCCCTGGGGCTCCCTCTTATTTTCTCCCTGGCACCCCGTAGCCATCTCACACCCCACCTGGTCGGCTTCTCTAGATCCCTGATGCCTCCCCCTGCGGTTTGGGGATCGGCACCCGTTTGGCCCCAGCTGGGCCCCCGGCACCTGGAGCGCACTCCAGGCGCTCAGTGTTTCCGGGAGCAGGAGGCCGCACGCGGCGGCGTCTTGGGATGGGAGCTGGGGCGGTGGGTGACCCCCCGGCTGGGAGCACCGGGCCCCACAGCTGCCCACCTTGGGGTCATGGATTCCCGACAGTTCCAGGAAAGTCTTGTCCCCGACCATGACGGCGGCCAGGTTGGCCGTGTAGCTGGACAGCACCAGCAGGCAGAAGATGGCCCAGAGGTTCATGAGGAGGCGCCCCGTGGGGCACTTGGGCGTCTTGCTGGACACCGTGCGCCCGAAGAGGATGGCGTAGCAGAGGTTGAGGGCCGAAGAGTAGGAGAACACGGTGGCGCGGTTCCGGCCGCGGGGCGTGAGGCCGTAGGGGCTGCGCCACTCGTACAGCGTGAGGAAGAGCGCCGTGAGGTGCAGCGCCGCGAAGACGCCCAGCCACATGGACCAGTGCAGCGGCCACGTGAAGGCGCCGATGGGCGACGCCGTGTCCCGGGCCCGCACCATGATGCCCAGGCTGGTGGAGAAGAAGGGGCTGCTGAAGTCCAGCACCTGGGAGCGGGCCGAGTTGATGCTGAAGCTGGTGACCGCCATGTGGGCCCTGCCGGCCAGCAGGTCGCCCACCAGGCCCGTCCAGCGGCCGTCGCGCAGGGCCCCGTACTTGCCGTCGCCCACGATGTACAGCTCGAAGTCGAACGGCGTGTCCTCCGCCAGGCGCTCCAGCAGGTCGATGCAGTAGCCGTAGCAGCACTTGCGCAGCGCACGCGGCGCCGAGCCGTTGGCCAGCGCGGCGAACAGCGCGTCCAGGGCGGCCGAGTCGTTGGTGCCCGGGGCCAGGCACAGCTGCCCGGCGGGGCACTGCCCGTCCTCATCCGGCTCCCGCGCGAACACGAACGGATGCTCCACCAGCGTCACCACGCGCAGCTTGGGCCGGGCCCGGGCTCCCGGGGACGGCGGGGGCTGCGCAGCCGCACTCCCCGGCTCCGGCTCCAGGCGCCCGGCCCGCCAGCTGCCCACCGTGGCCCAGGCGGGGGCACCCAGCGGGTCCCGGCGCAGGCTCCACACGCGGAAGCGCCGGGACACGTGCACCTGCGAGGAGCCGCTCACCCACACCGGCCCCGTGCGCCCCTCGAAGGACGTGTTGGCCAGGAACCTGGGGGTCAGGGGGCAAAGGTCAGGGGGCCGGGAGGAGCCCTGGGCAAGCCCTCCGCCCTCGGCCCCGCCAGCCGGGTGGGTTCGCCCTCCAGGGCTCGGCCGGGCCGCTCCCGCCAGCCTCCCCGTCCCCTTGCCCTGCCCGTGGTGTTGCTCCCGAAGCCCCGTCCCCCAAGTCCCCGGCTCCGGCTCTGCTTCCACCTCAGGGACACAACCCACTCTCCGGTATACAGCAAGTGCCCAATAACAGTGCCCGTCTGGACTCGGAGGCAGGCGTGAGTCCACGGGACGCTCACCGGGCCAGGAGGCGGCCTGGGGACTCGGGCCCAGCCGGCTGCGGGTCGTGGCAGTTGCCCGACGTGGACAGGAGGCTGCGCTCCGGCTCCGCACGGGCTGCGCTGCTCAGGGCTCGTGCCACCAGCTCCACGGCGTCGTGGACGGCGGCCTCCAGCGGGGGGCGCGCCACCTCGCCCAGTGCCAGCAGCCCTGGGGGCAGCCCCTCCGTGGGCAGCGCCTCGGCACTCAGCGGGGTGCCCAGCAGCCAGCGGGGCCCGGGGGGCGCGGCCTGCAGCACCCGCCGGGCGCGGGCCAGGGGGCAGCCCAGGAGCACGGCCGTGGGGGCCGGGGCCGCGCCGCCGGGTGGGGCCCCCAGGGGTGCCAGGCGGGCCTGTAGCCCTGTGTCGCCCGCGTCTGGCCGACTCAGGTCCAGCACCAGCTCCGGGGCCCGGCCGGCGCGGGCTGTCCAGAGCGCCACCAGGCCGCCGGGGTCCCGCACGCGGCACAGCGCCAGGCTGACGGCGTCCGAGGCGTGCGCGTGCAGCACAGCCACCAGCACGTCCAGCAGCGTCTCCAGGGGGCTGGACCAGTCCAGCTGCAGGTGGAACGGGTTCTGGCAACGGGGTGGGCACAGTTAGGGCAGGTGACCCGTGGCCCACCGCACCCTTCCCACCGCCATCAGCAGGTGCTCCGTGAGATGTCACCTCCAAAACTGGGCAGCGTGCCGGCCTCCGGCCCTCCCTGCCCTACACCCCCTTTGTCTCCCCGCTGCCATCGGCACCGAGCCCAGCTCCTTGGCCTGACCTTCAGGGCCGACCCTCCTGGCTCTGGCCGCCCGGGTAGCGTCCCACTTTTGCATTCCCCAGCTACAATCCCTTTCCCCTGTATGCCCGCCAACTCCTACACATCCTGCAAAACCCAGCTCCGTTGCCCCTCCTCTCTTCAGACTTCCCCGGCAACCCTGGGCCTTGCGGGGCCTTTCTGAACCCAGAAAATTTTCTTGGATTTGTTTCTAGCCTGGGGAGGCCGAGATGGCTTAGCGGACATCTCAGGCGGGCGGGGGTGCGCAGGAGTCAGCCCCGGAGTCTGACCCGCCCGACCGCAGGTGCTGAGTTCCCGGGGGCGGCAGCAGAGGGCGCCACAGGCCCGGCTTTGGGCCCGCGTCCTCCCGACCGGGTCGCGGGCAGGGGAGGGGCGTGGAGACCCCAGGCCTGTCCGGGTCAGCGTCTCCGCCCAGCGGGCAGGGGAGCCCCAAGGTGGATTTGGAGGGCGGGGGGCCCGCGGTCCCCGCATCCCTGTCTCCAGCCCCCCTCGCTGTCCTGGGCAGGGGGTCCTTCAGGGGGCACCACGGGGCACCCAGAGCCCCGTCTGTCACCCTGTCGCCTCCTTATCCCATTTCCTACGTATTCGGGCCCAAACCCAGGCCCAGGGGTGCAACCAAGAAGCGCATAAGCCCCAGAGATGGGGCGGGTGCGGGCCGGAGGGGCCGGAGTGCCAGCCGCCCGGGGGCTGGGAAGACCCTCCGCCCGCAGACCCCGCCCCGCACCCTCTGCACCCCCACGTGGCGCAGGGACACCTGCTTCCCTTCCCCGCCCCGGCCCTGCCCGGGGAACTAGAGCGCCCCGGCGCGGGAAGGGGACCCCGCTGCGCGCGGGATGGCCCCGGCGAAGGCGCAGGGGGCAGGGCGGCCAGACCGCGTCGCCAGGGCCCAGGACGGGGTGGGCGCGGCCGGGTCCGCGGCCTCCTGGGCGTCCCGGGAAGCCCGCCGCCCCCGCCCCGCGGCGCCCCGGGGCCCCCTCGCCCGCCGCGCGCCCCCGTACCGGGTCCCCGAGGGGCGCGCGCGCCTCCCGCCGCAGCACGCTGAGCACCGGGGTCCCCGCGGCGGCCGCCAGGAAGTGCAGCTGCAGCAGCTCGGGCCGCGCCTCGGGAAGGCCAGCAGGGCCGCCACGCCCGGGGCCGCCAGCGCCCGGCACAGCCCGCGGGCCAGCGAGGCGGGGTCGCGCGCGGGGGCGCGGCGGCCACCAGCTCCAGGCTCAGGTTGCGCGGCGCCGCGGCGCCAGGGCGGCCCGGGCCAGGGCGGCGCGCACGCGGGCGCGGGCGGCGGGCGCGCGGGAGGGCGCCCAGGCGCACGGAGCCCCCGGGACGCCGCACGGCTGCGGGTGGCCCCCCGCGGGCCCGGGCCGCGGCCCCAGCGCCAGCGCCAGCCCCAGCCACAGCCACGGCCACGGCCGCCGCGCCAACTCCATCCCACAGTGGCCGGCGGCGCGGCGGGCGCAGGGCGGGTGGCTGCGCGGAGGAGGCGTCCCCGCCGGCGCGCCGCTCGCTGTCCCGGCCCGGGTGTCGGGTGTCGGCGGCCCCCGGAGGAGGACCACGGCCCGGGGGGGGGGGTTGGGGGCGGGGAGTGGGTGGGGCCTCGGCCTGCCCCGCCCCGCCCCGCGCACCCGAGCGCCCAGGCCGAGCACCCGCAAGGGATGAGGGGGCAGGAGCAGCGCCCACGCCCATCCCTGCCCCTCCCAGCCCGAGAACGTCGCCCGCTGCCGCGGGGAAACTGAGGCCCCGGAAGCTCAGTCGGCCCCCGTGGTCACCCCACCTCCGCGTCTCCCTAGACCCGCGCTTTGGAGTGCGCTCTGCCCTCGCGTGCACCCTGGGGAGACCGAGGCAGACCACGCCTCGTGGGAACGTGGGGCCAGCTCTGCCTTCCCGCCGCAGGCAGGGAACCTGGAGCAGAGAACTCCTCCTCACCCTGCGGGACCCAGCGCCACATGCCCCTGCTCAGGGAAACGCGCCCGCTTGGCCCCCTCCCCAGGCAGCGCCCCGGCCAAGTCTTGCTGGTTCCTCTGCTCTGTACAGCGGCCGCGTCCCCGCTGCCCCGGGGGAGGGCCAGGGCGGGGGCGCGTCCAGTCGCCCCGCCGCACACAGCAGGCGCTCCGTAATTGCTCGCTGCTGGGCTCTGGCAAGGACGCCCGCCGCCGCGCCCTGCCGCCCGCCACGCCCCACCCTCGCCCGCGCCCCGGGGCCTTCCCGCACCGGCCCAGCCGCGGTTCTTCTGCGGCCCGGGTATGCAGCAGGCGCTCAACACACGCAGCAGCCCCGCGCGGAGCCCGCTCCTCCCGGCCGCCCGGGATGCCCCTGGCACGGAGCACTCGGTGCCCGGTGGACGTGCGCCCAGTCATCGTCCCCTGGAGCCAGCGCCAGAGAGGCCGGGCGACAACCCGGGCCGCCGAGTGCCAGCCACAGTCGGGATCAGCCTGTGCGGGAGTCAGGACAGCTGCCGCCTGGGCGGCTGCCAAGGCCACAGCGTGCAGCCATCTGCTTGGGCGTCCGGGGGGCGGGGGTGTCCCAGAGGGCTGGCCCTCCCCGCCGGGGCCACCGTCCTCATCCTGGCAGGGGCGCCAGGACGCGGAGGCCTCAGGGGCGCCCTGGGGCGCATCCCGCCTGGCAGGGAGGTCCCTCAGAATTGGACCCGCGCAGGTCGGGGACACTCGGGGACATCACCGCATGGGTCCTGGGAGGCGCCCTGCACTCACCCCAGGTGCCGCGGCTCCTGCATCAGCACCGTCGGGGCAGGCCGGGGCTCTCCTGGGACGCGGCAGTGCCGCCCCAGCCCTGCGCCTCCGCGTCCCCACGTCGAGGGGCCGCCGTGTAAACAACACGGGGAAGGTTCCCCCCAACCGTGGTAAAATATACATAATACAACGTTCTAGTTTGGCCCAACGTGCATTTAAAACATTTTGTCTTAAGGCTCAGGGCATGGAGCACACTCACCCCACCGCGCACCCCCCCACCGTCTCCAGAACCTTCCATCTCCCCACATGGACCCCCCCCACCTCCTCTGTCTCTGTGGACCTCCTGGGATGGGGGTCCTGCAGGAGGCGTCCTTCTGGGTCTGGGTCCCCTCCCTGAGCCCTGTGTCCTCAGGGCCTGTCCACATGGGGGCAGGTGTCGCCCCTCCCCGGCTGGGTTATGTCCGGGTGTGGACAGGCCACCGTGTACCCGCTCCCCTGGATGGACACCCGGCACTGTCCCTCCCGGTGAGCATCACTCGTGCCGCTGTGACCCGGGGACCGCGAGTTCCAGTTTCCTTTGGCGGAGTTCCCAGATGTGGATGTGCTGGGGGACGTGGGGACTATTCTAGAGGTCCCTCCCGCCCCCTGCCCCCCCACCTCACGCTTCACCCACCTGTGCATGAGGCTGCGGTCCCTCTGCCCCCCCCCCGGGGGGGACAGGCTGCTGGCACCCTCCCCTCTGGCCGCCGCCGCCCACCATGTGGGGTCAGGTTGTGCTTCCACAGGACGCGGACAAAACCCTCGGCCTGCACGGGCCCGCACCGGTTCCAGAAGGCTCCATGCAGACGGAGAATGGGTGCGTCCCTCACTGACAGGGAAACCGAGTCTGGGCCCCGGGTGCAGCGAGTGCAGGCCGGCAGCAGCGTGTCCAACCTCCTCCCGGTGTGGCCGCAGACGGAGGGGGGCAACCTTGTGGGCAGCCCCGGACACGGCACGGAGGCCACCTGCCTGTCAGTGCGCCAGGCCGGCCAGGGTCCCCTGCTGCCCTCAGATCACAGCAACGCCCCACGGCTGCCCAACCCCCCTTCCTCCTTCCCAGCCCTACGGGAACAGGGGCCACACGGTCACCTCTGTGCCCACCCACTGGGCAGGGGCGGGGCGACAGCAGATCCCAGGACCCAGCAGGTGGGCAGCTGAAGGTCCAGGACGGCAACCACACGAATCCTGGGAGGTGAGGGGCCGTGGGAGCAGCACCCCCAGAATAAGCAACACGGCTCCTTCCAGAACATTTAATGAGAGGCCACAGACAAGGCAGGACGGAGTCTGGCCGTGGGCACCGGGGCTCCGAAGGCTGGTCCAGGGGCGGGCACAGGAGAGGGGCCTTTGGTCCCTGGGAGCCCCGGACAAACCCGAGGCCCTGCTGTCCTCCCAGACACTCTGGACGCTGGATAAGGGGGTGTAGACCCTGGTGCCCCAGGACCCCGCCCCACGTGGCAGCACCGGCCAGACCCTGCTGAGCCCCTTCCTGCTGCACTGCTGGCAGCAAGTGACCCCTTCCCTCGGGCCCCCGGGTGTGGGGCTGCGCGGTCACGGTGGTGTCCTCAGGCGGCCAGCAGGACCCCTTCCCTGGCACGGACGGGGCACCCCCTCAGCTGCGGGGCAGCTGGACCTCAGGGCACAGAGCCCGGGGACAGGGCGCCCGTCGCCCCAGAACACAGACCGGTGGGGACGACTGGCTCCAGCCGCAACCAGACAGCACCTGCTAGATCACACGGATTTTCTGGATCGTTAAGCCAGGCTGTTGGTCAGGGACAGCTTTCCGGAAGGTTCTGAGGATTGCTTTGGGGCCCACGTGTCTGGGCTGGGCTCCAGGTGCTGGCTGCAGGCCACATCCCCAGGGCAGGAGGGACACCCAGGCTCCCTTGGGCCATCATGCCAACAAGGAACACCGTCGGGGGCGGCGTGGACACGGTCTCCCCAGAGGACCCCGGCCTGGGCTGGGGGACCCCTGACCACGCTGCTGTCCCTGAGCCAGCCCCGCCCAGAAGCCTCGCCTGCACCTCAGAGGCTGCCGCCCGAGTGTGGCCTGGCCCCACGGCAGAGCCCAGCCCCTCGCCCCGAGAACTGGGCCTTCTGGGCACCAAGTTCACAAGTGGACCCAGCGGTTCCGTCGAGGCAGGTCCTGCCCGAGGCCCGGTGAGCGTGGCCCTGGGCGGCCCCGGCAGAGAGGCCCGAACAACAGGGGCTTTAGTTCTTTTGTTAAAAAAGAGTAGCACCGAGAGGCCACAGGAGAGGCCAGCGGCCCAGCAGCTGGAGGACACGAGCCCGCGGGGCGGGCCTCGGGCCGGGCGCAGGGCGCTCACTTGGCCGGCCGCGTGATGATGCGCGTGGAGAAGTCGAAGAGGTCGCGGTTGACCTTGCGCAGGTTGTGCACCTCGTCCTCCAGCTCGGCCACCCGGATCCGCAGCTGGTCCTGGCCGCCCAGGACGCTCTGTGGAGGGACGGGGCTCAGAGGCCAGGCGGCCGGGAAGCCTCCCAGGGCCGCCGTCCCCATGGTCCCTGACAGGCCGCCCCGCACCCCCGTCCAGGGCGCGGCCGCCGCCCACCTTCTCCATCGTGCTGCTCATCACCGCGTGCAGCTGCTCCGCCCGCTCCAGGTGGCTGGGCTCCGCGCCCTGTGACACACAGGGTCTGCGTCAGCGACGGGCGGCCTCCGGGGGCACGCAGCTGCGGGGCAGGCGCCTCACTGGCACCCCGACCGAGGGGGACCGCGGCTCCCACCACGCCTGGTCAGAAGCAACGCACCCTGTCTGCTCCCCGGCCCAGGCCATACCGTGGGCACAGGACCCGGAGGGACGCCCAGACACCAAGGACAGCCGGTCAGCCCCATAGCCCCATGGCCGGACGCGCTGCACAGGGACACTGTCTGTCTCCTGCTGGACAGCGTCTGGGCACAGCGCCCTTGGCCGGCAGCCGGGTGCTCAGCAGAGCCAGACGTCGGGCTCCCTGCAGGAGGGCCGTGCACAGAGACGCCCCGGGCCTGGGGGACAGACGGGCAACCCCTGGAGGTGCCCGGGGTGGGTGCCAGCAGGATGAGCACCACCTGCTACTCTGCGGGAGGTGGCCGGACACATGGCACACCCCCCGGGGCCCCAAGCTCAGGTGCCCAGGGCACCACCCCAACCCCGACAGAACATAAGGAGCTGCACCCAGCAGGTGTCCCTGCGTGTGGGGGCAGCGCCCACCTGCTGGTGGAGGCCCAGGCGCAGCGTGAAGCCCCCGCGTTGCGGCTCATCCCCGTGCTCAGCGCCCAGCAGGTGCTTGTTGAAATGGGGCAGGGGCAGGCCCGGCCTGAAGTCCGAGCTCAGCATGCTGACGGGCGCCAGCATGATGGAGGCGTTGGTCACGGGGCCTGCGGGGGGGACAGGCTCCGTCAGGACCCGCCTCCCCCCAGCCAGGCCACCCGGGCGCCTCCCACCCTGCGCCGCCCGGACAGGGTCCTTCTCACGGCTCCAGGCCTGAGCCACACGCTTCTGAGAGCTCTTGGGGGAGCTGGCTGCCCCGGGCCCCCAAACCTGGGCGCCTCACCTTTGAGGGTCACCGTCCTGATGCACTGCTTGCTCTGGATGTCCCAGAGGCGCACGGTCTCATCGTGGGAGCCCGAGAGCAGGACGCTGCCGTCAGTAGACACGGACAGACAGGTCACCTGGTTCCTGGGGCGGACAAGCCCCGGTTAGGCCGGATGACCCCGAGCCAAGATAGAGAGAACGGCCCCTCCCGCTGCCCCCAGCCGCGCACCTGTGCCCTCTGAACACCTTCCCGTTGTCCTGCTCAGGCTGGAAGCTCTTCTCTCTCTGTCCAGGCTGCGGAGACCAAGAGGGCCCGTGAGCCAGGGTAGCGCCGGGGCCCCACGGCCAGCGGCCCTCCAGGCCCAGGTGCCACCCACCTCCAGCTGCCCGCAGCCACTCACCCAGGTGCAAAGGTCGACCTGGAAGATGGAGCCGTCGCTGCCGCCGCAGAACAGGTGGTGCTCGGCCAGGTCCATGGTCACGGCCATGATGCCCACGTCAAAGAGCACAGACAGCAGCAGCTCGCCCGACGAGACCTCCCACAGCTGGGGGTACGGGGGCACGTGGGACAGATGCAGCCCTGACCGGGAGACCCTGGGCCCCCAGGGGACTGGGACCGCACCCACCACCCTTGGGGCCTTCCCCAGGACAGACCCTCGCTGTCGCATCCACAACCCCCGCGTGACCCGCCGGGGGCCCTGCCGGTGACAAAGCCCCAAGGCCGGGTGCCCTCAAATCCCCCGCGGTTTGGCCAGGGAGCTGCCAGGCGCAGGCAGCCAAGTGGGAATTTCCAAGCCGACATGGGCCTGCACCATCCACCCTCTGGACGTCCTTGGGGCGGAAGCATCGGGGGATTAAGAGCTGTCTGCAGCTGCCAGCCTGGGGGTGGAGGCGATTCACCGGCTCACGCTGGCCAAGAACCTGTCCGCGGCCACAGCATGACTCACGGATCCGCTTGGGGTGCGGGGGGGGCCCTACCTTCACGGTCTGGTCCAGGGAGGAGGTGGCCACCCGGGCCAAGGGGCCCCCAAAGCCACAGTGCAGGTCTGTGATGGGGAGGGTGTGGCGAGACCAGACGTGCCGGGGGGCCGGGGTCCTGGAGGGGTCTACCTGCAGCACGCTGTGTGGAGGACCGGACCTCAGGGGCGGGGGGCACCTCCCCTCGTCCCCGCGTGGCCACCAGGCCATCCCACCCCCGAAGCTCTGCGACGGCTCCCCGGGTCCCCGCCCCCTCTCAGCCCACCTGGCTCCCAGCCCCTTCCCGGCCCGGGGTCCCGGCCTGGCCTTTCCCACGTGCTGCGCAGCCCGACCCAGAGCGGGCCCGAGCCTCTACCTGCACAGGCTCCACGCCAGCACCAGACAGTCTTTGCCCCCCGACAGGAAGTGGCTGCTGTCCCCTGTGAACTGCAGGCACGACACATCCTGGTAGTGGCGGCTCAGGATGACCAGAAGGTTCCCCGTGGAGACCTGCGGAGGGCACAGGTCAGCGGTTCAAGGCCCAGGGGAGTCTGAAATGAAGGCTCGGTAGCTGCGCCTCCTCCCGGCCGTCCTTTGCCCACCGAGTCCCCAAGCGGATGAGGATCCTGTTTCAGCTCCTGCCCCCTGTCTAGTCACCCTGACCCTGAGTCCTGGGCATCAGGTAGCCTGAGGACCCCTGCCCAGAGCAGGAAGGGACGGTGATGGAACCGTGGCCTCCAGGGAGGAACTCGTGGCTCCCTCTGCTCAGGACCAGCTGGACCCGGGACCCAGGAGCAGAAGTCACTTCAGATGCCGCCACGTGGGCAGGACTGAGGGGAGGCAGAGGCCCCAGGTGGGAGGGACAGGTGAGCCCATCCCACCCCCGGGAAGGTGGGGTGGGCTGGGGGGGACGAACTACTGTTGTGAGGTGAACCGTGCTCTTATCTGAACTCCTGGGGCCAGGCCTTCCTTGAATGCTGGGTCTTTGCAGGTCTAGCCAGGTCAGCCTGAGGTCACGCTGAACCTGGGGAGCCGTGTCCTCACAAGAGGAAAACTTGGGGGAACACAGGCCCTTCCCCCCGAGGCCCTGCTCTGAGGGCCTCAGCTTCCCTGCCCGTCTGCTACACGCAGAGGGAACGGGTCAAGGGGCTCATACCTTCATCAGGCCTTCAGCCTGAGCCGCTGCCCAGGGTGGGCCGCGTGGGGCGCCCCTGCAGGTCACAGCCCACAGGGTCAGGAGTGCTCCTAGAGCGCGGAGGGAGCCAGCGCCAGACAACAGCCCCCTCCTGCCAACTCCTACCGCGCCCCTGGTGGGGACAGGGAACACGGATTTCTGCCCACACCTGCGGCACCAAGGCAAGAATTTCTACCACGACGGGCAACCTCTGATGAACCCCCGCCTCAGTTTCCCTCCCTGCACCAAAGTAACTGCTTCCTAATCTCAGCGTCCTGCGCTAGAGTTTCAAAGCCCCAGGAGTGAATAACCAAGCCCCTCTACGTGTCCGTGACCCCCTGAGGATGCCGGGGAAGGACAAAGATCGTTTGACCGCTGTGGACAAGGTCGAGAAAAGCGGGGCATGATTACGCGTCCACCTTTGGGCGTCCACCCCGCCCAAACCGGGCGCTACCTGTGCGGAGGTGAGGCGGGTCTCTCCGCCCAAACACGACAGGTGACAACGCGGCCTAATCAACCCAGTGCCGGCAGATCGGGCGCCACCACCTTAGTTTTACACCTTCTCTTACCTCCCACAGGTAGATGCTCTCCGCGATCCCCGCCAAGACATACAGGCCATTGGGTGACGTGGTCAGACAGGTCACAGGCCCAGGACACATGATCTTCTGCTGGAGCTGGTCCTGGAGAGACATAAGCAGCCCTGAACCTCCTGCAGAACAGCGAGCTAGGGGGCTGGTGGGGAGGAGAGCCCGAGGGCGCCAGGAACGGGAGCGGGACGGGGCGGCCGAGGAGGGATCTGCTCCAGCCCCAGGCCTGCAGATGCGGGACGGGAGCAGAGCGGAGCCTACTCTGGGCGAGGGGGGCGCAAGGCAGAGTCCACGGCCCTGCGCGCACCAGGCGGGCGGGCTGAGCACGGAGCTGGAGCAGCCCACTGGCCACGGGCTGCGTCCTGGGGTGTTTCTAGGAGGAAAGCCACGGCTGTACGGGGAAGGGCAGCGTCTCCAGCGGCCTCCCCCGCCTCCACGTACCTTCCAAGACCAAGAGACCCTCCGACCCCAACCCACCAGCTCAAAGCCCTTTTTTTTTTTAATTTTTAGAAATGACTTATTTACATATTCATGATAGAGAGAGGAAGAGAAGCAGAGACACAGGCAGAGGGAGAAGCAGGCTCCATGCAGGGAGCCCCAGCGGGACTTGACCCGGGGGCCCCAGGATCGTGCCCTGGGCCAAAGACAGCGCCAAGACGCTGAGCCCCCCAGGATCCCTAGAAATAATTTTTTAAAAAAATTCTATTTATTTATTTGAGACACAGAGTGAGCCAGACAGAGAAGGGGAGAGGGAGACGGAGCAGCAGAGGCCCCGCTGACCGGGGAGCCCGACCCGGGGCACGACCCCAGGCGCCCCCGGAAGTTGCCCTTTTAATGGAATCTCGCGCCCCCCCCCGCCCCGCGCATGCGCAGCGCAACCTAACGGAGCCCCGGCCCCCCCCGCCCCTCCCCGGCCCCTCGGGCGCCCCCCGCGCCCTCCCACGGAGCCGGGCCAGGCCGCGCGCCGCCGCACCTTGCGCTGCAGCTCCCAGGCGCTGATGTAGTTCTTGCCCAGCTGCGCCGCCAGCAGGTACTCGCCATTGAGCAGCGCCAGGCCGCGCGGTCCGGCCTGCCCGCCGCGGTACGTGAGCAGATTGGCGCCCGAATGCAGCTCCCACACCACGCAGCTCCACAGCTGGGCCGCCGAGTCCGTACACACGGCCACCTCCATGGGAGCCGCCATCTTGCCGCCTCCACCGCCCCGGAAGTGCGTCACGCCAGCGAGACGGGCCCCCGCGCCGCGAGCTAGAGCGCCGCCCACGCCGCGCCTCCAGGGCGCCTGCGCGGCGGGCGGGGCGCGGGCCAAGTGCTGGCCGCGGGCGCCCGGGGCTCGTCCGTGCGCGCGCGGCGGCGGCTCGAGGACGGGCCTCCTCCGCGTGGGCCGTGGGGAGCGGGGCGCAGGGCCTCCTGCGGACGGCGCTTCCCAGGGCCAGGTCGTCCGGGCCCCGGTCCTCGAGGTGCGCACCCCGAGCAGGGAGCGGGGTGCGCGGTCCGCCCGGGCGGGGTCGGTGGGCGCGGCGCCTGCCCCCGGGGCACGGAGCAGCCCAGGCCCGGGCTTTGAACCAAGCGGCGCCAGCTGCGGACCTTCGGAAAGTTAGAATTCACTCGGGGGGCGGGGTCCCGCGCGGGGCGGGGCGGGGCTGCAGCAGCGGCCTGGCCCGGGGGAGGTCGGAGAGCGGGCCCCGCCCGCCCTGGCCACGCCCCGCCCGCACTGACCACGCCCCCGCCCCGCCCCGGCCACGCCCCCGGCCCGGCCTGGCCACGCCCCCCAGCCCGGCCGGTAGGTGGCGGGCGCGAGCCTCCGACCCGGAGGCGGACCCGGAAGGGGCTCTGCAGCCGCTGCGGCGCCCAGCGCGCGGGGAGGGGCGGAGCGGGGTCCCCGGGCCCGCCTTGCAGGGGGCGGGGGTGTCAGCGACCCGGGCTCCCGGGCGGCCGGCGTGGAGGATGGGGCCGCGGAGCCCATGCAGGAGCCCGGATTTGATTTCATCCTGGGGGGAGCCCGGCGTGCAGGTCCCCGCAGCCGCCCGGGTCCCGACCCTGTGCCCCCGAGGATGCGCAGAGCCTGGAGCCCCGACCCCCCCTCCCCCCCGCCCCGGGCCTCGCGGGGCAGCACCTGGACGCTCGCCCGCGCTTCCCGGACTCGGTTCCCCAAACACCTCCTCGAGGCCGGCATCCCCGGGACCTGTCTGGGCAGCGCCCCGGTCTGACCCGCCGCGCGGCTCCGGGGCTGGGCCTTTCGTCCAGACGCCGCCCCAGGACTTGACCGAGCACCTCTGGCTGCAGGGCCAGCGTCCCCGGCGCTCTGGGCCTCGGTTCCCCACGAGCAGGGACACGTGCTCGCAGACAGCCGCGGCTTGGGTGCTGGGTGCTGGGTGCGCCTCCGCCCCCGGGAGGCCTGAGGCCCCGGAGCTCCTGGGTTGCAGGACCAGGGCGCAGGGGCCAGCCCAGCCGGTGGGGGTTGCGGGGTGACCAGTGGTGCAAATGGGTAAACTGGAGGCCCAGAGGGCGCTGGCAGTGCGCGCGGGTGCAGCCCCGGCCTCCTCCCCCTCCCCCCGGGAGGTCAGAGGTCACCCCACCCCCAGCCCGGGAGTGTGGAATGAGGGCAGACCAGTTATGTCAGGAGAGCAGCACAACAGCCGAGCTTCCGGGGCGTCTGGGACCACCCGGGTGCTGGACGTCCTAGTCCCAGATCCTGGGCCCCAGATCCTGGGCCTGGCGGGTGTGGCTGTAGCAGCAGAAGCAGGATTGGGGAAACTGAGGCGCCCCTCCCCCATCTCAGTCCCGCATTCTTCATTTGTTGCTCGCTCTTCAGTATGAAGCACCTCTCTGCGGGCAGTGCATGGACTGCATGGACGCCTCCTCGCCCCGGGCAGAGGGGTGGGATGAGGGTGGGAGGTGAGTCACAGGAAAGCCACCCCCAGGCCTGTCGCCTGCCCAGACCCCTGCAGGCTCCCTCACTGCCAATCTGGATCTGAGTGTCTCCCCCCTCCCCCAGCCTCCGGGGCATCCTCACCAGCTCCAGGCTGGGGGGGTGGGCAGAGGGGGCAGGGAGGGGCCCAGCCAACCGGCTGCCCCTGGGGCTGTGTGACCTCGGGGCCTCTTGCCCGCTCTCTGGGCCTCTCTGCGGAGGAATGAAGATGTGGACTGGCCGGTCCAGTTTGCAAGAGATGGCCCTTTGGGGTTTTTTTGTTGTTGTTGTTTTTAAAGCCCGATTTGTTCTTCTGTAAGCTTCCTTTTTTTTAAATAAAGATTTCATTTATTATTCGAGAACGAGAGCTCATGAGCAGGAGAGGCGGGGGCAGAGGGAGAAGCAGGCTCCCCGCCGAGCCCTTGGGGCTCACCCCAGGACCCTGAGATCATGACCTGAGCGGAAGGGAGATACCCCCCCCCAGGGAGCCACCCAGTCGCCCCAGCAACATACAATATGCTTTGTTTTCCTTTTCAAAATTATTTTTCTTTTCTCTCTTGGGGTGGGGCCGAGGAGCCCTGAGAGGCCCGAGGATCCCCTCTCCTCTGACACCACCCCCCACCCCCCCACTCCCGCCCCGGAGGCTGGGGCCACAGCTGATTCCGAGGAGCAGGAGAGGCGGTGTGTGTGTGTCTGTGTGTGTGTGACAGGGGCCGCAGTAGCGGGAGCGACCCGGTGGGACAGGAGGGGCAGGGTTCGGCTCAGCCCCAGGGCCAGCGGGCAGGACTGGCCCGGGCCGGTGCAGGCCGGAGCGCCGGGGAGCCAGGGGGCAGGAGGCCGGGCCTGCACAGCTGCACACGCTGACCTTGAGCCGTCGCACACCCGGTGTGCAGGGGGCACCGGAGCACGTGGCTTAGCCACCCCTCGCGTGGCCTGAATTGTGCACACAGGATGCAGGCTGCGCCCAGGGGTCACCGACTGCCGCGGGGAGCACCCGGCCCCAGGGTCCCGCTCCCTTGGGGTACACCTGCGGGATGGTGAGGAGACAAGGCCAGAGCCCCGCGGGAAGGCTGGTGGGGGCCGTGGGCTGGGTCCCCGACTCTGGAGATGGCGGGGGCCCGAGGGGGGGCGCCCAGGGCTGCAGAGCAGAGGCCCACATGAGGCTTAGCGTCGCCCATGGTGACAAGGGCCTTTCCGGTCGGCGGTCGGTCGTGGATGTTCCAGGCAGTGGGAAGCTCAGCAAAGGCCCCGAGGAAGGCCCAGTAGGGGGGGTGGGGGGCCCAGCCATGCACCCTGGGGCTCGGGTTCGGGGAGTGACTGTGGCATCACAGGGTGACCCCTCGGATGTCCCCAGACCCGCCCCCTGTCCCCCAGGGCGTGGGGGGTTCAGCTCCTGTGCCCACTGCCACCTGGACCCACATCCCAAAAATCCACCACAGGAGGCCTCTTCTGTTTAACGTCAGAAGTGTTTTGTTTTAATATCTCATCAGCTTTACAGGGTTACAATTGTCTTAAATATTTCTGAAGTTTAAATACAATCTGCATAATAATGTTATAAAATGTAAACTTTCAGTGTTCTTTTAAATTTCAAAATCACACATCTTTTTTTTCTTCCTTTTTTTATGGTTTTCTTTTTTTTAGGTCTTTTGTCTTTTTTTTTTTGTTGTTGTTTTTTTGTTTTTTCCCTTTTAATACCTGAATGTTCTGCAAAAACTGAAATCGATACAGGCTGCCCCGCCGTGGCCAGGGCGCGACAGGCCAGGCCCGGCCAGAGGTAGAGTCGTTTAAACCTTTTATTTTAAAAGTTTTTTTTTCACGTTAACCTGAGTCCCGGCGCAGCACCCACGCCGTCTGACAAACCCCAGAGAAACTGAAATTTCACATGTCAGGAATGAAAGGCTGAGTTCATGTTTGCCAAGGAAAAAGAAAATGCAAAAGCAAAATTAAGGGGGGTGGAGGGGGGGAGGACAAAGTGGGCAAAAGTGATAAAAGCGGGAAAGTGGTGTAGAAATGCAGAACTATGGAGACTAACCCGCCGCCCGGCCCCAGACAGCCCAGCCCCCAGCTCAGGGGGTCACCCGGAAGATTCTGGAAGCAAGGTCGCCAGCAGGGGAGCCCCGGGGGCTCCTCTTCACCCTGAGTTTGGGGTTCCCGCCCTTGCCGTGCTGCAAAGCGCCACCTGCCCGGGAATGAACAGCGCACAAGCCAAGGGCGGACAGGCCGCCCCGACCCCGTCCCCCAGTTTGCAGGAGGGGGTCCTGACGGGCCCCCAGAGGCCGCCCCTTCCCTACGCCCAGGGCTGGAGCTGCAGGGGCTGCAGGGGGCACCGAGGCCGCCCCTACAGTCACCGCCGCTCAGCAGGACACCCTGAGCTCCAGGGGGAGCCCCGGGGGCCCACGGCTCCAGGCGGAGGGGCCGGGCAGGGCGGTGCGCACGGACGCCCTGGGCTGGGGCGGGGGTTTGGCATCGAGTCAGACCTGAGGTAGAAAGAAACGCGCTGCAGACCCCCCCCCCCGGGAAGCCCTGAAGGCAGCAGGCCCGGGGGGCTTCGCTGTGTGGAGACCCCCCTCCCACAATGATTGTGCTGCTGCAGTGAGCGAGGGAAGGCCAGAACCTTCCAGAAGGAAGAGCCGGGAGGAAACAGCGCTCCTTCCCGCCCGCTCCCGAAGGGGGCTGTGGGGGTGCCCACGATCTGAGAGATTCCAGAGAGAGGGGCCCCCTCCCAAGGACGCGGGCCCGGGCCCTCCCCCCACAGGTCTCCCGGGCGACAGGAGGCGGCCTCGTGGGGGGGCAGGGAGGCCGCCAGGCGGGCACTGCCCCCCCACCCCCGAGCGAGGCCGGGCTCCTGGGCCCAATTAGAGCCGGCAGGCTGGCCCCGGGGACAGCGGAGCCCCCACGGGAACCCCGCACGGCGAGGAGCAGGGACCCGCGAGGGCAGCGCAGCAGCATGCACCTGCCCCTGGGCCTCGGCCTCGCCAGGAGCCCCCCGGGCGCCCCGCGGGGTCCCCCTCACACCCACCTCTAACCAGGACCGCGGGGTCGAGCGGGGCGGGCGCCGTGTCCAGTTGGTCACCGCGGGGAGCTGTGGCCCCAAGCAAGCGGGGCCGAGAGAGAACGAAGAGACAGTTAAGGAGAAGATGATGGGGCGGGGGGTGTTCGGGATGCCGCGGCCCCAAAACCTGGCCCTGAGCTAAGCCCGGCTCACCCGTCCCCCACGTCCCCCGCACGGGTAACCTCGAGCGTCCCCAGGCCACATTCATCCCTGAGACAGGAGCCTGGGGCCGACGGGTGGAGCCCCCTCCTCTCCCGTTAAGACTTCCAGTCTGGGGGGGGGGGCAGCGCACGAGCACAGCGAGGGAGACCCCCCAGGTGCCCCCGCCTGCACCCCCATCCCGGCCCCCGGCCCCGCCCATAGCACCTGAGTTCATCACCTGTCCTGGCTCTGGCCCGGCGCGGCCTGCGCCTGCCAGCCGCCACCACACCACAGGAAACACACAAAGGAACCCAAATCAGTCATGGGAAATATAGAAAGGGTCTTACTTTTCTTTTTCGGTTTTTTTTTTTTTTTTTTTTTTTTTTGCTTTTTCAAGTCCAGTTTCCCTGAATGAACGCAAATATATAGACATATATATCCTTTCCCTAAGGTTTGATTCCTTCCCCCAAGAATAAAATAGATTATTTACAAAAACAAAACCCCGAAACCTCTTATTAAAAACCCTATAGATCTTGAGTATCACTGTTCCTTATAAAAAATAAAAAAAAAAAAAAGTTCCCAAAAGCAACAAGAAAAAAAAAAATTCAGCTGATCTTGGCTCAGGGGTTCATTCAACACAAGGAGCTGGGTGTGGTGAGTGTGTGATGAATGGAGGAGAAAAAAAAAAAAAGAAAATACAAAAATGAAAACGCACAGTGCAGAGATGTATGAGGTAAACAGGATCGGCCTCCACGGCGACCGGTCCGCACGGCCCGGCCCCGGCAGCTGGTCCCGCAGGGCCGCGGCCCCGGAAACACGCCCCTCGCTCCTCCGGTCTCCTTCGCTGTTCACAATCCACGTCTCTCAATGTCCGAACCTGAGTAATTCAAGTGTTCCTTGGTTTTCCCCTGTTTTATTAAATTTTCTTTATATATATATGTATATATATATTTCTTTTTCTTTCTTTTTGGCGTTAGCTGTGGCTCCTTTGTGGATCCCTGCCCTCCCCACCCGTGTCTTCCGCCGGCCCGGCCCTGCGGCCCGCCTCGCGCCCCCAGCCCGGCGGGCTCCCCGGGGGCGGCGGGGGCGGGTGGGGAGCGGTGCGGTTAAGGCAACGAGTTATTTGAGGTAGAAGACGTGGCGGGCGTGGACAGCCCCGCCGGCCCGGCCTGGCTGCCCGCGCTGCTGCAGGTCCCGCCGCTGCCTCCGCGGCCGCCGCCGCCTTTGCCGGGAGCTGAGGGTGGCGCGGGTGCGGGTGGCTGAGCGAACAGCACTCCTAGTGCGAGGACAGGGGAGAAACACGTCACGCGGCTGCAAGGACCACCGGGCCGCCCTGAGCCTGAGCCAGCTGCCCTGTGTCCGCGGCACCTCCGGGGCCTCTGGGGCTCCTGGCGGGCCGCAGTGTTCTAGAAGGAACCCTGGGGCCGCGGGACAGCAACGGAACAAAGGCCCCTAACTTAGGGCCCCACTGCACGCGCCGACACCACGCGACTCTCTCGGGCCTCCCAGAAAGCAGAGCCCGCGCGACCCGGGCCCCCGGCGCCCTGCGTTGACGGGCCGAGCGCCCACGGCCGCGGCCCGGAGACTCCTACCTGTGTACATGATCCCGTTAATCTCCACCGACATGCTAATACTGTTGCTGCCGTTGGGGCTGCCCAGGTTCGCCGCGGGGTCCTGGCGGCTGTCGCAGGCTGCGGGAACGAGAGGCACCGCGCCATCAGCACACGGGTGCGAGGACCCGCTCCGCCGCCCGCCCCGCGCACACACAGTGGGTGCTCCAGAAACCCACGGAAGAACGACCTGTGGGCCTGAGATTAGTGTTTCTCTGGCCAGCAGGACTCGGGGGGCCCGTTTTCCCCAGATCCTGAGCAGGATTCGATATCGCCGAACTCCGACGGGGAGAAGCGCTATCCCCTCGCTAGCTCGTGGATGCCTGACTCGGCCTTCCAGGTGAATTCACTACGGGTCACAGCGGCCCACTCCTTTTATCCAATTTATCTCTTTTTTCTTATTGATTTGTAGGCACTCTTTACATAGGTTGACTACGAGGCCCTTACCCATGACACGGGTAGGAGGCACGGAGGGTCTGGGCGCTGGGTTGGTACCTTGGCTGTTGATGCGAATGCTCATAGGCAGCTGGGCCGTCATGGCCAAGAAATTCTGCTGCAGTGCACGCTGCATGAGCCGGTGCTGCTCGTCCGCCACCAGGGCCATCTTCTTCTCGGGAGGCTCCCCGGACTCCAGCTTCTCCCGGAGCTGCTCCAGGGCCGCTGCCTGAGCCGCCACGGCTGCCTGCGCTGCCGCCGCCTGCACTGCCGCCGCCTGGGCTGCCACCACGGGGTGACCCGCCAGGGACACGGGCAGGCGGCCGGGGACGGTGATGGGGATGGCGGCGTCCTCCTCTGGACGGGAGAGAAGAGGAGTTGGTGGCCAGAAGGGCCCTGTCTGCAAGCCGAGGCGGGGATGTGCAGGGGGCGCCCGGGACGGCACCAGCGTGTGAAGCCCCGTGAGGCCCGGGGTGTGAGAAACTGCGGCTACCCCAGGAGCCTCAGGACACAGCACGGCGGCAACTGTGACCCGGCGAGCCCACGGCGGCACAGGGCGCGCACAGCGACACCCCGAGCATCCGGGCTCCACCGTGTCCTGTGATGCACTCAACACCCCCCACCCAGGAAGGTCGAGCGGTCCCCGACTCCCACAGCACGGGTGAGGGGCCCCAGGCAGCCCGGCTCCAGACCCCGCCCCACACACCCCTTCCCGGCCCTGCAAACCGACAGCCCACTGCGACCCGTGACCCGCTGCGCCTTCCCTCCCCAACTGCCCCTCGCGCGTCTGGCCGTGGGGCCTGGGTCCGACCCGCACCGGGCCCCCTGCCGGAGGTTCTGTGGCGCCCTGTCCCGGTCACACTCCAATGCCACCTGTTCAGGATCCCAGGGGACCCATCCGCGTGGGCCCGGCACGGCTCCAAGGCCACCCGGCTCTCACTCTCCCCACCACGGTCGCCCCGGCTCCAGCGCAGAGCCTCACGCACCGTGGATGCCCACTAAGCGCCCGTGGGGTATGGGCGCCGTGTCCCCAGGGCGGGGCTGCCACACACAAGCAGCTGAGCAACTCAGGGGTGCGGTGGGTAAACTGAGGCCCAGAGCACCGAAGGAGCGGGCGCTACGACGACCTTGCCGGGCTGCGATCTGACCAGTCCTGGGCCGCGGGGTCCTCCCGAATACTCAGGCCACCCCGGAGAGCTGGGCTCGGGAGGGGGCGGCGAGCACTAGAGTCGCGGAGGGCGAAGGGTCAGTGTGATGGGCCGCACCGCACGGTGACGGCACCTGCTGCACGGTGGGCGGAGGGAGGGACACAGCAACTGGCTGTCCTGGGCCGCGGGCACGGGCAGGGGCGTGTCGGCCCCTCGGGCAGGGGAGGCGCGGGTTAGCACGTGTGCCCGCCGCGGGGTTAACTGGTCCCATCTGCGGGGGACACAAAGCCCCGCCGCCGAGCCAGCGCCAGCGGGGGTCGCCCCAGGTACCCGGAGAGACGGAGGCGTCCCCGTGTCCCCACCAGGGCAGAGGGCCCGGCCGACCCTTACCTTTCTTGATCTTGGGGGCCGGGGTGATGGAGCTGCCGTTGGTGCTGGCGGCCAGGCCCAGGGAGGACACGGGCAGCTTGGGCGAGGACAGCATCCCGTGGGCGCCGCCCGGCGAGTAGGCGAAGAGCGAGCCCCCGAAGCTCTGGCGCCGGCCCTCCCGCCGGTTGCTGTCGATGGCGGCCTGGAGCTCGTTGGGGTTGCTCAGGCCGCGCTTCTCACACTCGTAGGGATACAGGTACTTCATGTACCTGCGCGGGGCGGGGCAGGATGGCACCGGCGCCTCCGGGCCCCCACGGGCCGCCCACCGCGTGCCGCCGGCTTCGTTCCCCGGCCTCAGACCTGAGGTCTGCGCTCCGGCCGCTCCCATCTCCCGTGTCCCCCTCTCAGCACCTGGCCCCAGGACGCACCCCCGACGCCAGGGCCGCCTCACTAATCCCCGTCCTCATTCCTTGAGCCCCCCCCAACGTCCTGGGGCACTCCTCCCTACACTCCTCCCTGCACTTCCCTGCACTCCTCCTCGTGCTCCTCCCTGCACTCCTCACGCTCCTCCCTAGACTCCTGAGCTGCTCTCCATGCTCCTCCCCGGGCTCCTCCCTGCGCTGCTCTCCGTGCTCCTCCCTGCGCTCCTCCCCATGCTCCTCCCTGTGTTCCTCCTTGTGGTGCTCTCCGTGCTCCTTCCTACACTCCTACCTGAGCTGCTCTCTATGCTCCTCCCCATGCTCCTCCCCAGGCTCCTCCTCACCCACCCTGTCCTTCCTGTCCAGAGTGGCCTCCCCTCCTCGGGGCCGCGGGCGGGCACTCACTGGGTCCGCAGGGTGAAGGCAGCGCTGGTGATGGACGTGGGCAGGTTGAGGCCCTTGGTGATCTCGCGCCACAGCTTCTTGTTGATGACCTCCACCAGGCCGCCCTTCTCCGTCACCAGCACGTACAGCATGAACAGGTCAAGCACCTGCTTAGCCATGATGGGGATGCGGTTCACGGGCGTCCCTGCAGGGGAGGGGCAGGGCGCGGGGGTGAGTGAGGGCACTGCCAGCTGCCCCGGGGGGGGGTGCGGAACCCGACAGGTGGCAGATGCCAAGTCCACAGACGACGCGCCCGTCCAGAGAATGGTCTCTCCCGACTCAGGGACACAGGGCGTCCTGGGCGCTGGGGGGCTGAGCAGCATCCCCACCATCCCCCCAATGCCAGGAGTGCGTGGTCATGACAACCACCGCCGTCCCTGACATCGCCCTGCATCTCCTGGGGTTGGAGCTACAGCTGGGAGCCCTCCCGGGAGCCCCCCCAAGAGAGCGGGATCTGCTCAGTGCTCATCTCACCCGGGGGCACAGAGCCAGGGACAGGCTGCCGACCTGGGGACACGCGGAGCAGCCTTTGTTTGCCGGCTCCCCATGTCACCAAATGCTCGCTCGCCCGCGTCCCCGGGGGACTTTGCCATGGGGACAGAGCTCCGTCATCCCCCTTACAGCTTAGCGAGTGGGGCAGTGGGCCGCTTCCTACCCCACCCATGCCCCCTGACCCACCCGTGCCCCCAACCCTCACCCTCCGGGTCCCCGACACCTGCTCCCCCAGGGTGAACGGTCTGTGTCACCTCCTGCCCTTTCCCAGCTTCAAAGCCCCACTAACAGAGGACGACCTGGGAGGATGGAGGGGGCTGGACCTCAGACCCCCACCCCTGTCTGTCAGCCCAAGAGAGAGAGCAGGGAACCCGACACCGGGGGGGCACGGGGGCGTGTTCTGCATCAGGACAGATCCTCCGGGGACCCCGCGCCCTGGCTCCACGGCCAGGCCTGGTCGGATGTTTACAGAAGGAGCAGGGCGGGAGCAGAGGCACCGCGGAGGAGGTCGGGGGGCCGGGGGGCCGTGGGCGATAAGGAAGGGTGGGGAGGTCTTCAAGGAAACAGCAGAGGGTGGGGCGTCGGTGGGACCCCACCCGCATTCCAGGCCCCGGACGCGAGGAGGCCCTTACTTTGTGATGTGAGAGAAGATGTACTGACTCTCTGGACTGAAGAGGGCTTGTGGGGCGCAGGACCTGGGGTCTGGGGGTCGGAGTGGGGGCATGTAACAGACGTTCACCCCCCCGCCCCAGATGGCCAGTTACAGGCAGCGAGGGTCTAAGATGAGAGGAAGTGAGGGGGGCACTGGGGGCTGGGTTCTGACGCATGAGTAGGAGTCTGTGCTCCCTGCCGTCCAGGGCGGCCCGGCTGGCCTCCGACCCTCAGAGCCCTGAGTGGTCACCGGCTGCTGTGCCTGCCCCCGGCCCCCCCAGCTCACCTTACCCCCTGAACCCCTAGCGCACCCGCCCATCTAGGGCAGGAGGGGTGGGCTCCGGGCCTGGGGGCTCAGTGTCCCCGCGGGGTGGGGGTGGGGGCTCTGACAGGTGTGATGGGCCGATAAAGAGGTGGGGGCGGATCTCTGTGAGCACCCGGTGGGCAGCAGGCGTGGGCTGCAAGTGCTCCCAGCGATAAGCCCCCCCACGGGGCCCCTCTGGCGCGGGAGGGGTTAATGCGAGGCCGCCCCTCCCCTTCCATCTCCCTCCTTTCCGGCTGCTGGGCCTGTGTTTACAGAGGCCGCTGGAGAGGGCGGGGCGGCGGGCCCTGGACAAAGCAGCCGCCCCTGCAGTGGCCCCAAGTGGACCCCGGCCGCCCCGCCCCTTCCTGCCTCCAGGGCTCGGAGCACTCGTCCCCTTGCCAGGCCTCAGTTTCCTTCCCTGAGCCATGGGAGCTGTAGTAACTCCCCCAGAGGGGCGTCTCTGCTCAGAGGGTTGAGCCCCCCACCCCGCCCCACAGTGGGTGCCTCTAGAACCCCCATCCCTCTGCCCCCCAGCAGCCCTGGGCCCAGGCTGAGGCCGTGGGGACCCTCCCGGCTGCCCGGTGTCCTCTCTGGGCCTCAATTTCCCCGCCAGGACACCCCCAGATCCAGGGGAATGGAGGGCACGAGGGGCCCCGGAGGTGGCACTTGATAAACCCAGCCCAGCAGGCAGCACAATCGGGGAGCCGCCCAGAGGGGGACCGCGGCCCCGGGGGGCGCAGGGGGTCTGGGGCCACATGTCACATCAGCGGCCGCAGGAGCTCCAGTCTCTAGGCCACGAGGGCGGCCCCTGCTGTCCGGGCGGCCTGTGCCCGCAGCCCTCGGGACCCTGGAGCCGGGCCTGGGCAGCAGACGCTGCCGGGACCCAAGGACCCAACCTCCCACCGCGGGGACCGGGACCCCGGTGGGCGGGCCTCACCTCGCTTCTGCATGAAGCTGAACAGGTCGTCCAGGAACTCCTTCCTCTTGGGGTCCCCGTCCAGTTCGTAGAGCTGCGGGGTCGGGGGGACGGGGCAGTTAGCGCCAGAGCTGGGGTACGGGCACCGTGTCCCCAGGGCGGGGCTGCCGCACACAGGCGGCGAGGGCGCTGAGGCCCCACCGAGCCCGGGGAGCCCACCCCCACCTCCCGCAACGACGGGGATCCCCGCGTGCGTCTCCACCGCGGCCACGGGAACGCGGCCTTCTTGGCCCGCGGCTCTGGAGGGCCACGTGGGGCCGAGCTCCCGGGGGCTCCGGGGCGGTGTCCCCGCTCCCCCCACTGGGGCCGGCGTCCGCCCCCACCTCGCACGCTTCCTCCCGTCCTGTGGGACCCGCCGCCGCCTGCGAGCTCCCAGCCAGCGGCGTCCGCAGAGACCCCGTCCCGAGCGAGGCCTCGTTCACGGGTCCCCGGAGCCACCCGGGGGACGGGGCTCGGCAGAGACAAACAGCGCCAGGGCAGGTAACTGCCAAGCGGCGGGCGCGGCGGGGGCTGTCCCCTGAGTCACACACTTGCTCCCGCTCCCGGGAGGGGGCTGCGTGTTGTGGGTGAGGACACAGGCCCAGAGGGGGGCACGAACCCAGAGCCGGGGCGCGTGGGGCCCCCTGCCCTGGGCACGGCGGCTGGGGTTGGCCTGTCGCTGCTCTGGGGGTGGGGGGCCCACGACCCAGTGACCCTCAGCTCCCAGGGGCAGGCGGGCGGGGCCGTGGGGGGACACGCAGCAAACAGCAACCTTCAAATTAAGCCCTGGGGAAGGAGCCTAGAGGATGGGCAGCAGGGGGGGCCTTGAAACCACCAAACACCCGGCTGTGCGGGCCCAAGAGCACGCGGACGCCCGGCTGCTGCCGCCCGCACGACCCCACACCCAGGGAGGCAGGGTCCCTGGGGCGGCTCTGGGTCCCCCCACCCACGGCCGGGAGACAAAGCAGGGTCGCGGGCCGGCCGGGTGGTCGGGGCTCTGTCCCTGCCCTGCCCCGGCCAGGCTGGCCGGCCGCATTCCTGCGCTGATTTATGGTCAGGGAGGCCCCAATGCCCCCGCCTCGGGGTGTGTGGCCTGCAGGTGGACCTTCCCGGGGGCGTCCACCCGCCCCTGCCCCGCGCCCGGCTGCTCCTGCCCACACGGCCCACCCGCCCCCCGCCCCCCCAGCACCACGCCGCCTGCCCCCTGGAACGCGAGGGACCTCACCATTGGTCACCAGCGTCCAGAGGGGTCAAGTACCAGCAACTGCTTAATAAATGGTCGTTGGGCGAACCCCAGGACTTGAGTGGGGTCCAGGCTGGGCCGAGGGATCAGAGGCGGCAGGTGCCCTGGAGCCCGCCTCCCCGACCTCGGGCCCAGACCTTATCTGGAATCAGGTCTTCGCAGGCGCCCCCCCACCCGATGACCCATGTCCCTGTGGGAGAAGAGACATAGCCACCAAGGACCACGTGAGGACCAGGGGATGAGGATGCTCTCTGCGGCCCCAGGAATGGCCCCCTCGCCCCCCCGCCTGCGGTGGTCGTGCGGCTGCCCCGGGACACTTGCCAGGGGTCAGTGGACACAGGCCCCCCTGACAGGGCAATGCCTCTCATGAGATCCCAGCTCGGGGGGCTCGGCAGGGGAGGAGGTCCACCCTTCTGGAACCTTCCCTGGGCTCAGTGCTCGCCCCAGCCCCAGCTTTCCTGCTATCGGGGTCGGGTCGGTGCATTAACACGACAGCTTCACCCCGAGCTCCCGGAGGCGTCCTGAACCCCACATTCCAAGGGGAGACTGAAGCACAGGACGGAGACCCGGCAGCGGGAGCACCTGGCTCGGGGCACAGGCGTTAACCCCCCGGCCAAATGGCGGGTAGACAGAGCCCCGTGGGACAGGGTATTGTCCGAGGCCATAAAGGGGGCTGTGTGGCCGGGGAGGCTGTCGCTGTGGGCAGCCGACAACAAAGACGGGCAGTAAAGGCCACCCCAGCTTTATGGGGCCTCGGCCCCCAGTTCCGCTTCCCTGCAGGAGGTGTCCCGCCCTGGCCAGTGGCCCCAGGGCACGGGGGACGGCATCCAGACTCCCCGTAGGCCGGCGGGCCGCTGTCCTGCCCCTGGGGGCTCCAGGTCATCCCGGCCTCCATCCGGCCGGGGTTCTCAGGCTGACACGGGTCGCCTGCCACAGCCACGAACCCAGGCGGGCGACGCAGAAACCTCTGGAAGCCCCCCCATTCCCTGACCCCGCAGCCTGATTTCCCTAGGGTTGCGTGCGGGGCCCTCCGATCACAGTCACGAGGTTTTGCTCCGGCTCCTGCCTGACCTCATGACACCAGGCGCCCCCGGCCCCCCATGCCCACCCGCACCCACCTGCACCCGTCAAACCCTCTGCCCAGACCTCTTTCTGCTTCTGGAACCTGACGGGCGCCGCGGCCCCATCTCTGGGGGACCTGGTGTCCCTCCCACCTGGAGCACCACACCTGCCCAGCGGGCGTCACAGGCCCGCCCACCCCGTGGCTCTCACGGCTCTCGCGTGGAACCTGTGCGTGGGCAGCGGGCCATTTCTCGCATGCGGATACTCCTGCTCCATGGTGGACACACCGGCCTCGTCACCAGCCTGCCTGCCCCACGGGCCCCCATGAGCCCCAGGACCTGCAGGATCCCCAGGAGCACGTCAGAGGTTCCGTGTGCTCCGCTCCCAACGTCTAGAACTGGGCACACAGCAGGTGCTTAATAAAGGAGTGGACGGGGCGCCTGGGGGCTCAGTGGTGGAGCGTCTGCCTGTGGCTCGGGTCATGATCCCGGGGTCCTGGGATCGAGTCCTGCATCGGGCTCCCTGTTCCTCGGGGCATCTGCATCTCCCCCTCTCTCTCCCTCTGTCTCTCTCCCTCTCTCTCTCCCTTTCTGTATTTCAAAAAAAAAAAAAAAAAAATCTTAAAAAAAAGCATGGGGATCCCTGGGTGGCGCAGCGGTTTAGCGTCTGCCTTTGGCCCAGGGCGTGATCCTGGAGACCCGGGATCGAATCCACGTCGGGCTCCTGGTGCATGGAGCCTGCTTCTCCCTCTGCCTATGTCTCTGCCTCACTCTCTCTCTCTGTGACTATCATAAATAAATAAAAATTAAAAAAAAAAAAAAAGCATGGGCAGCCCCAGTGGCCCCGGGGTTTAGCGCCGCCTTCGGCCCAGGGCTGATCCTGGACACCCGGGCTCCCTGCGTGGAGCCTGCTGCTCCCTCTGCCCGTGTCTCTGCCTCACTCCGTGTCTGTCATGAATAAATAAATAAATTCTTTGAAAAATAAAAAAAAAAAGCAGTGGCGCTCAGCTCACTCTAGGTTTCTGCGGGCACGACGGGGATGGGCCCTCGTCCCTTCCCAAATCCGTCATGCGCAGCCGCTCTGGGCAAGGCCGGGGGGCTGGAGGCCGCCACCTGCGCGACCCGCCCTGCGTCCACCCGGCCGCCGCCACGCCGGTCTGCTCACCCGTGGAATGGGCGCAGGACCTCGAGGACGGGCATCGGGCGTGCGAGCCTGGGTGGGAGGCCCCGGCTTTCCTGCAGGAGCAGGGGGGCAGCCGTGTCCCTCCCTGGCCCCGGGGGGCACCCCTGCAGGCCCCTCTGCCCCTCGGGCACGATGCACGGCGTCAGGGGGCTCATGGCCACGGCGGGGCCCACCGTGTGTCGCTCCTCCCCCAGCCAGTGCTCCCTCCTTTCCTTCAAAGGAAACTGAGGCACGGAGTGGGTAACCCCAAGGCCGCGGTCACCGCACTCGGCAGCCACAGGGGCTTTCCCGGCAGCCTGAGCGTGTCCCCTGCCCGGCAGCCCCGGCTCCCGTGTCCCGTCGCCCTCCTGCCCCCGCGAGGACCTGACCCCTCGGGCGGCCGCCCCCTCCCCCCGCTGCGCCCCGAGGGGCAGCCCCCCAGCCCATGTGAGCGGCCGCAGATAAGGCTCAGGTAGTGGCCGAGGCCAGATAACCGCCTCCCACCCTCCCAGAGCAGGAGGGCAAACAGGAAATTCTTGTTTGCGGCGGGAGGAGCATTTTTGTCTGGGCCGCGGGCAATCTCCTGGCGGCCGGGTCGGGTGCTGGCCGGGCCGGGGTGGGGGCGCGCACCCTGCAGCCCCCCGCGGAGACGCAGACCCGGGCCCGGAGCCCACCCAGACCCCCGCACGGACGGCGGGAGGCGGCGCCGCGGCCACCAGCACAGCCCCGACGGAGGGACCCGGCTCGGCGGCGCGTCCACGTGGGGAGGGCACGACTGGGCCCCCAGAAGGTCACGCCGCCAGCCCCCCCGCCCCCGGCCCCGCTGCGCGGCTCCCAGCGGCCCCCGCGTCCGGCCCAAGGCCGAGGGCCCCCGCTGGAAAGCAAGCGCCCGCCTGCGGGGCCCCCAGGACGACCTTTGCCCCTTTAACGGTGTCTGCTCAGGCCCCCTCCTGCCACCCGGGTGGCTCCAAAGTCCAGGGCTCCGCCGGGAGGAGGCGGCCGCTGCCCTGACCAGCTGCAGACGCCAACCAAAATCAGGGGACGTCAAGGAAGCCGGGAGGGCCGGGCGGGGGGGCGCGGAGGAGCCCTTGGGGAGGGCAGCGGGTCCAAGGCCCAGGGCCCGACGCTCTCGGAGCAGGGCCGCGCAGCGACCCGGGGCTTTAAATTCACCCACTTTACCCCTGGATCGGGAGAAAAACTTATTCATGGAGGGGAGAGTCGCGTGACACAGAATTCACCATTTTCAAGTGAATGTTTCAGCGGCATTGAGCGTGTTTGCGGACCTGCAGCCGCCGCCTGTGTGATTCCAGAACATTCCATCACTGCAAACAACCCCAGCCCCCCAGCCCAGCCCCCCCGAACCCCCTCCCCGTCCGTGGAGGAGCCCGTCCTGCACGTGTCACACACGTGGACTCACACCCGTGGGGCCTCCTGCATCTGGTTCCCTCCCTGAGCGTCGGGGGCTCAGGCTCGGTCCCCAGCGTGGCGTGTGGGCGCCTCGCTCCTGCCGGCGGCCCAGGGATGTGGCCGTGCGTGGGGGACGTGTTTTGTTTGCCCGTCCTCCTGTTGATGGGCGCCAGGGTTGCCTCCACCATAGAAACCCCTGAAAGCCGAGTGAAAAGCCCCGAGAGCGAGAACAGTCAACCAGACGCCATGTCCGCCCTGCAGCCGCCCGGGGGTGTCCGAGGAGGTTTCATCTCTACATGCAGACGCCATCGCGTCTCTCCCGCCCCAGAGCTGACCGCGGCTCCTACTGCTCTCAGGACACAGCCCAGGGTCCTGCCGTCGGGTCCAGGCCCCGGGGGCTGCTCCCCGTCCAGCACCCCCGGGTCATCCTCCCCGGCATCGCTCTGCTGCGCCCCAGGCCTCTCCCCAGGGCCCATGCACTGGCTGGGCTCTCCCTCCTGACCCCAGGCCCGGGCAGCCCGTCCAGGGAGGCCCCCCTGCACCCTCACGTGGTGGCCGACCCTGTGCTTGTCCTGCGCCGGCTGCTTTCCCGCCATCTCCCACCCACACCAGGCCCCAAGGGCAGCACCGGCGGCTGGGGTGCAGGGCATGGCGCTCGGTATACAGCAGGTGGCCACTCATGGAGGCAGGCAGGAGACAAGGCTCACTGGGGTCTCGCCCCCTGGCCCCCCCGCCCCAGCCCCCAGGAGCCCCTCCCGACAGAGATGACTCAGCAGGCGCGGCCGTTGTTGCCGGGGCCCCAGGTGGGCTGGGCACAGAGTCCCTGGGGGCCACCCCAGCCTTCCCCCTGCACAGAAACCCCACAGCTGCCGGGCGGGGGCGGAGCGGGCGGGCTGGCACCCCCCACGGCCTCCACCCACGGTGCACCTGGGGAAACTGAGGCGGGTGTTTGTAGGCGCCCACAGCCCGGGCTTTATCCGTCCGGTCCCAGAGCCACACGAGGCGGGAGGCGGACGCCCAGAGCCCGCGGTCCTCCCCCGAGGGCACACAGCCCCCCAGACGGCAAAGCTCTGTTCTCACCCGCTCCCCACGGCGACCTCAGAGCAGAGGGACAGACGGACGGATGGACGGGGCCCAGCGGGCGCCTCGGGGGGAGGCGGGGCAGGGCGGCGCAGGGACTGGACGGCAGCCGTCGGCGCGGAGCCTCGGTGTGCGGGTCACTGGGGCGAGCGGGAAGCGGAGGCCGGGCGCCGGGCCTGGGAGCTGCGGGCACCGGGGAGTTTGCAGGTGACAAAGTCTGTCCTGGAAACTCCCAGGACGCAGCTCGGAAAGGGCGGGCGCCCCTGTGGCGGGGCCGGCGCTGGACGCGGGGTGCGGGCCGCCCTCCCCGGCCCCGGGCAGCAGGGACGCGAGGTCACGGAGCGGGCTGCCCACGCCGGCCCCGCGCACCTGCCCCGGGCACCGCCCGGCCCGCGGCCTCTCACTTCCCGTCAGCGCGGCCTCCACACAGATGCGGCCGCACCGCTGGGCTCGCGGGAAATTGGGGAAGTGATTCTGGGCAGGGCCGCGACATCTGTCCGCTCGGCCACGCGCCCCCGGCCAGCCGCGGTCCCTCCCGAAAAGACGCAGCACGCCGCCCACGGCACAGGGTAATAAAAAGCTCCAGAAACGAGTCACAAAGCCCTGCGTGCGGCTGAAGCTTAAAGGTGCTGCTTCCCGGATGACGGCGAGGGCCCGGCAAGTGCCCGCCACCAAACCACGGTCCCCTCCCCGGCCTCCTGTGGGACAGGGCTCCATACCGTCCCCAAGGAGTGGGCGAGGGCGCCCGCGGTGCAGGACATACCTGGGGGGACCGCCCTGGGGGCCACACGGGGCTGGTGGTGTCACAGCTGGGGAAACTGAGGACCCCAGGCCTGCGGATCCAGCGCCAAGAGCGTACCTGGGAAGGCCGGCGGCCGAAGGACAATCCCAGGACAAGGGCAGGACACGGAAGCAGTGGCCCCCTGTGCCCCCAGGGACCACACATCTGCATGGCCACCCATGCCCGTGGGAGCCCCTCGCCCGCAGGCCTGGCCCCCTGCAGACGAGCACCGTCCCTGTGGAGCCACATCACCAAGAGACGGAGGCGCTGACCTAAGGCTGCAGAGCGACACCGGAACCCGGGACCCAGGACCCAGCGCCTCCGGACAGGCCGCGAGGGCCTCTCGGGTTGGGGGCGACCCCGCCCTCAAGCACTCGGGTCCTCTGGTCAAGTGCTTCAGGCCACACAGACAAAACTCCAGAATCTGGGGCGCCTGGGGGCTCAGTGGGTGAGCCCTCGGCTCAGGGCGTGACCCCGCGGTCCTGGGATCGAATCCCGCATCGGGCTCCCCACACGGAGCCTGCTTCTCCCTCTGCCTCTGTCTCTCTCTCTCTCTCCGAGTCTCTTATAAATAAATAAATTTTTTTTAATTATTCTAAAAAACATCCAGAACCTTCTCCCAAAACCCAAGCAATTACAGATCCAACGTTGGCGGCGGCCTGGGGGCGTCTGGTACGAGGGTCACTGCACAAAGTGGGCCCGTGTGTCCCTCCTGGCTGCGGCCGGGGCCTGGCTCCCGGGAACGTAAATCCCATCGTGCGGTTTTCTCTGAAGGGACCGTCCGCCTTCGCCCACAGGAGCCCTGAGCAGCCGGGGGGGCGCGGGGACGGCCTCCCGGCCTGGGGACGCTCACAGACACCTGCCCGGCTGGGCGGCGTCCCCCTCGCCCCTGCCCGGGCTCTCCGGGGCAGCGCAGCCACCCCGGGCCGGCCTGCACCCCTGCCCGCCGTCGGGAGGCCTGGCCACACCCCAAGCCGCGGGCACGGGGCACACGAGCAGCCCCCCACTCCCGGGAGCGCTGACAAAGGCTGGCAACGGCCAGCGCTGCTCTGACGTGACCCCGTTTTACAGGCAGAGAAACAGGCTGGGGGGGCACGGCCGCAGCCACCCTGGTGGCTCTGCTGGGCCCTCCGGTCCCGGGGGGCGGGGGGCAAGGAAATGAGTCGCTTCCGGCAACACTTCCCTTCCCGGAATCGGGCACTCGGTGGCGAGCGTGTGCGCCGTCCCCAGGCTGCACGGGCAGGGGGCACCTGCCGCCCCCGGGAACACGGCGCTGGGAGAAGGGGTGGGTGAGAGGGTGCTGGGGGCCGGGCGGGGCAGACGGGGCCACCAGAGACCCCCCAGAGCCCGGGGACCCAGGTCAGGCCCCGCCGAGTCCTGGGGACACGTTTGTGCAGCGTCACCAAGCAGGGGAACCAACACCACAGCTTGGCCACGGCCACTCCCCGCCCCTGCAGCTGGACGGACACGCGAGGCCCACGCCGGCGGACAGCCCTACCTGGAGGGAAACCCCGAGACCCCAGGCCCCACGCAGATGCCCCCACAGGGCCCCAGACCTGGACCTCCACACAGCCAGGGGCCACGTCCACCCCGGGGCGGGCACACAGCCTGGCCGCCCCGCCTGGGCACACGCTGCCCCTGCCCGCCCGGCCTCGCCTGCAGCGTGGCCCTCCCCACGGTGTGACGGCCCGGCCACCCCGACGAGGTCCCCGCACAGCATGGACACGCCCGTCCAACCAGACACACAAACACAGACACACCCTCGCTCGCTGGCAGATAATGGCCCCAGACACCCGCCCGCGCCCTGGGCCGGCCCGGCCCGTCTGCCACTCCGCTCGCCGGGCACCGGTGCCCAGAGAGGACCCGGCCCGGGTGCACCTCGGGGGTCACGGCCGGGCCCTTCTGCCCCTCGGAGGGACCGTCGCATCCCTGGTCCCAGACCCCCTGCCTCATCCTGCGCCCACCGGCCTGTGTCTCAGGGGACACCTGCATCGGGTCAGGGCGCTACGGCGGTGAACCCACGACGACACCTGCACACGGCACCTTCCCTCCGGGAGCCTGGGTCCTCCATGCCCTGCTCTCCTGGTCGGGGCGGGCAGCGAGGTGCTGGCAGGGCTGCGGGGCAGGGGGCGGTGCCGGGTCTGTGTCCCCCCTGTGCCCCCCCGTGCCCCCCACATGCCCCCCGGCCCCACAGGACCCCTGCCAGCCCGGGCAGTGGGGCAAGGCCGCGTCCACGCTGGGCCTTCAATAGGCAGACTGGTTACCGTTTAACCCCGTGACCCCCAATTGTCCTCTGGCCACGTGCAGCCCGGCGCTTGGAGAAGGGGCGGTCCGCGCCCCGCCCCCGCGCGTGCCCACCCACCCGCGCCCCAGCTGCCCCCTGACCCAGCACAGAGCACAGCCCGGCTCGGTGGCCGCGTCCAAAACGGGAAGGAGCCCGGACACGTTGCGGTGGGGGTGCTGGCCCCAGGGACCCGGAAACTCAGAGGGTGGGGGTCTCTGACCCAGGTAGGGAAACCGAGGCACAGGGCCAGTCCCTGCCAGCATCTCCCCGAGGGCGCCTCTGGATCAGAGCACACCCCCGGCAGACCCCCAGTGCCTGAGGGAAGAGCCCCCCCTCCCCCTCCCCCGCAGCCCCTCGGGGTCCCTGGACGGGCAGGCGCGGAGGCCCAGCTGCGCCCGGAGCCAACCAGGCAAACCACAGACCCCACGGCGAGTCTGGCTGAGGGCGACGGGTCCCCCTCGACCTCAGGCTTCACGGGGTGGGGCACCCAGGCAGGCACTCGCGTCCAGGCCCCAAGACACACGCCGACGCGCCCACGGGAGGTGGGGACTGACACGCGGTGCTCGTGCACACGTCCACGGGCACACACAGGCTGCTACGGCGACGGACGGACATAAGGCCGCGGCCTCCAGACACCCGGACGGCCCGGCTCAGCGGGGCACAGACCCCAGGAAACACGGGGCCACGCACCCACCCACCCCGGGTCCCCCTCGCCCGCACGCCGGGGCAGCAGCCTGGAGCCCGAGTGGCTCAGCCACGCCCCCCGACGGGATGCCGGCGACCGAGGCCGCCCCGCCCGCGGGCACCCCTCCCCGGCGGCTGCGTGTGTTATTAGAAAGCGTGGGGCGGGCCGGGCGCTTGGCAGCAGCCGCCGGGTGGGGAGCGGATGGTGGGCGTGGGGCCAGGCCCCGGCGGCCGTGACCCCGCGGCGGTGACTGGGCGGCTGGTGGCGGCGCAGGGGCCAGATAAGGTGCTTCCGGCTGAGTCAGTGCGGTCCCAGGGCTGGCACGGGCGGGGGCATGGTGCCAGGGGCTGGCGGCCGCGCACCCTCCCAGCCTCCCAGCCCGCCGCGGCCCTCTGGCTCCGCGCCAGCAGCCGCAGCAGCTTTGATGAGGTGGGCACTGCCGGGGGGGGGCAGGAGTTCCTGGGGCTCCCCGATGCCCCTGCCCCCCAAGCGCCCCCGCAGGATGCCCCGCACCACAGCTGGCCCCTGGCCCAAGCACACGGGACACGCGTCGCCGGGTTCAGGACCTCGGGTCTGACCTCTGAACCTGTGCCCAGGCCGTGCCCTCTGCTCAGAACACCCTCTTCCCCCAGGAAAACCCCCTCCCCCGGCCTCCCTGGTCCTGCCCGGGTCACAGGCCCCAAAGCGTCCTCCGGCTCCAGACCCCACCGAGGCCCCCCCGGAGCCCAGCTTTCCTCTGCCCTTGAGTCTGCCCACCCCGACCCCCCCACCTTATGTCCCAGCCGCACTGTCCCAGGGTGCAGGCGTCAGCCCGCGCTGACCGTGTGGCACACTCCTACGTATCCTGCAAAGCCCCAGCCCCAAAGCCGGTTCCTCCTTGCCCCAGCCCAGCCGGGGCCTCTGAGGCCTGGGAGTGCCTGTGTCCGCAGCCTGGGGGCGCCGGGGGCTCCAGGGAGGATGAAGGATCGCCTGCCGGCCCCAAGCCCTGGGCCCCAGCGATTCCCCCGCCACCTCCACTCCACCTCCGGGGCCCAGCCCCCAGGAGCCCAGCGGCGTCCACTGCGGTGTCGGTTCCAGCGGGGCAACGGGGAGACAGACGGGCGCGCTGCGGGCCGCCCCGTGGGGAACCCAGGCGGCAGGGGGCACCCGGACCCGCGGCGCGACACCTCCCGGAGCATCGCACCCCGACGCCTCACGGCACGTTCCTGGGCTCAGGCGGCGAGAGGAAGGCCAGTGCCTCCGGTTCCCCTCCCGCGACGACGGCGTCACTTGTGGAATCAAAAGGAGACTTAAGGACGCACAGCTGTGTCGGTCCCGTGGCTGAAACACCCACGGCCCTGAAAGGACCACAACACGCCCCACACGGGACCCGGCGTCCTGCTGCGAAGGCGTCTGAGGCTCCCGTGTCGCCTCCACACAGGCTGTGCTGCTGCGGGGAGACGACACCTCGGGCCAGACGGGGTCCCCGCGAGGACGGAGGCCGTGGTGACCGTCCCCAGCTAAGCGCCCACGTGTCGGGGCCCTGGACCCACCGGCTTGCGGCAGACCAAGCAGCCAGAGGCCCGGGGCCCCCGCGCCCCAATCCCTAGAGCCAGCGGGTCCCTGCGCCAGGCCTGCCCCGGGCACCCCAGGGCCACGTCCCGGCCGTGACTCCCACGCCCCTGGGTGCAGCGGTGGAGCCCGTGGTCGCCCTGAGGGAGCCCCTGGACTCGGCCTCTCGCTCGGTCCGCTTCCCGCACAGGCTGTGACAAGCGTCAGCTACAACAGTCCCCTCCACGCCCTCGAGCTCCTTCACGAGGCACATGGCCACGGACGCCACCTCGAAGGGCACGAGGAAAACGTCCCGACACGCATCACAAACGAAAACCACGGCGAGGTGCCACCGTGCGCGAGGACGCGGAGGAGCGGGAGCCCCGGCACGGCCACCGTGGGATGCAGGCGACGGGCCCCCCAAGGCCAAGCCCGGAGCCACCGCCCGTCCCGGCGGACCCACTCCCGGCGTAGGGGCCCACGAGACCGGAGAACACGCGTGTATGCAGACGCGTGCACACCTGCTCACCGACTCACGGCGCCCGAGGTGTAAACAAGCAAGTGTCGTCTCCAGGTGAGTAAACAGCCACCTGCCCATCCGCCCGGAGCAGGAGCGAGGCGCCCACGCCACCCGGGGACGGACCCCAGCCCACGCCGCTCAGGGAGGGAACCCGACACGGGAGGCCCCGCGGGCTGTGAGCCCACGTGTGTGACACATGCAGGACGGGTGGGACTCAGGGTGGGGGGGCCATGGGGGCCGGGGGGGGTGACGGGCAATGGGTACATTCACAAAGCTTCATGTCTGAGGCGACAAAACTGCCCTAAGATAAACCGGAGTCGCCTGCGGAAGTCAGCGAAGACGTGAAAACCACCGAGCCGCCCACTTCGGCGCCTGAACTACGCACACGTGCGTCTGATGCCAACGAAACTGTTGAAAACCCTCCCAGCGATCGACCTGCTGAGACCCAGGATCCCAAAGGTCCCGGCCGCGCAGGCCGGCGGCGCCCCTGGAGCCCAGGCGCGGTGACGGGAGGCCACCGGGCTGTCCCCAGGGCGCCAGGTCAGACGCCGGGAGGCCGAGGTCCCCAGCACCGCCCCCGCTGGCTGCAGGCGGCAGGCGTGTTGGCCTCCGTCCGCGCGCGTCCCTGGGGACCCACGGAAGCTTCCGTGGCCAGCAGCCCGCCGGCCCAGGGCCTGTGGGCCACGGCGGAACCTGCCGGCCACCGGGGTCTGCGGGAAGTCGGGCCCGGGCCCTGCCAAGACTGGGGAGGAAGAGGCAGCGACGGTGCCAAGTGGGCGGCCGGCCGGCGGGGCTGCCACGTGCCAGGAAGGCTGCGGGGCAGGCGCCAGAGTCAACACGGGGCCGTGGACAGCCGCCACGCAGGTGCTCGGCCAGCTGGGGGGGGCGCTGGCAGCTGGACGGCCCCGAGCGGGCAGGAAGGAGATCCCGTGGGCACCGCAGGGCAGGCCCCCCACCGCCTGCAGGCCCTGGGCCCCCACGTCCCGTCCCTGGGCCCCCACACGTGCCCGACTCAGTCCTGCCTCAGGGCCTTTGCCCGGACGCTTTCTGTGCCAGGCGCAGCCTCCCGGACCCCTGCGACGTGCGACCCACGTGGCACACCCGGGAGGCCGCCCCCACCGCCTCCTGCAGCCGGGTCCCTGACGCCTCTGCCCCATGGCTGCCGGGTGACACGTCCCCAGGAGGTGCTGGAGGGACCCCGAGACCCCACGGCACAGGGGTTCCTGACCCCGGCTGGACCCTCCCGGACCCCAGGAGCTGCAGCCACAGAACAGGCCTGGGAGGTCAGGGATCCCAACCGGCGCTGACCCCGTGACCCTGGGCCCCCCGTAAACATTCAGGGACCTGGTCACTGTAACTTGGCCCCGCGCCCCACGTGCTACATTGACCCGGGGGCACATGCAGGGCGAGGCACTGGAGACCGCCCCCTCGGTGCCACGGTTCAGGTCTCCCACCCGCAAAGTACGATGAGCGGGGGCCCAGCCCGGCGGGTGCCCCCTTCTGGAGGAGGGACACTGAGGCAGGGAGCAGCGTGGGGCCGTGTCTGGGCGCCCGCGCTCAGCCCGGGGTCCCCATGCAGGGGCAGAGCATCCAGCAGGAGGGGGTGAGGGGTGCCCGCCACACCCGTGGGGGTGACGTCTGTTGGCTGTCACCCAGCCCTGGCACCGCCCCAGCCGAGCCACCAGGGCCGTCCTTCCCTCCGGCCAGCTCGCCGCTGCCCCCCCCACCCGCCTCCTGCCCCCAGCAGCCAGCCCAGTCCTCTCAGCCTGACTCCCACCTCTCAGGGCTGCCTTGTCCTGCGCCCCCAGCGCAGCCCCCAGGCCCCGCCGGGCAGCCTCAAGCGCCCCCCAAGGGGTCCAGAGCCAGTTCCAGGAGGTGGTCACCCCGACGGGGCTCCCCAGGGCACCACAGCCCCTGCCCAGCTCTCGGCCCAGCCCTGTCCGCAGCCCAGGGAGCCCTGGACGCTGGGGTGCGGGGCTGGGGAGGCCGGGTCCCCGCCGGCCACTCCCGGAGGTCGGGGCAGGGCCCAGCTGGCCGCGGCCTGGAATGTGAGCCCGGCCGGACGCCATCTGGTTTCCATCTGCCCTGCCCGGCTCGGCCCAACTTCAAAGGGTCCCCCGCCCGGCCACTTCCTCTGCCCCGGCCGCCCGCAGGGACAGCACCGCCCGCAGGGACGGCACCCGGAGGGGGGACGGCCCTGCTTCCTCCCCGCCCCCCGCAGCCCCGGGAGCCGCCTGCAGGCGCACCGCGCCGAGGCCACCCTGCGCCACGACCTCCGAGACCACGCCGCGCCGCGCCCCTGCCCCTCGTGCCCGCGGCGCCTCACGCTCACCCGCAGCCCACGCCAAGCCGGGTCCGGCCGCGTGGCCTCCGTCTGGGCAGCTCCCCAGCCTGGAGCCCCGTCGTGCAGGTCTGGGTCTTCCAGGCACAGACGGCGCACACCCCCGAACTCGCCGCCCGGCTCACGTCCCCTACCCGCGCCCCTGGGGCACTCAGGCCTCCTGCCCCGCACGGCGTCTCTGCGGGGCGCCCCCCGACGGCACACACACCTGCTTGAACTGCTCCTCGTACGTCCAGTCCCCGTGGTCGGGCGGCTGCAGTGGGGGCGCCACGTGGGCTGTCCCGCCGGCGTGGGCCAGGCTGGCTCCCTGACGCTCCTGGCCCCCCAGCGCCCGCGGCCCGCTGTCGCTGCGGAAGGCCTGGGACGGCGGGGCCCTGTGGGGCACGAGGGCTGCGGGGCCCAGGCCGGGGGAGCCCAGGGGCCCCAGCCCCTCCTCGTCCTCGTAGTCCTCCTCCTCGTCCTCGTCCTCCTCGTCCTCCTCCAGGTCTTCCTCCAGCTCCTCCTCCTCCTCCTCCTCCTCCTCCTCCTCCCATTTCGGTTTCCTGGGGCAGGCAGGGGGCACAGGTCAGGGGAGATGGCGCCAGCTGGCTGCAGCCCCGGGGCAGAGTCTGCTCCTGGCCAGAGCCTCAGTTTCCCCCTCTCAACACGTGCTGCGAGGGACGTGGGCCACCCTCGACACGGTCTCCCCGCAGCCCGGAGCCCCCGTCCACCTGCTGACCCCTCCCTGCCCTCTGCCACCACAGGCTTCCTCGGTGGGCCTAGTCGGGGCCTAGCGGGTTCCTGCCTCAGGGCCTTTGCACCAGCTGTTCCTGCTGCCAGGCTCGCTGTTCGCGGCCCCAGACACCCCCACACATGCACACCCCTCTGTTTCTCCATCACAACCCACAACCGCCCGCTTCTCTGCTCGCTAAACGTCCTCCCAGGACCACCCCGCTGGGGTCCCGCCAGCTCTCAGCCCGAGGCCCAGCAGTGAGCCGGCCAGCGCCCACCCTGCAGGCTCCCCGGGGCCGCCGGGCACCGGGGCTCCTGGCCGCGCCTGGCCGTCCACTAAGTCAGGATGGAATGAAGCCAGAAACCCCGACCGCCCCCTTGCTTGCCCACCACCCTCTAGAAAGTTCTAAGGGGCCGTGCTGCTCCGCGGCCCTCGGGAGGGCAGGGTCCCGGCCGCGCCCAGCGCCCACAGCCGCCCCCCAGGACCCCGACTCACAGGTCACCGTCGGAGCCCACGTCCTCAAAGTGCCCGTCGCCGTGTCCCGGTGCCTCCCTGCCTCGGCCGGCGGGGGCCGGTGAGCCCGGAGCACCTTCCCGGGCCGCGTCCTCGTCCTCCAGGCCGGGGGGCCCGTCCTCCGAGCCGCCGGGGCTGGGCGCCGGTCCGAGGCCCGCGGCGGCCGCCCGCATCGCGGCCAGGGCGGCCATCTGGGCCCGCTGCATCCGGGCCTTCTCCGGCTCCCTGTCCTCGTCCGCGGCGGCCCTGGCGCGGGCCGGGGGCCGCGGGGAGCTCGCGGGCGCGGGCGGCGGGGGCGCCGGGGGCTGCCGGGCCTCCAGCTCCTGGCGGGCCCGCTGCTGCCGCTGCAGGAGCGTCTCCATCACGGCCTGCAGCTTCATGGCCCTGCGGGCCGGGCCGCCCCGGGCACCGGACGTGGGCGGCGGGGGCGGCCCCTGCGGGGAGGGGGCCCGGCCGCACTGCAGCGTGGGGGCCTCAGGGGAGCCGGGCCGGTGCAGGGTGGCGGGCGGCGGCGCCGGGCTCAGGCCGAGGACATGCCCGCGGTGGGCCTCCTCACGCCAGGCGCCGGCTCGCAGCGGCGGGCGGGCTCATCCACGGGGGTGCCGAAGCCTGCGGGCAGCGGGAGACACCGTCAGACCCCGCCCGGCTCCCCGTGGGGCGCAGACCACGGAGGCCTCTGGGAAAATCCCTCCCGTCCACCGCCGTCGGGGCGCAAACCCGGACACCTCCCGGAGGCGGGAGCCGGAGCTGTCCCCATCCGCCCCCTCCGCCTGCCCTCCAGCAGGCCCCACGGCGCGGTCAGCCTGCCCTGAGCTCCCAGGGGTCCCGACCCAGACGAACAGCAGGGCTGCCCACACCCCCGGAGACCCTGCATTGTTGCTTCATAGAGCAGGGGGCCCGGGCGCCCGGCCTCCCATTGGCTGCAGCCAGCCAGGTGGGTTCTGGGTTCCGGTTCTGAGTTCCAGGCGCTGCTCGCACCCCCTGCCGCAGCCCTGCACCGACGCCTCCAGCCCCCCCACATCCAGGTCCTCAGCTAACCCTGCGCCCCAACCTCTCTGGGCCTTTGCCCCAAAGGGAGATGGGGTCCTGACCCTGCCCACCCCCCTGTGCTCAATCAGGGGTGAAGCAAGCCTGTGATGGCAAAGGCTGGCACCGTGTCCCCATAGGGACGGGGGCGCTGGGCGGTCCCCATGCTACACGTAGGAAAAACTGAGGCCCACAGATGGGCCGTCAGAGGCCGACGCACAGAGCGGGTTCCAGGCCAGGCTGCGATGGGAACTGGGGCCTGGGAGGCGTCGTGGCCTCACTCCCCTCCACACATGACCTCTGCCCCTGGGGACCCCCCTGAGCCCAACATCCCAGAGTGCAGGAGCTGTGCCCTGGCCTGGAGTCCCCTCAGAGCACCACCAACCCTGAGGGCCAGGGTCTCAGGTGCAGCAGGGCCCCACCAGGACAGAAGGACGCGGCCCGCCCCCCCAGCCCAGGCCACACCCCCACCCGCCCAGGCCGCCAGTAAAACAGTAAAGTAAACCGGGCAGAACCCAACAGGCCTGGTGGTGACACCCCAGATGGCACATCACAGGGAAAGGGGACGGGACACAGGGATGTGGGGGGGGGGCAGGAGCTGCCCCAACCCAGCAAAGGGACCCCAGCTACTGCTGGGGCAGACAGGAACCCACACCCCAGGAGTAGCTGGTGGACGCCCCATCAGCAGGCTGGCCACTCTCCTGACCCCCACGGTGACCCCCTGAGCCGACACTGACCCCCCTCAGGGGAGCCTTCAGCATAGGGTTCCCCCACCTCCCCAGGCAGAGCCCCAGGAGCTGCCTTCTCCCCAGACCCCACCACCCCGGGGCTTCCATCGGGATGGCTGGAAGGGCAGGGGGGCGGGGGCGGCCCCTGTGGGAAGTGGGGGTGGGACACATCCCTGGAGGACCCCAGTGTCCAGCAGAGGCAGGGCTCTCAGGGTACAAAGACCCTCTGCGGGCCCACAGCGCTGGGGGGTGACCATGCAGTTGGTCCTCAGAGGCAGCGGGGCAGCACCCAGCCCCCCAGCCTGCCTCCCCTCCCTCCCAGGACGGGGGTCACCCCCCACCCGCCCCAAGAAGTGCTGAGGGGACATTTCAGGCCCACCGTCCAGTCTGGGCCACTGCCCCTCCCCCACATTTGACAACTTCAAGACGAGCCCCCCCTCTGCACGGAAACGCTCCAGGCCTTGCCCCCCCTCCCCTTTGGGGGGCAGAAGGAAGAGGCCAGAGGAAGCCACTCCCCCCCCAGCCTCCCACCCCCAGGCCTGCTGGGTTTAATGACCCTTCCGGGTCGCCCGGTGGGGGAGGGGCGCAGGGCAGGCCTGCACGTAGGGGCTGGTGGAGGGGGCAGGTGGGAACCCCAGAGCTCCCCTGGGCCCAGCCTGGGGCCCCCAGGCCGCCATTAACCCCAAGCTGGCGACGCCCACCCCCCTCCAGACCCCTCCCCCAGGAGCCCTTTGTCCTCGGCCCCTACCCCCACTTTATGACAACCCCAAGGGAGAGGCATTCCCGGGCAGGGAGCAGGCAGGGGTGGGGGGTGCGGGGTGGTCGCCGGGACCGCCAGGGGCCAGAGGGCCCCGGGGCCACACCCTCCCCCCAGTGCCTCCCGGAGAGAGGTCACCCGCTCGGCCGGGGCCTTGCAAAACACGGTTATTTAAAGAGTTGTGCAAGGCTGGGGCCCGCGGGTGGCGAAAGGGGCCCCTCACTCGGGAGGGAAGGGGGTGGGGTGGGGCAGCGCCTGGGCAGGGGGCTGGGGGGCGGGAGGGGGCGGCCGGAGGAAGTGAGAGAAGAAAACCCGGAGAAAGAGAAGAAATAAGACGACAAAAACCCCAGCCCGGGTTTCAAAGGCTTCTTGGAAAGCGACCGATTTGCATGGGGTGGGGGTGGGGGCGGGGGCGGGGGGCCCGTCCGGCCCGCGGCTCAGAACGGAAGGTTATTGACAAATCGCCGCCCCGGGTCGCACGCCGGGCGTTGGGGTTGGCAAAGGCGCTCCCCGCGCTTCCTGCGCCCGCTTTTGTGTCCGGGGGGCACCGGGGCGCGGGGGGTCTCCGGGGATCCCCGCGGCGCCGGGCGCGGGCGCGGGCGCGGGCGGCGGGTCCGCTCCGGGGGGACTTCCTGGCTCCGCCGTGCGCGCGGGAGGGCGCCCCAGCCCTGCCCCCACCCCGCGCCCGGGGACCCCGGGGACCCCGGGGACCCCGCGGGCCGCGGCGCACGAGGACCGGGGCGCAGCCCCCGCGCACGGGGCCACTTCCTGCCGCCCGAGGGGCGCCCGCGCGCCCTGCGGAGCCGGAGGTCTCGAGGGGGCGCCTGGGGGCCACCCCGCCTCCGCCCCGCCCCGCGCGCCCGGCCCAACTCTGGAGACCCCGGGTGGGCTCCACGGCGCGCGGCCCCCGCTCGCCCGCCCGCCGCCCCGCCCGCGCGCCCCGGGCCTCACCCCGCGGGGCCCGCTCGGGGCGCCTGCCCCACGCCGGCCTCCCGCCCTGCCCTGCCCTGCCCTGCCCTGCCCCGGCGCGACCGCGCTGGCCTCCGGCCGGGCCCGAGCCGCGCTCCGCCGGGTTTGTGCCGCGCGCCGACTCACCGAGCCGCCAGCCGAGTCCGCGTCTACACCCCCATCCGACCCGATTGGTAAGAGTCTCCCCGCGCGCGGCCTCCCCCGCCCCGCCCCTCCCCCCGCGCGCTCACCGCCCCGCAGACAAATCACCGGGTGACAAATCGCTCTCAGATGCAAATACCTCGCCGGTGATTCAGCGCCGCGGCCCGGGACGCGGGGAGGGGTCTCGCGAGGCCCCCTCCCCCTTCCCGGACGCCCCCGAGCCCCCCGCGCTCGGTCCGAGGCCGCGCCGCCAGCCCCGGGTCTTGGGGAGGGGGAGAGGGTGGCCACGAATGTTCGGGTCACGGCCCCTTTAAATGATAATAAATAATAAAAAGGGAAGGGGAACAGCGACGGGAGGCCCCGCCCCCTGCCTAGGGACGGTGGGCAAAGTGCGCGCCGAGGCCGCGAGCGCACAGGGGCCGGCGGGGAGCGTCCGAGGGGGAGGGGAAGGGAGCGCGGCGGCCCTCGGCGCGGGAGGGCTGGAGGGACCCGGCCGGGTGGGGGACCCCTCCGCCGCCTCACCCGCCACCGAGGATGGGCCTGGCCTTGCCGAGCCCGGAGTTTCACCCTGTGCCCTCCTCTAGCCGCGGGGCTCTAGCGACTTAGCCCTGCACCCGCCCCACCCCCAGCGCAGCCTCGGTTGCCACATCTGTAAAATGGGGATTAAACACCCGGTAATGACTCGAGCTACAGGGACGGGAAATGGGCGCAGGCCCGGGGATCGGGAGGGCGCCCAGGGCCGAGCGATGGGGGCGCTGCAGGTGGGGGGGGGGCCTCGGGAGGGGGGAGCGGGGGGGTCAGGGCGGCGGAGTGCGTGCTGCGCGGGGAGATTCCCAGTGAAATCGCCATGACCCCGACCCCCGACGGGACTGTCACCCCTCCCCCAAGGAGAGGTCACCTGACGTCCCCGGTAGTAATAAGAGCGGTCCTCTTCCGAGCTGCGGTGGCCGTCCGGGTGCCCACGGCTCTTCACGCCCCCATTTCAAAGACAGGAAGGCTGAGGCACAGAGTGGGGCGCGCCCCTGCTGGGGGGGCCCGAGGCCCCGAGCGCTCCCTGGGGGCCCAGTGCAGGGGCGCAGGCTCCAGCGCAGATGGGGGCGAGGGGGAGCCGCATGGGGGGCACGTCTCCCGGGTCCTCGGGGTGGAGCTCGAGCGCAGCCCCCTCCCAGTGCCCTGAGGCGCTGACACCTTTGCAGGACATCCAGCCTCCCCGCAAATTGCAGGTTTCCTGCTCTGGGGGGTGGGGGTGGGGGTGGGGGTGGGGATTCCCAAGCCAGGGGGATGGGTGCGGGGCGGCTCCCCCGCCCGGCAGGCCGCAGTCCTGCCCACCAGCCCCAGGGCCTCCGTAGCCTAATGCACGCAGGTGGCCGAGCCTCCACCTGTAGGCGATTAAACACCCAGCCCCAGCTGCGGGCCTCGCCGCCCCCACCCCCGGGGGAGGGGCAGACACCTGCCCCGGAGGCGAGGTTTGGAGAGACCCAGGTGAGATGGCCCTAGAGGGTCGCGGCCCCAGGCCCCCCTCTGCAAAGAGCAGGAAAGCCTCTTCCCCTCGGAAGAGCCAAACGGGTCTGAAAGCACCCCCTGCCCCACCCCCGTTAGAGGCGTGCAGGGCGGGAGTCTCCGTGCCTCAGTTTCCCCCCTGTGAAAGGAGTCCCGGTAGCGTGGTTCTGAGGATTATACCTCCTTCTGTTCAGAAGGGGGGGCGGGGGTACCCGCAGGGGCAGGTGCGGTGCTGCCCCTCCCCCACCGCCAGGGGAAAGCTGCTGCCCGGGCTGCCCTAGGGTGCCCAGCCCAGAGGGTGAGGGGCTGCGGGATTCCCAGCTGCCTCCAGCCAGAGGGAGCCTATTTTTAGCCGCGGGAGGGAGGGAGGGGGACCTGAGGCGCAGCCTGGGGGCCCGCAGGGTGGGCAGCAGGCCCAGGTCCCCCAGGCCGCGGATTCCACTTCCTGCTGTTTCTCAAGCCGGGAAGTGGGTCCAGAGACACAGGTCCTGGAAGGTTTCTGGGCCAGCCCGTGTTGCGGGGCCCCTGTGGGTTTGGGAGGCGCCTCCCCACGCGGGGCTGGGTGGGGGCACCCTCTTGAGAATTCACCCAGACCCCCTGCGGCCTCCTCCCCGTGGTGCTCCTCCTCCTGGGCCTTGCTCCGCGGCAGCCCTGCCTGAGGCCCCGGCCTGGGCGCCCGGAGGCCTGCGCCCTCTCCCGAGGGGGCCTCAGCTCCTCGGAGGGTCCCTCCCTGACCTGGCAGGGTCACGGGGGCCCCCCAGCCTGTCACCCGTCTTATCTTCATCCGAGCACTTGTTTCCAAACATCTTTATTCATCTAACCTGCTGGACCTTGCTTGGCGCGGGCTCCAGCCCAGGCTGCGCCGCACACACTAGGTGCTCGGTAAGTGTCGCCTGCATGGATGACTCCTGTGTTCCTTCCCTCCGCCCACAGGATCATTGGTGTCTTGTCTGGGCCACCCGGAGCCATCACCGTCTTGATTTCCAAACCCCAAACCGAGCCAGCCTGGGGGGTGGGGGCCCCTGTCACCGTCACCACCGGGGCTCCAGATAGACGGTCCCTTGGAGCCGGGATCCACAAATCCACAAAAATGCAACTTTAGCAACTTTTAAAATAGAAAGAAAGAAGCAAATATACTAGTAAGAGATACACGATCCTAAATCCAACCTGAGTTACGGTAGTTTTTTTTTTTTTTTTTATTCATGATTTTTTTTTTTTATTTTTTTTTTAATTTTTATTTATTTATGATAGTCACAGAGAGAGAGAGAGAGGCAGAGACACAGGCAGAGGGAGAAGCAGGCTCCACGCACCAGGAGCCCGACGTGGGATTCGATCCTGGGTCTCCAGGATCGCGCCCTGAGCCAAAGGCGGGCGCCAAACCGCTGCGCCACCCAGGGATCCCCAGTAGTTTTTTTTTTTTTTTAAGATTTTTATTTATATGAGAGATGGACGGATATGTTGCAGGGGGGAGGGCTGCGGGGGGGCACCCCCATCATGACCTGAGCCTCCCAGGCACCCCTGAACTAGTTTCTCTATCCACATACTTGTAAAATGTCACATTTAATATTTTTTAATGGACAAGATCCCTTGAGACAAAAGTGATGTGGACCCGGAAAATTCATAATGCGGTTGGGTCAGGGGGCCAGGTAGGGGTCAGTGTGGGGTGCAGGCTGGGGTCCAGGCCACGGTCCAGGTAGGGGTCCAGGCTGGGGTCCAGGTAGGGGTCCAGGCTGGGGTGCAGGCTGGGGTCCAGGCAGGGGTCAGGTTGGGGTGCAGGCTGGGGTCCAGGCCACAGTCCAGGTAGGGGTCCAGGCTGGGGTCCAGGCCGCAGTCCAGCTAGGGGTCCAGGCAGGGGTCCAGGTAGGGGTCCAGGCTGGGGTCCAGGCAGGGGTCCAGGCAGGGGTCCAGGTAGAGGTCCAAGGTAGGGGTCCAGGGGGGTCCAGTTTGGGGTCAGGTAGGGGTCCAGGCTGGAGTCCAGGTAGGTGTCCAGGTAGGGGTCAGATTAGGATCCAGGTTGGGGTGCAGGCTGGGGTCCAGGCCGCGGTCCAGAATGGGTCCAGGCCATGGTCCAGGTTGGGGTCCAGGCTGGGGCCCAGGTAGGGATCCAGGTAGGGGTCCAGGGAGGGGTCAGGTTAGGGTCCAGGTTGGGGTGCAGGCTGGGGTCCAGGGGTGGTCCAGATGGGGTCCTGGCCAGGGCCCAGGTAGGGGGCCAGGTAGGGGTCCAGGCTGGGGTCCAGGTAGGGGTGCAGGCTGGGGTGCAGGCTGGGGTCCAGGCAGGTGTCAGGCTGGGGTGCAGGCTGGGGTCCAGGCCGCAGTCCAGCTAGGGGTCCAGGTAGGGGTCAGGTAGGGGCCCAGGTAGGTGTCAGTAGGGGTCCAAGTAGGGCTCCAGGCCAGGGTCCAGGCTGGGGTCCAGGTAGGAGTCCAGGCTGGGGTCAAGTCGGGGTCCAGGTAGAGGTCCAAGGTAGGGATCCAGGCTGGGGTCCAGGGGGGTCCAGTTTGGGGTCAGGTAGGGGTCCAGGCTGGGATCCAGGTTGGAGTCCAGGCTGGGGTCAGGTAGGGGTCCAGGCTGGAGTCCAGACTGGAGTCCAGGTAGGGGTCCAGGGAGGGGTCAGGTTAGGGTCCAGGTTGGGGTGCAGGCTGGGGTGCAGGCCGCGGTCCAGATGGGGTCCAGGTAGGGGTCCAGGCCGCGGTCCAGGGAGGGGTCCAGGTGAGCCCCCGCCCCGGACTCCTTGGTGGGCTGCGAGCACCACCTGCCGGGCACCTGCGGGGCTGCAGGCCGGGCGGGGGGCCCGGGGCGCCGTGACTCCCGCAGGGGCCGCCAGGTGGCGCCGAGTCACCTGGAAACGAGTTGCCGGGGCCAGACGGGGAGACTGAGGCCCGCGGGGTTCGTTTCCTCCTCGTAGTTCCTTCTGAGGCTCTACGCAGAATTCCTCCGTAAATACGGGGCTCGCGGCCAGGTTTTAGGGGCGTCCCGCATATTGCCCGGGACCTCCTTATACGAATACGTTTTCATTGTTCACCTGGGACTGAAATGAGCCCCCTTCCTCCCGGCCGGGCCCCAGGGTTCATCCCCGTTGGGCCGCCCTGGGGTGTCCCACCCCCTCGCAGGTGCACTGCACCGGCGGGTGCCTGGTCCCGGCAGCCCTCAAAGTAAGGGGGTGCGGTCAGGAGACAAACTGGAAAAATCTCCCCTACCTGGGGCCACGTGTCTCCTTGCTTAGAGGTCGCCATGGCTCCCACCACCCTCAGGACAGGCCCGACTCGCCCCTGCAGAGCCCTCCCACCTCCCGCTCCTCTGGCCCCACAGGCCTTCTGCCCGTTCATTCCTCCAACCCAGCACTTGCCTGCCTCAGGGCCTTTGCACTGCCTGTGCCCTCCGTCCCTGTGCTGTCCTTCCACCTCCACGCTCCACTCACATCTCTCACACTCACCTGCTCCAGGAAGCCTTCCCGGACTCGCCCCCGACCAAGGTCAGGCTCCCAGTTACTGGCACAGGGCACAGAGGTCCCTTTGAGAACCCCCTTCACCGCCGTCCCCTCACGTCTCTCCAGGTAGTTTGCTCCCTTCCGTGGGAGACCAAGCTGCTCGTGGCACTGCCGAGGCCGAGCCGCAGTGCAGAGCCTGGCACCCGGAGGGGCTCTGGAAACCCGGTCCAGCCCAATGGGCTCCAGGGACCCCTCTTCCGGGACATCCCTTTTAAGCCTTTAACTGGGCATTTCTGAGGTCACAGTAAATCCTGATACGTAACTTCACTGGGGTTCCCCCGGCAGTGACGTCTTGCAAAATTGTGCGACTATCCCACATGGACACCGAGGCAATGCACCCTCCTGGTCTGCATTTCCCCATTTCATTATATGCGGGGGGTCCCTCCTCACCAGCCCTGCACCCTTGCCTGGCGCCCCTAACCTCTTCTCCATTCCCATGTCCCCCTGTTGGCGGGGGACATCCTTCAGGGGTCGCCTCTTTGTGTCCTACGTGATCCCGGGAGATCCGCCCCGGGGGCCGCGTGTCTGCACGGCAGGGTGTGGACAGGGCGCCCACAAGTGTCCTCCGCTGAGTGGCGTCCTGTGGCGTGGACGGTTGGTCTGTAGGACACCCGAGCTGTGTCCACGGTCGGCGGCCACAGGTAAAGCTGCTGTGAGCACATGGGAACAGGTTTCCTGTGACAGGACATTTCGTTTCTGAGATGAATGCCCCGGAGCCCCCTCTTAACTTTTTTTTTTTTTAACCTTCTTTTTAATAAATTGTTTCCCGGGTGCTTGGGTAGCTCAGGGGCTGAGCGTCTGCCTTCGGCCCAGGGTGTGACCCTGGAGTCCCGGGATCGAGTCCTGCATTGAGGTCCCTGCGTGGAGCCTGCTTCTCCCTCTGCCTGTGTCTCTGCCTCTCTCTGTGTCTCATGAATAAATAAAAATCTTAAAAATATATATATATATAAATAAAGGAGGAACCAGTGACTTCAGGTCACTGTCACAATGGCCCCGTATTTTGTCCTCTTGGCCTCATGTTAACATCTCTGCCCACCTGGGTTGTTGGGAAGCCTGCGATGTCCCCAGAAAATCCAGGCCGTCGCCTGGCCTGCGGGGCCACGGTGGGGGTGGGACTCACCCCTGGTAGCCACACCCCAGGGGCACCCCAGGGGCACCCGAGGGACTCCCACCGCGCCCAGCCATGCAGCGTGGCCAAGCCGTGAGGTGAGCCTCTGCACCCTGGCTGAGCCCAGGCGGCCGGAATCACCAGTGATTGTGGCCCGCTGCTCCCACCGCCCCCCCTGCTCCGGGTGCTCTGTGATGAGGCAGCCGCACCGAGCCAGGGAGGGCCCGTTTACTCAGTGACACCCAGGACCCTGGACGCTCCCTGCGGGGTGGAGACCTTATTTCTGCAATTTAAAACACTCACACGGTGGGGATCCCTGGGGGGTTCAGTGGTTTGGCGCCTGCCTTGGGCCCGGGGCATGATCCTGGAGAACCCCGATCGAGTTCCCCGTCAGACTCCCTGCATGGAGCCTGCTTGTCCCTCTGCCTGTGTCTCGGCCTCTCTCTCTCTCTCTCTCTCTGTGTCTTGTGGATAAATAAATAAAATCTTTAAAAAAAAAAAACACGCACACGGTGTTCACGTTTTAATACATCTGAAGACGGGATGGAGCTCACAAAGTCACAGTTGCCAGGCAGCGTGGGCAAAATGTCTTGGGGTGCTTTGGAGGGAAAGTTCCGGAGAGGGGGGTGTCCCCGGCATCGCCTCCAATTTCAGGAAGCACAGAGGTAAGGCCTTGCAGTGTCGCAGCAGCAAGCGGGCCAGCGAGTTGGTGCGGAGCCTCGGCGGGGACAGGACGTCCTCACTCGGATTGTGTGGCACAGAAAGGACGCGCAGGGCAACCACACGACAGCAGCTGCTGTCCGGGCAGCACCTGTTGGGAGGGGCCCAGCTCTACCCCAGGGCGCCCTGGGGACGCACGCTCGGCTCCCCGGCCCGGCGGGGGCTGGGGGCGCGCCCAGGCCGTGCCGCTCCGCGGGCGGGGCGGCGGGGGCGAGGGGCCGCCGAGGGGCGCGGGGGCAGACCCCGCGGAAGGCCCGGCGGAAGTGCGAGCCCAGGAGGGCGCAGCGCAGCGGGTTCAGTTGCTGTAGGACATGCAGTGCGCCCAGATCCTGAGCGCGTAAGCCGCGGAGCTGCGCGGGTGCCAGGCGCCGGCGGGGCGCAGCGCCTGCAGCACCAGGAACAGCTGGATCGGGCCCCGGCAGGCGGCGAAGAGCAGGACCACGGCGGCCACCAGCCGCGAGACCCGGGCCCGCCCGGCGCCCGCCCGCTCTGCCAGCAGCTGCCCCTGGGGCGGAGGGAGGAGGCAAGGTGGAGGCCGCTGCGGGGCTCCCCTGCACCTCCTCTCCTCTCCTCCCCTTTCTTTTCACTTAGTATGATCTTTTATTTATTTTATTCTTTATTTTTCTTTTATACATTTGTTTTTTATTGGTTCACTTATTATGATTTTTTAAAGCGAGCTCCGTGCCGCGTGCGGGGCTTGAACTCACCACCCGGGGATCAGGCGCTAGCGCGGCGCCCCCCCCAGCTTCCCCTCTGACCGCGCACGGTCTCCCAGGTTGCCCGCCCCCCCCCTGTCCTCCGCCCCTCCCCCGGCCCGCGCAGCCTCACACCTGCAGGGCGCTGTCGGGGGTCGCGGGGCGCACGGCCGGGGCGGCCCAGGTGGCGCAGCATGGCCCCGTGGCAGGCACAGGTGGCGGCCAGCGGCAGCAGGTAGAGCGCCAACAGGTTGTAGAGCGCGAAGGCGCGCTCCAGGGCCCGGCTGGGGAAGGCCTCACTGCAGTAGGTGCGGGGTCCGGCGAGAGGCGGTGCAGAGCCAGCACCGGCGCCGACACAGTTGCGGAGCCTGGGTCACCGGGCAGCTTGAACACCTTGCCGGAGGGACGAGGGGCGCCCGGGGGGGGGTCCCCCATGGCTCCCCAGGGGCCTCTCCCCCGCAGCGACACCGAGCGCCTCCCAGGCGCGCACCCCCAGGGGCTCACCTTTGCAGGGAGCGCGGTTGAGCCCACCTCCCAGATGCACGCGCGCCCCAGGCCCGGAGAGGGGCCGTTGGGGCCGCCCAGTAGCAACACCTTGTCTTGCCACCCTCCGTGCGCCTGCGCTGCACTCACCCACCCAGATGCCGAGGCTGACCGCCAGAGCCAGGCGGGGAGTGCGGGGTGCAGGGTGCGCAGCAGGAACACGGTCACGTACCCATGGTCCACGCTCATGGCCATCAGGGTGGCGCACGTGGCCTGCACGGAGACCTGCAAGCGCTGAGAGCTGGGCGATTCGCCCCGTGTGGGGTCGGGGCCCCCTTGCCTGTGCCCACCCTGCGGCTCCCCCCCCCCGTGTCCACTCAGGTGCACACGGGCTATCCTGGCAAGTTTGCTGGGGCAGGAGAGGGCGGGGCGCCAGAGAGGACCCAGGACAGTGGAGGCTTGAGGTCCGCTGGGGCCTGGGGTGAGGCAGGGAGACGCAGAGCCACACTAGGACCGCGGGCACTCGCGCCCCGTCACCTGCATCCCGGTCTGCATCTCCCCACCTACCGGGGACCTCGTCCTTCTCACCTATTTGGGCTCCCCTCCCCGCTCCAGCCCCGCCCCTGGACTCCGGGGGGTGCCCCTGCTGCGCACCTGCTGCATGTAGTTGACGAACTTGCACATGAAGTCGCCCAGCACCCAGGCGGGCAGCGGGTAGAGCAAGGCCGTGAAGGGCACGCAGCACAGCAGGAAGGTCACGTCCGTGGCCGCCAAGTTGGCTGCAGGCAGGGAACGAGCGGGGCGCCTCAGCCGCCCAGGGCTTCCCACGCAGCCCCGGGCCCTGCCCCCTGGTCCCCACCCACCCCTGCAGTGACCTAGGGCAGAGGATTTGGGGCGCCGTCCAGGGTCAGTCCATCCTGCAGAGCCTGCCTGGGCGGCCCCGCCTGGCTGAGCTTCAGCACCTGCCCCCCACCCTTCACCCCCTCAGAGACAGTGAGGGTGGCCCACACGTCACCACAGAGCACAGGACAACGACCCTCACCTGTGCCAGGTGGGCCAGCCCTTTCTCGAATGTGTGGACTGAGCCACGGGGCAAAGGTTACACCTGGGGTCCCGCAGCCCCGCCCCCTACTTTTGTTCAGTGCACACAGTGTTATAAGAACCGCATTCTAATCCGACACCTCCTCAAGCGGCGGGGCCATCCTCCAACCCCCCCAAACCCGCCTTCACTGCCCGGCCCCGGCCTCGGGCGCACAGTTCTGGAGCTCCCGCCCAAGATCGGCGGTCAGCGGTGCAGGGCCGGTGGGCGGGCGCCGGCCTCTCCCCCCCGGGGACCCCCGCGTGGCAGGTGGGCTCCGCGCAGCGCTCTGGCGCTCACCTATGTAAAAGTTGGTCACTGTCCGCATCTGCTTGTGGCGGCAGATGACGAAAAGGACCAGAGAGTTCCCTGCCAGGCCGAGCAGCATCAGCGCGACGAAGAAGAGGGGCACGAGCCAGGCGTCCAGCAGCCGCAGCTCCGGGGCCCGGTCGTCCGAGGCGTTGGCGCCGCAGCCTGGGCAGCCCGTGGCGTTGACCAGCGCCCACCAGGACGCGTTGGGGGCCACTGTGGCCGCCGCGGCGTGCATGGCTTTGCTGCCCTCTCCCTCCTGGCTGCACCCCGGGTCTGGAGGGCGACTCCGCAGGGCTGGGCAGCTTCTGTGATCCATCGCAGCCCCCCGGAGTTTATACCGGGCTCCCCGCGGTGTCCCCGCCTCTCCAGCCCTGCTGGACACGCCCTCTCCTTCCCACGCTGTCCACTCCTCTGCACAGCAAACGTCTCCCCCTTTCCGTCCTCTCCTTGCACAGGAGGGGACAGGCTGGAGGAGGGGCTGGGGGGCCGCAGGAGAGGGGGAAAGGGGTAAGCCGCCTGGAGGCCTCCGTGGGCCCTGGAAGGACCATCCTAACTGGACGGGGACACTCAGGACGGGCAGGCAGCCCGGACCAAAGCACAGAGACAAGAGTGGTGACGACTTTGACCTTGCAAGTGGCTGGGGGTCCAGATGGGAGGGCCGTGGCTGGTGGTGAGGCCGGCCCCGGTGGAGGCTGCAGGACGGGCGCTGCAGAGCCAGGGGAGGCTCCGAGCCGGGCAGGGCTGCCCAGGATCCCGCGGTTAGAAGACGCCTGGTCTCGAAACTCAGCCTCACTAGGACTCACTGCCTCCCACCTAACCAGCACCGGCAGACACTTGCCGTGGGGACGTGGGCAGTGGTGACATGGGCCCTGGTGGCCCTGGGGGTAGGAACCCAATGGAGGGCAGTTTGCAAGGACTGTAGATCCCAAACCCGCACCCAGACACGTAGCACCTGCGGTATGTGCCCGCTTGCCAGGATGTCCGGCCCTCACCGAGTACCGCCCAGGCAGAGATGCCACGTGACGAAATCGCACGTAAGAGGTGGGGAAGGGAGGAGACACACAGGGGCACGGAGGCACATCAGTCAGGGGTGGGGGGCGTAAGAGCCTGGCCTGAGAATAAGGAACGGTTAGGATGGGGAGACACAAGGTTGCCGGAGGCAGGAATTCTGGGGGGAGACTGTTGGGTGGGTCTAAGGCAGTGGGGGGGGCACTCAGCAGGTGGCTGGAGCCTCAAGGCAGGGCTGTGGGGAGCAGAGGCAGCGCAGCTCCTGGGCAGGCGGCGGCTGGGGCAGGGGGTGCTGGGAAGGGCACAGGCGCCCGGGAGGGAGGCTCCAGAAGCTGCGGCTGCCCCCATCCCCAGAGGGAGCACATCTACTGAGCAGTTGGTGGCCGGGGGCCAGAGCAGGGACAGACGCTCCCGGCCCCCAGCGCCCCTGCCCTGCTCGCTCCCCAGGGTGCCTTCTCCCTGGATTCCCATCAACTCAGATTTCTTTGACCTCGCCCCAGGAGTGACGTCACACAGTGGGTGCTTTTCGGGGTCCTTCAGTGGTTCCTCCTCCTCATGCTCCTTACTTGTTGCTCTTTATTTGTGAAAGCGATGGGGTCACGGGTCCTGCACAATTTCCAACGGGCCGCCTGTGACAGCTCCTATCCCTGGGGTGTTGCTTCGCAGGGTCCCGGTTCCCCACCTTTCATGTATGCGGATGGGTGGGTTCTAGATTCCGCAGCAGAGTTAATTCTCTTCTCTAAGCCCTCCCATAGCTCCCCATTGCCTCTGAACGAAAACCAGACCTCCCGTCACAGGGGCACCAGGCTCACAGGTGCACACCCCGCCGTCTACCTCGGTCCCCCTGGGGCTCACTCACCCCCCTGCTCTGGTCACTCTGGGTGCCTCAGGGCCTTTGCACTGGCTGTTGCCGCTGCCTGACACGTCCCTCCCACTCTGCGGCTTGCCAGTCCCTCCCTCCGAGAGCTCCTCTTCCCTCCCCACTCTGTCTTGGTCACTGCTGCACCCTCAGAGCCCATCACTGGGCCCCGCTCACCCTGGGGGGGGGGCCAGCACTTGTTACGGGTCCTTGAGGGTGAAAGGGGGTGGGAGCTGGTGGCTTATGTTTAGAGATGAGTAAACTGAGCCGCGCTGTCCAGGCTCGGGAGGGGCTGGTGGTGCGGGGCTGGGGCTCTGGCCAGTCCAGCTGACCCCCGCCTCTGACACGGATGTCCCCTCCTTGCTGGCTACCTGGCCCGGCCCTGGGGGCAGTCATCACGCGCCTCCGGCCTCAGTTTCCCCGCCTGTTCCTGGGGGCTGAGTGCCCCCCCATGCCCCGCCGGTGGCCGGCGATCTGCAGGCACCGTGGCCTGGGCCCCCGCCCGCCTCGGCCAGCCTGCAGGCTCCGCCCCGGCCCGCCCCTGGGCGCCCGTCACTTCCTGCACGGCTGCGAGAAGGCCCTGCCGGGCGGCGGCGACAACAGCGGCTGGGCCATGGTCGCGCTGGAGAACCCGGAGGGCGGCTCGGAGGAGGCGGTGGCGGCGGTGGGAAGCCCCCCGGGCGGGCGGCGGACACTGTGAGCGCGGCGGGGCGGGCGGGCCGTGCCTCCTGGGCCTCCAGCACCCCTGCGCTCCCCTCTCCCCTGCTGTCTGCCTGCAGCCCGGGCCGCCCCGCCCCTTTTCCTTGGGGTACCCGGGCCCGGAGGGCTGGGGGTGGGGGTTGGTTGCCACCCGGTGTTTGGGCAGAGGGAGCACAGCCCGTTTGCGCACTCGCAGGCCCGAGGGGCCAGAGGGCCCCCCACCCCAGGCCTGGTGTGCACTCGCTGGGGGCGGGGGGGCGGGTTGGATCCCCTGGCCCGGCCGCCTGCTGGGGTCCGAGGTGCGGCCGCTGGGTGGCCCCGGAAACCCTCCCGGCGCCCTGGGCATGCCCCCCACGCCGGCCTGCGCTTACCTGTGGGGATTCTCAGCCCCCCACCCCGGAGCGCACGGGGCTCTTTGTTCATATGCGAGGACTTAACAGATTAGGTGTGCGTGGGGGGGGGTGCTTAAAACCTGGGTGGGCAGGAGCGCAAGCGGGGGAGCCACCCACTCTGGGTACAGACCCCAGTGGGCCCGGGGCAGGTTCCCGGCTAATCAGGGTGTCCCAGCAGGAACCCGGGCCATCCGCCCTGTGGTCCTGATTTGGGGAGTGGGCGGGGGGCAAGGACAGGGCTACGTCCTCCGTGGGCTGGCCCGGCTGCCGGGGCAGTTGACGCCACCTTCCGTGCCTCAGTTTCCTCCTCTGTAAAATGAGATAGAACAGCGGCCTCTCCTCAGAATGGCTGGGATGCGGGGGGTGCTCTAGGGTCCTGCACCCCGCAGAACGGAGCATCCATTCTTTTTTTTTTTTTTTTGAGATGTTATGTATTTGAGACAGGAAGAGTGTGCGGGGCGGGGGGGAGCGGAGGGGGAGACAGAGAGGCAGACGCCCCGCTAAGCTGAGCAGGGAGCCCTGTGTGGGGCTGGTCCCAGGGCCCTGACTCGAGCCAAAGTCAGAGGCTTAACCAGCTGAGCCACCCAGGTGCCCTGGCAGCATCCGCTTCCTTAAGGATCGACTGAAACATTTTAGTACTTTGTTTCATTATTGCTTCCTTATTCCCGCAGCCTTACTGGAGGTCTCCACCTGGGTCTCTCCCCAGAAGCCATGTGGGTCTCTACCCATGTGGGTATTTACCTTCCTTTCTGGGGCCTCCCCCATCCAGAGAGAGTGTCAGCCTCCGGTGGGTCCCCGCCAGAGCTCCCTCACCTCACCTCTGTGTATCCCCCAGGGGTGTGGTCACTGCTGGGGGCCCCAGTTGGCCCCACCCCAGCCTGAGTCACCTCTGGGCGCTGAGCCCTCCCTCCTCGGTTTCCTGCTTTGGGAAATAGGTTCCTCTCTCGCCTCTTCCTGGGGTGTGGGGGGGAGCGGCACCACAGAAGGTACGTGTTAGGCCAAGACAGCAGGTGACAGAAGGCCTCGCTCTGCAGCCTGCAGGGAACAGAACTGGGGGAGGCAAGGGGGCCTGTTCCCCCCAGACCCAACCCAATGGAGCCTCTGTTTCCGCCTTGGGCCTGTCCTCCCTCACTGGACACAGCAGACATTTCCTGAGCCCCGTGGGTCCCCAGTTCCCCCATCTGTAAAGTGGTCTCTCCAGGTGGCATGGGAAACAGATGGACCGGCCACTCGGGCAGGGGCTGGGGGGACAGCCCATCTGTGAGTGTCTAGTGTGGGAGGCAGGGGCTAAGGAGTAAACAGACGTGGACCGACCAGCTGATTAGGTTGGGCAGGAGCAGGGCGGTGCCATTTAGCAGCCCCAGAAGTGCTGAGAAGGTGTACTTGAGGCAGCAGGCTCGGCATGTGCAAAGGCCCTGGGGCAGACTGTTCCTACGGGGGGTGAGGCACAGTGAGGGGGCCCCTGTGTCTGCAGCAGAGAACCCTCAACCGTCATTGCACATCTCATCCCCTGGGACCGAGGGCTGCTGCCTCTGCCCTGCCCACTCCCATGTCCTTGCTCTCTTGACTGGGGATCCAGGACCCGCACGGGGCACCAGAGGCCGCATTTCTTGTCTTCTGATGGAATCTGGTTCAAGTGGGCAAGCCTGAGCTGGTAGCAGGACCCCGATTCCAGAGCTCGGCTCAGGGCATGAGGCCCCCGCGCGGGAGCCTGGCCCAGACCCCTGTGTTCACATGATGGGGGCAGCGCTGGGCTGGCCCTGGGGGCGTGGGAGCCGCGCATGGTGGCAGAGCAGGGGAGGGCCCGGCTGGTCTTAGCTGGGGGGCGGCCTGAGGGGCCCCCACAGGACTCCGTGGGCTCAGGGGGGCTGGAGGGCAGTGCACCTGCTCAGACGGGCCGGGTCCTGGCCCTGCCGCAGGCCCAAGGCTGTGGGGAGCCGCCAGCATCACAGCCCCACGACCTGAGGGCTCGGCTGGGCCCTGACAGCGCCCGATAGCCGACCCCCCCCTGCCCCGGATGTGGACTGTTATCGGCCCGGCCAGGCTGCCGTCCTGGACTCCGTCCAGCCCTCGTGGTGGGGGTGCCCGGGCCTCAGGGAGGCAGCCCTCACTCGCCGGCTCTGTGCTGACTTGATTTGCCTCGTCCTGACGCAGCTGTCTTCGTGGAGACCGTGGGGTCTCGGTTTAGTGGCTCCGTGCCTCTGTGGCAAGTCTGTGCAAGAGACGGGGAACTTTCAATCCAGGGACGAGGCCATGAGCAACAGTGTGGCATAGGGGGTGAGCTCCCCACCTCAGGAGGACACCAAGCCGGTTGTGCCTGGGTCCGTGGGGGAGGGTGCCCGACCTGCCCCCCTGGCTCTCAGGGCCCCTTCCAGACCCACGGGCCCCTACAGAGGCCGTTCTTAATCCTCACGGTGCAGAGGGAGCTGAAGCTCCAGGCTGCACAGCAAAGCGTCCTCGCAGGGATTTGAACTCAGGGCTGAGATTCCAGGCTCTGGGCCGACCGGTGCCCCTGCCTGTGTGCTCCTGGCGATGATGCCACGGGGCCCGCACCCCCCACCCCCGGCCTGGCGGCGCGGGTCCCAGCAGCCTGTTTGCTTGTTCGGCATGAGGGCCTTTCCCTCCAGGACACACACGCAGCTGTGGATGCTCCACGTGTGTTCCAAGCCCCTCGTCCCCACTGCCCTGGGGTTCCATGGTTTGGAAGGGACAGGCCACGCTTCTGTGTTTAGTTTGTGTCCTGCGAGCTTCGGGGACCAGGAGAGTCTGGCGGGTATTTGGACTCCGGGTTCTACTCAGTCTTGGGACCGTGGGATGCCGCGGAGAGGGATCCTGCGCGGCGGCAGGGCCGTGAGCGTCCGCGTGGGGCTCACGGTGCGGTGGGTGGGGTGGGCGCTTACCAGGGACGCTGAACGTCCGGCGATCAGAGAAGCAGAGCCGTGAGGTGTCACCTGGGGGCCGGGGCCTCCTGAGAGCCCTGGACAGAGCCGATGGGAGCCTGGGGCGCCGCTGGGTGGGTGTGGTGTGCTGGGGCGCGGGGAGGCTGCGTGCTCACCTGCCGGCGGGGTGGCGGGGCAGGCCACCTGCCGGGGCGTCCACATAGCGCCCCCGCCGCGCCGGGCCTGGTGGGTGGCCTGGCCAAGCCGCTAATCCATCTCCACAATTAAAGCCGTTTGCTCGGAGGAGGGCAGATTAGCTCCGCGCGGCCGCCCAGCCCTGCCCCTGGGCCCACTGCCGGGGCTCCAGGGATTTGAGGCGCACGGGCGTGGGCATTGCCTCTGGACTCCTGGGGGCCTGCGAGGTGTCTTGAGAAACTCCCAGAGGAGGGCGCGCCCAATCCCGGAGCTCGGCCGGCAGGGGCGGTTAAGGCCTGGGAGCCTGGTTGGGGGGAAGGAGGGGAGCTTCCCGTGGCCACCAACCCACTACGTGCGTCCGGGCCGGCGGTTCTCTTCTCCGGACCCCAGGTTACGAATTTGTCATCACAACGGTCTGGGCCTTGTGGGTGATGTGACCCCAAAGCGAAATGTTAAGGGTCTAGAGAGCTCCCCGTTGCCGAGGGAAAGCGAGCAGGTGATGGCCACGGCCCGGGCGATCGCGGGGTTCTGAGGCCTGCCTCCCTACCCAACCCCGGCCCACAGGCCCCTTCCGGGCTGCCTGCCCGCTCTGGCTGGCTCCCAGGTGAAGAGGCTGTCAGCCTCCAAGCGGAAGCAGCACTTCATCAACCAGGCTGTGCGGAACTCAGACCTCGTGCCCAAGGCCAAGGGGCGGAAGAGCCTCCAGCGCCTAGAGAACAGTGAGCAGGGCTTGGGGGCACCTCCTGGGGGTTCCTCGGTGAGGACGCTGTGTGTGTTGGCATCATCTGCTGCTTTGGCCGCGCGTCTGACCCTGAGCTGGGCCGTAAGGAGCTCTGGGCATTGGAGCTTGGGTTTTCAAAGATGCGGAGGAGTTCGACAAGCCGGGGAGAAGTAGGCGCTCCGGGGGTGCAGGCTCCGTGGTGTCTGTGCCTTCTGGGGAGGACGGCAGGAGCGGGGACATGGGGAGACTGGAGGGCCCTGATACAGAGGCCAGGGTGGAAAGACGGCTCTCGGGTTTCTGTGGAGACTGGGGGGCCCCTGTGCCAGCCCCCCAGCCCAGAGACCCTCTGTTTCCATCTAGCCCAGTACCTCCTAACCCTGCTGGAGACAGACGGGGGCACAGCTGGCCTGGACGATGGGGACCTGGCCCCCCCGGCAGCACCCGGCATCTTCGCAGAGGCCTGCAGCAATGAGACCTACGTGGAGGTGGGGCCCGGGCCCCCCTCCTGTCTCCCTCTGCTCCGGCCCCCTGGCGCCTCCCCCATCCTTGCTCCACCGCCACACCTGGCCCTGCCGATCCTTCCCCTCTGGTCCCTTGACCAGCCTGTTTCCCCGGGGGTCCCCGGCCCAAGCCAGCGCTCCCACGGCACCCCCGGGACTTCCCAGCACTCCTGGGGCATCTGCCCATCACTGGGAATGAAGGAGTCCCCGGGGGCGGATTTGGCCGGTGTCCATCCCCCGCCCAGACAGCAGGTCCCCCCAGGGGCAGCCGTGCCCACCAGGGGTGTGTCCATGCGCTGTGGCCGTCCGCACGCCGCCCAGTGGGGAACCCGAGGCTGGGGACGCGCAGTCCTTAGCCCAGGTCCTGCCCGCCTCTCTTCTAGGTCTGGAATGACTTCATGAACCGCTCCGGGGAGGAGCAGGAAAGGGTTCTCCGCTACCTGGAGGATGAGGGCAAGAGCAAGGCGCGGAGGAGGGGGCCTGGCCGCGGGGAGGACCGCAGGAGAGGTGCGGACCCACACAGGAGTTTGGGGGGTTCCCCAGGGCTGGATGGCGGGGCCTGGCCCCTGGTGTTGTGGGCGGGGCCGGGCTGAGGGGAGGAGCCTGAACGTGGGCGGGGCCTGGTGTGGGTGAGAAGGAGCTTGGTGTGGGCGGGGCTTGAGGGCAGGTGGGAGAGAGCCTGGTGTGTGGGCGGAGCCTGGGGCCAGTGGGGAGGAGCCTGCTGTGGGCGGGGCCTGGGGCCAGTGGGGGGAGCCTGCTGTGGGGGGCCTGGGGCCAGTGGGTAGGAGCCTGCTGTGGGCGGGGCCTGGGGCCAGTGGGGAGGAGCCTGATGTGGGCGGGGCCTGGGGCCAGTGGGTAGGAGCTTGCTGTGGGCGGGGCCTGGGGCCAGTGGGGAGGAGCCTGATGTGGGCGGGACCTGGGCCGGTGGGGAGGAGCCTGGTGTGTGGGCGGAGCCCATGGGTGGGTGGGGAGGATCCTGGTGTGGGGGGGTCTTGAGGGCAGGTGGGAGAAAGCCTGGTGTGTGGTCGGTGCCCTGGGGCCGGTCGGAGGAGCCTGGTGTGTGGGCGGGGCCTGGATATGGGCGGAGCCTGTTGTGGGCGGGGCCTGGGCCGGTGGGCGGGGCCTTGTGGGCGGGCCAGAGGCTCGCTGCAGCCAATGCCCCACGCAAGGAAATCCCGTAGAGGACCCAGCCTACACGCCCCGCGACTGCTTCCAGCGCATCAGCCGGCGTCTGCGAGCCGTCCTCAAGCGGAGCCGCATCCCCATGGTGAATACCCGTCCAGGCCTCCTCTTTCTCCACCTGCTCGGTCTTTTTCGTGGCCTTATTTTCTCACCTTCTCAGTTGGCGGTGGTGTAATGGGTGATACGTCACGCAGTGCAGGTGGTGTTGGTGGAGACAAGGCAGGATACAGACCCGTGTGGTCAGAGTGCAGGAGCCAGGCCCGGAAAGGGCTTTCCATGAGGGCGGGAGGGGCAGGGACGATGCAGGTGGGTTCCTGGAGGATGTGTAGGAGTTCACCGGGGGGAAGGCACAGGAGTTGGGTAGCATGGAGCTATCTCGGTCCTGGTATCTTTGGGAAGGGTTACGTAGCCTCAGGGAGCAGGTCAAAGGCTACATTTGAACCTAAGGCTGCAGAGGCTGCCCAGGGCAGGGGGCCTGTAACCTCCGGCCCCACCCCGGGTCCTTTTCTCCTGCAGGCAACGCTGGAGACCTGGGAGGAGCGGTTGCTGAGGTTCTTTTCTGTGTCCCCCCAGGCCGTGTACACGGCCATGCTGGACAACAGGTGACTGGGGGGAGTGAGCGCGGTGGGCTCCGCGGGGGGTCTGGCTCCGGCCCACCGCCACCTACTGTCCATTCCTCTCCAGCTTTGAGCGGCTCCTGCTTCACGCCGTCTGCCAGTACATGGACCTCATCTCAGCCAGTAAGTGCCGCTGGTCTGCAGGAGCCCCTCCCCCTGCCCGCAGCCTGGGGAAACGGAGGCCAGAGTCACGGCGGGGGGGGGGGGCATGAGCATGGGGCTGGCAGTGGGACTGAGCACTAATTCATCAGAGGCTCCTCCATGCGGGGTGATGCTGTGGGCACAGGTGCTCCTCGCTGAGCATCTTCACGGCACAGGGAGAGAGGGGCCTGTGTGGCACGTCCGGGGACCCCCAGAGGAGACGCAAGGTTCTATTTAGCCGTAGCCCCCTCCACTGTGCCACACGTGTGACATGTCCCTCCTCCTGGGGCCTGTGTCCCCACTTTTACAACGGAGGTGTCAGGACACAGCCCCCCAGGGAGGGCCCTCCGGGTACCCCATTGGGTCCTCGCTCCTCATCTACGCCTCACGCCTGGAGTTGCTGGGGAGACGGTTCCCATGGCAACCCCAGGGGGGTTCCTCCTACCTGCTCCCCTGGTGGATTCGCAGCCCCCATACTTCTCTTTGTTCCCGCAGACTCGGGACAGAGGGGCTGCGCTGGGGGGTGCCTCTCTGCGGGGGCCGAGCTGTGACCTGAACACAGGGAGGGTGGGATTAGGGGGGGACCGAATGGCCCTGCCAAAGGCCAGAAGCAGGTCGAGCTTGGGTAGCGCTTGGCTGTTCAGGTGTGGGGGTGGAGGGGGGATGGGGGCTGGACCACCCTGAGCCTTGAGGCCGAAGCCTGGGGCCCCGGGGGCGCCGCACCTCGAGGCCCGGCCCCCGCAGCGTGTTCCCCGCTGCTCTCCTCGGCCTCGCAGGCGCCGACCTGGAAGGCAAGAGGCAGATGAGGGTCAGCAACCGGCACCTGGACTTCCTGCCGCCCGGGCTGCTCCTGTCCGCGTACCTGGAGCAGCGCAGCTGATGGCGGCCCCGCGGCCTCCCCGGCGCCAACACCTCGATGCCACTTGCTGCAGTGTCTTTATTATTTTGAGAATTGGTCCCTGTGGACTCGCTGCCCGCGGGTGGCGCCCTTCAGCTGGCCCCGCCCGTCGCCTCTCCCAGGTAACCGCCCGCGGGGCCTGGGGCTGCCCGGGCCTCCTGCGAGCGGCGGTGAGAGCGGCCCGGCCCGGCCCGTCCTTCGTTCTGCTTTCCCGGCGCGGCCCAGCGCCTGAGCAAGGAGCGAGAGGCTGGGTTTTTATCACTTTTAATGAATTTGGCATGATTTGTTGTAGATTTTTAAAATTTCCCTTTTGGGAAGAAAAACCAAAAACTTGCCCCAGCTGATACATTGGGGGGCTTTGTTCCCTTCCCTGCTTGACCCCCCCCTCCAGTTTTTAGGTTGGATTGGGGGGGTGTCTCTGGGGCTCTGCCCCTTTTTCCAGGAGTGGTACGTCGTGTGTGCGTGTGCGTGTGCGTGCGTGTGCCCCCCAACCTAGAACGGAAGCTCCGTGTTAGAGGCTGGTTTTCCCCGCCCTGGGGTGTGCGCTGCTCTCGCCTGGTGGCTCCTGGGGCTTTGTCTGCTCTGCACACCTCCTCCCTGCATCCTGGAGGTCGGAACTTCCAGCCAGAAGCCTCTGCCCTCGGACTGCCCCACTCCCCTCCCTCTGCCCCCCACCCCCGGCCCGGCCCCTGCCTGTTACCTTGGGGTGTCCTCGCACCGGTCACCCCGGCGTGTCCCTCAAAATCAGGGCCGGGGGACAGCCCTCCCGTGTGTGTGGCTAGTTGTGCTTTGGGAAAAGTGGAGAGTTCAATAAATTTCTGGTGCTCTGGTCTCCAGCTGTGGGGTCTTCCTTTCGGGCAGTGCTGGGGGCACCGTGGGTGCTCAGGACGAGCTTGGGTCCTGGTCATCGGGGCTGCATGAGGGACACCCCACGTGTGAGGCCGGTGTGGGGGACATGCTGCAGCGGCCGTGCCCTCCCAGGTCCCGGGTGCAAACCCCAGCCCCGCCACCTCCCAGATGACCACTATCCCAAAAGTCACTGGCATGAGCTTCCTGGGGTGCCAGCACCTAGTACCCTCCTGTGGCTCCAAGCCACAGGAATTTGTCGTCTGCCAGCCCCGGGAGCCACAAGTCCAAACTCAACCTGCGGCGCAACCGTGAAGCTCCTGGGAGGCTCCTTCCTCTTCCAGCCTCTGGGGGTTCTGGGGGGTTCCTGGGGGTCCCTGGCCTGTGGCCGCATCATTCCCGGCCGGGTCCCTGCCTTCACGGGGCTTCCTGCGGTCCTTCCCGGTCTTTCCCGTGTCTGGGGCCTGCCGGGTCCTGCGGGACTGGCTGGGCTCCTCCCATGATGGCTCCCATGCTGTCCCCGTGGAGGGTCCCCGAGCGAGCGCAGCCCAGAGGGGGGCGGGAGCTGTGAGCCCCCCAGGGCAGATCTGTGTCAACTACGGGGGGCCCTTCTCCCTCCGGTGTGCGCTCCAGCCCCTGCACCCCCTGGGACTCGAGGATTTGCTTCCTAGTCTGCGTCACCAGCCTGCGGAGAGCTTGGGGTTTGGGGGGTCTCCGAGCGCCGGCCGGGCACCAGGGGAGCTGGCGCGGCTTGTCCAGGGGTCGGGGCTGCGCCCCCTAAGCCCCGCCTGCGCCCACCTGGGGGACGCCCTGCACCCGCCTGGCCGGCCCTTTGCACCCACCTGGCGGCCCCGCCTGCGCCCACTTGGGGTACCCCCCTGCGCCCACCTGGTGGTCCTGCCTGAGCCCACCTGGGGACCCCCCTGCACCCACCTGTCGGCCAGTGGACACCGGAGGAGGTTCAGAGACACGCTGGAGCGTGCACGGCCACGTGATGCCCCGAGACCCTGGGGGGGACACGCGGGTTCCCCAAGAGCAGGGCGTTGCCCACTCACGGGCGGACCCCGCGTGGCCGGGGGGCGCCGTGGGGCCGCGGGCGCTGCTCGGTCGGTCAGGCCTCCACGTGTGGAGCCTCAGTTTCCCCACACGCGGATGGCAGGGGAGGAAAGCAAAATATGGAACGCTTCACGAATTTGCGTGTCATCCTTGCGCAGGGGCCATGCTAATCTTCTCTGTATCGTTCCAATTTTAGTATATGTGCTGCCGAAGCGAGCACAAGTCAGGATGCGGCCCAGCCGATATTTATAGTGCCAAGATGAAATCACTTTACACAAAGGGTGAACTTTTTCCCCACACCAGGGTCAGCGACCCCTCTCTTCTTCTATACTCCCAAAGCAGGTAGTGTAGCCAGATTGGATCCTTCGCTGAAGTTGGAAAAGTGCTCGCTGTGCTACCAACTAGAACTCAGGTGGCTGCCGGGACGCCACGAAGAGTCGTACGCATATGCAAACGAGCCGGAAGTGGGGCGGGGCGGGGTGGTCGCCGCCTTCCCAGGAGTCTCTGGGGCGCGGTCGCGCTGCGCGGGCGACTCGTTGGTCGCGGGGAAGATGGCGGCGCCGGGGCCGCGGAGCTAGGGCGGGTGTGGGCCGCGGCCGCCTGCCGGGTGAGCGCGGGGCTGGGGCTCGGGGGGCCGCCCTCGGGGTTGCGGGGCGGCTGGGGGCGCCCGGGGGCCGGCGGGGGCGGGGCATGGCGTCCGCGTCGGGGCTCGGAGGCGCGGGGCCTCGGGCGGCGGGGGACACGGCGGGGCTGAGCGGACTCGTAGCGCCCCGGGCCGGGGTCAGGACGTGGCTCGCCTCGGCGCGGGGGCGCGGGGGCCGCCGGGGAGCTCGGCGCCTGTGGCTCCGCTGCAGGAGGGGCCCGGGTACCGCCCTGCGCCCCCCTGGGGACCCCCCTCGGGCCCCGCCGCCCCTCCTGCCCCCGCTCCCCTCGCTCATCTCTCGGCCGCGCGGGCCCCTGCGCCCCTCCAGCTGCGGCGGCCCCTCCCCAGGCGGCTGCGCGCCTGCCCTTTGCCGGCCGCACGCCGGTGTTGTCCCCCGGGTTGGGTTCATCTCGGCGCCCTGCACCCTGCAGGCAGCGGGAACCACGCGATGACCCAGCCCGCCCTCCCGCAGGAGAGCCGGCCGCCCTCGCCGTGGGACCTGTGGCCTGCGGGCACGCGATGGATCTGGCCTACGTGTGCGAGTGGGAGAGGTGGCCCAAGAGTACCCACTGCCCGTCCGTGCCCCTGGCCTGTGCCTGGTCCTGCCGCAACCTCATCGCCTTCACCACTGACCTGCGGAACGACGACCAGGGTGTGCCTCCTTGCCCCCTGCCCGGCCCCCCTGCCCCAGCGGGTCTCCAGGCTGCCTGGGAGCTGCGCCTCACCCATGTGGCCCTCTCAGGGTTTTGTCCTCCATAACCGACGGGTGGTGAGGGCCCTAACCTCACAGGCGTGCAAAGGGCAGGTGCACCGCTCCTGCACCTGGCGTTGGGGCTGGGGTAGGTGGGACCCCGGAATCACCCCTTCGGGTTGGAATGGGGCCTGGGGTGTGTGGTCCACTAGGGCTGAGAGCCCTGAGCCCCAGTTTCCCAGACTGTACGTTTACATCTTGCTTTTAGAAGCTTTGAAGTTAAAAAAAGAAAAAAAGAAGAAGATTTGAAGTTGCGTTGCGGGGCCCTGTTTTCTGTGTGTTGTTTAAGTAACACGTATCTGTTGGAGGAAACTAGGAAAGCGGAGGAATTTAGAATAAGGAAAAAGAGCCGTGGAGAGATGCCCGTTGTTAGCATTTGGGGGCGTTTTCTTGCAGTTTTCTGATTTCCTTTCTTTTCTTTTCTTTTTTTTTTTTTTTTAAGATTTTTGTTTACTTATTCAAGGTGGGCAGCAAGAGAGAGAAGGGGGGTTGGGGGGAGAGAGAGGCAGGCTCCTCGCTGAGCAGGGAGCTCGATGTGGGGCTCCATCCCTGGACCCCGGGACCATGATCCGAGCCGAAGGCTGACGCTCAGCCAGCTGAGCCAACCACACGCCTCTCTGTGTTTCTTTTAAAAACACGGTCACACTGGTGGCAAGGTCACAGGCCTGCTGTGGTCTCCAGAGGGAACCCAGGAACACAAAGGCTGTTCCTTGTTGGCAGCAGGGCTCTCTACGTGGTTAGCGGTAGCGCAGCTCCCTGCCGTCCCCGTGGGGTAGATCGTTCACTGGAATCCTCTCTGAGCCTTCCTGGGGTCCTCAGAAGCTCCAGGGTGGTTATGGTTGCCGTGCTGACTGCGCTGTCCTCCGCAGACCTCACCCGCATGATCCACATCCTGGACACGGAACACCCCTGGGATGTGCACTCTGTCAACTCAGAGCACAGCGAGGCTATCACCTGCCTCGAGTGGGACCAGTCAGGTGAGGAGGGGCCTGGGGACAGGTCGTCCTGCATGGCTGAGGGAGACAGTGATGCTCCTCCTTGACCCTGAATCTCAGGGTCACAACATGCTCTGTCTTCCTGGTCACATCCCCCAAGTCCACGTCTGGGACTTGAAGCCTCAGCCTGTGGCTCTGTGGCCGCTGCTCTTTGCATCCAGTGCACACACTGGTTTCGGGAACGCACCTCGTGCCACTCCCTTGTGCTGCCACCAGGCTGCTTCTCCCGGGCCCCAGACGTGCTACCAGTAGCTGCCCCTGCCCACGGGGAGGGTTTGCAATGCAGGTTTGCCCCCAACAGGCTCCCGGCTCCTGTCGGCTGATGCTGATGGGCAGATCAAGTGCTGGAGCATGGCGGACCACCTGGCCAACAGCTGGGAAAGCCACGTGGGCAGCCTGGTGGAGGGTGACCCCATCGTGGCCCTGTCCTGGCTGCACAATGGTGTGAAGTTGGCGCTGCACGTGGAAAAGGTGAGTGTCCCGGCTGAGCAAGCGGGTGCAGTCGGTGACGCGTTCACCTGCTTGTCCACCTGCTCTCTGCCGCCTCCTCTCCCTCCACCTGCATCCTTTGGTTTTCTAGTCCTGGGCCGAACTCCTGCTTGCAGTCAAGCTGTGAGCACCCGTGTCCTCGGTGAGCCGCTGTGGGACGACGTGGTTCTCAGAGCTCCGCGCACTGTGGTTCCATAACGTCCCGCAGTGACTCTTTCTGTACCTCCGGGGGAGGGGGGGTTGTCAGGTCACAAAGGGCAGACCCCTGAGGCGGGGCAGGGTGGTGCTTTCAGCTGTGGGGGCTTTGGCAGCAAACGGACCCCTTGCTCCCTCTCCCCCCGCAGTCAGGGGCCTCCAGCTTCGGTGAGAAATTTTCCCGCGTCAAATTCTCACCGTCCCTCACGCTGTTTGGCGGCAAGCCTATGGAGGGCTGGATCGCCGTGACTGTCAGCGGCCTGGTCACCGTGTCCCTGCTCAAGCCCAGCGGGCAGGTGCTAACGTCAACAGAGAGTCTGTGCCGGCTGCGCGGCCGTGTGGCCCTGGCTGACATCGCCTTCACGGGTGGCGGCAACATCGTGGTGGCCACCGCGGACGGCAGCAGCGCCTCCCCCGTGCAGTTCTACAAGGTGTGCGTGAGCGTGGTCAGCGAGAAGTGCCGCATCGACACCGAGATCCTCCCGTCGCTCTTCATGCGCTGCACCACAGACCTCAACCGCAAGGACAAGTTCCCTGCCATCACCCACCTCAAGTTCCTGGCCCGCGACATGTCAGAGCAGGTGCGCCCTACCGGGGGGCGCTCCCCCAGCTGCAGCAGCTCCACACGCTTGTCATCTTGAGTTGGGTCAGGAGTCTGGTGCAGGCCTCATGATGCTAAAACCCAGGCGTGGACGGGGCCTGTCACCCCTTGTCTTCCCCGAGGCCCCAGGGAGACCCCCTCCGCCCTCCACCTTCCAGGGGCGCCCCCTTCCCAGCCTGCAGCCCCTCCTCCGTCCTCACCACCAGCAGTGCGGGGTCTGCCCATCTCTGGGGCTCCCCCCTCCCTCTCGGGGGGACCTGGTGAAGATACTGGGCCCCAAGGCCTACAGGGTCCCGGGACTTAGATAGGGACATCTTAGGGTCATTTTGGTGGTCACCCAGGACTCCAGCATAACCACGTGTCAGTAAGGCCCCCAACGTCGCGGAGCCCTGGTAGTTTCCTCGGCTCCCGCTGCGACCCGCGAGTGCCGTCTCCATTCCAGCTCCGCCGTCCCCTGTACCCCAGGTGCTCCTGTGTGCGTCCAGCCAGACAAGCAGCATCGTGGAGTGCTGGTCCTTGCGGAAGGAGGGGCTGCCTGTGAACAACGTTTTCCAGCAGATCTCACCCGTGGGTGAGTCTCCCCGTTCCCGGGGCCGCTGGGCTTCCGGAGCAGGAGCTGCCCTGAGCAGCTGCACGATGTCTGCCCCCCTCCTTGTACGTGCTCTGCGGCCGCTTGTTCCGTCCCGGAGAGCCTGTGGTCCTGAGGCTCAGAGACGCAAGTGCTGCCCGCCGTCCCACAGGCGAGTGGCCTGCCTGCCTCACCCTGACCCTCCTGAGGGAGCATGTGGCTGCTTGAGAGAACAGCAGTGCAGAGGTCCTGGGGCAGAGGCCAGGAGCCAGTGCGGCCCAGCCTGGCAGGGGCGGGGCACGAACCAGCATCGCAGCAGGGCTGGGGGTACCCGCGGCCCCCTGGCTGCAGGGGGTGCTCAATCCAAAAACCAGAGAGTCCTCCGCAAACTCTGGTTTATGGTCAGGGCCCGACTGAGCGTGTCTGCAGCTCATGCAATGCACGGGCTCGCCTCCCCCTCCCCTGTCCCGCATCCGTGTGAAACCCCCCGCTCCAGACACCGACCCCGCATGGCCCCCAGGATGTGCTGGCCCAGCCTGACCACTCATGAAGCCCCTGGACGCCCCCGAACCCCAGAGCTGAGAGTGGATGAAGCCTCCATAGGGCTACGTGCAGGGATGGTCTCCCGTGGGTGGGAGCCCGGCTCTGTGCCGATGGGCCTAGTGGGCTGTGCAGGAGGGGGCGACCTCCAAGGAAGCTGTCGAGGCCCTGTGGTTCCTGTCCCCTGCGCTGCGGGGCGACTGATGAGCATAAAGAGGTTTCTAGCTCCCCTCCCCCAGAACCCCCTCCTCCGTGAGCTTAGTGGCGGCGCATGACCGCTGTGGTGGGCAGGGCCACGGGGTGCAGCCCCCACCTCCAGCACACAGGGCATCTGGCCCACACGTGCTCCCTGGACATCGCTGTGGTTTCCGTTAAGCTCTAGTCTCCGGGTGGGACAGAGTCACGCTCTGTGGCCTGAGGCATCTCGGTGCTCTCTGGCCTCAGTTTCCCCTGGGGGACAACGATTGCCGGGACTCCCTCCCTGGGCTGGCAGAGGGTTTATAGTGGTGACATGCTGTCAGGGCCCAGCTCTCGAGGTGGAGGGGTCGGGGAGCTGTGATGGTCAGATGTCCCCGAGCGACAAGCCCGCCCGACTCTGGCTCGGAACCGCAGCTCCAGGCTGTCCTGGGAGGGGCCGCCTCCCCTGCCCGGCGGCTGGCCTGCCTGCTGCCTGCTGTCGGCTGCCGGGCGCCTCGTCGCCCCCCACCACGCGAGTGTCCATCGGCTTGCCCGGGCGCGTCCCGGCACGTGCACACCGTGAGTCTGCTCGCGTCACATTTGCCCACAGCCACTGGCCACGCCTGGGTTCATGGAAACCACTCCGGCAGTTGGGGGGGGTCCTCGCCACGAGGCTGTGGTGCCGGGCGTCCACGTGTGGCCCCAGCCTTACCAGGCTGGCAGGGTCCGGGGGTGCCGCCCTCGTCGGGGCGCCAGGTCCAGTGGAGGCATGGCAGCCTCGTGCCCCGCTGGGGTCTCATCCTGCTCTGTTTCCTGTCCGCCCCCCGTTTTCAGTTGGCGACAAACAGCCCATGATTCTGAAATGGCGGATCCTGTCTGCCACCAACGACCTGGACCGCGTGTCTGCCGTGGCGCTGCCTAAGCTGCCCATCTCGCTCACCAACACTGACCTGAAGGTGGCCAGTGACACCCAGTTCTACCCCGGCCTCGGTACGGCCGCCCGGGACACCCCCTCTCCCTTGGGCAGCCCCTCCCTGCCGTCAGGGCTGGGCAGGCACCCGAGCTGCCGCCGGCGCCCCCGGCCCTCCGCAGGCCTGAGCCGCACGCATCCCGCCCGCAGGGCTGGCCCTGGCCTTTCACGACGGCAGCGTCCACATCGTGCACCGGCTGTCACTGCAGAGCATGGCTGTCTTCTACAGCTCGGCGGCCCCACGCTCCGCGGACGAGCCGGCCATCAAGCGCCCACGAACCGCTGGCCCTGCCGTCCACTTCAAGGCCATGCAGCTCTCCTGGACCTCTCTGGCCCTGGTTGGCATCGACAACCACGGGAAGGTAAGCTCAGAAGCCACCTGCCTGGGCGGGCCCTGCTGCTTGTGGCCCGAGGCTCCTCACCTCTGCCCCCCGGGGTCACTCAGGACAGCTCTGGCCTGTCAGGTGCACGTAGCAGGTGCTCGGTATGCAGGAGCCATGAGGACGGTGGCTCTCCACCACGTCCACTTGCTAGAATTGAACAGGTGCCACACAGCCTTCTGCGGGTGCGCAGTGCGCGTCTTTGCTGCCACGGGACCCTGGCCTGGGCCCTGCCGATGGGCGAGCTAGGCACGCTCCCCCCCCATCCCCTTGCGGCCCGGTCCCCGCCTCCCACATGGACTCTGGACAAACTCGGCTTCTGAGTCGCTTTTCTTCAAGACCCGTGCCTGCCTCTGGGTCCCGTCTGCCCCGTCCTGGGCGTGTCCCCATGGTGTCCTAGTGTCCGTGAGGCCGGCCAGCCCACAGGCCTCTCCTCGCGGGAGGAGCTGCGCTCCTGCAGAGCAGGGGCTCTGTTTGCGGGGACCCCGCGGCCCTCAGTGGACCTGCCACTTAGCATGACAACAGGCCCAGTGCCTGGAACGCCCGCGGGGGTAGCGAAGCCCCCCGCTGTTTGGGGAAGCTCTGCTGTGGCAGAGACGGAGTACCCGTGGCTTCCCTGTGCCAGCCTCCGCCTCAGCACCTCTGCGGCTGCCACCTGCCCCCACGGGCTGGACCCAAGGCCCGGCGGGAGCTGGGAACCTGGGGTCACTGGGTGCGGGGTGGGCTGCAGGTCCGTCCAGCACTCCCCTTCCTGCGCAAGGACGCCGCTGGCTCTGGCCTCACCGGGCGCCTCCCTCTCCCGGCAGCTGAGCATGCTCCGCATCTCGCCGTCCATGGGCCACACGCTGGACGTGAGCCTGGCCCTGCGGCACCTGCTCTTCCTGCTGGAGTACTGCATGGTGACCGGCTACGACTGGTGGGACACGCTGCTGCACGTGCAGCCCGGCATGGTGCAGAGCCTGGTGGAGAAGCTGCACGAGGAGTACACGCGCCAGAACGCGGCCCTGCAGCAGGTAGCACACGTGGGGCGTGCGGGGCGCTCTCCCTCCCCGTCAGCTCTCCGTCTCCAGCCTTTTCTGTGGGAGATTAGGGCCCGTGGGAAGGGTGGGCCCCACTTGCCCTGCGCAGTCGCCTCCGCCCTGCTCTGGGGAGCTGCTTCCCGGGCCCCGTGGGGTGCCCCTGCCCACTCCCACCACCCGCCCCCCGCCCAGGTCCTGTCCACCCGGATCCTGGCCATGAAGGCCTCCCTGTGCAAGCTGTCACCTTGCACGGTGGCCCGCGTGTGTGACTATCACGCCAAGCTCTTCCTCGTGGCCGTCAGCTCCACGCTCAAGTCACTCCTGCGCCCTCACTTCCTTAACACACCTGACAAGAGCCCTGGCGACCGGCTGACGGAGGTCTGCACCAAGATCACTGACGCCGGTGGGTCCTGGCCTGCCCGCAGAGAGCAGCCTGTGCCCCGGGGATGCTTGACGCCCCTCAGTGTCCACCGGGCGCCAGGTGCAGGGTGGGCCTGGTCATCACAGGTGGGCAGAGGCGTCCCAGCGTCCACGGGGCTGACCCCAGAGGGATGTGCTGTCCCCACGGGGGCCCAGCATGGTGGGGGGTCCCTCTAAGGCCCAGGCCTGGCTCGCCGCCGGGGCTACGGGGCTGGGGATGGGACCAGGCGTCCCCGTGGGCATGGGGCACCGCGAGGCCCGGTGGGTGTGGCTGACTGCCCGTGTCCTGCAGACATCGACAAGGTCATGATCAACCTGAAGACGGAGGAGTTTGTCCTGGACATGAACACGCTCCAGGCGCTGCAGCAGCTGCTGCAGTGGGTGGGGGACTTCGTGCTCTACTTGTTGGCCAGCCTGCCCAACCAGGTGCGGCCCCCGGCTGCGTCCAGGCCCCCTGCCCCCCCCACCCCCCGCTGGCCACTGCCCCACCCTCCCTGCTGCACACCTGCCCCAGTCCCAGGCCACGAAGGCTGCCGAGTGCATCTCCCACCTCAGGTTCAAATCCACGGCAGCCCTAGCCATGGTCCCCACATCCCCGCCAAGCCCCACTTTGTCCTCGCACACACATTAGCCGCCGGGGTAACCGTGTGGTGGCCGGGTGCTGGACCCGCTGATTGTTCCGGAAGCCCGGGCCCAGGGCTGCCCTGGTCTGACTCCTGCACGCTCTGAGGGGTCCAGCCCGAGCTCCTCTCCCCACAGGGCTCCCCGTTGCGGCCGGGACACAGCTTCCTGCGGGACGGCACCTCGCTGGGCATGCTGCGCGAGCTGATGGTGGTCATCCGCATCTGGGGTCTGCTGAAGCCCAGCTGCCTGCCCGTGTACACGGCCACCTCGGACACCCAGGATAGCATGTCCCTGCTCTTCCGCCTGCTGACCAAGCTCTGGATCTGCTGTAAGACTGCACTCCTCAGCTCATCCCCCCACCAAAATACAAGTCCTGGCTGACAGCTCCCGTCCCCCACCCCGTCAGACTGTCCTGGCCGCCAGCGCCCAGCACAGATGCTCATGAAGGTCAGCACCTGTTTGCTGGTCTGGTGTCACCAGGCCGCATGTTTCTGGTAGGCTGTTCTCTCGTCCCTGGATCCCTGAGGCCAGGAGGGGTCCCGGCTCTCGCTGCGCGCTCATGACCCAGGCACCCTCCGGTGCCTCCAGGCGGGCAGTGCTCTGGGCAGGGCCACGGCACGCAGCTCCCTCATGGTCCCCTCCCCGCAGGCCGTGACGAGGGCCCCACGAGCGAGCCGGACGAGGCGCTTGTGGACGAGTGCTGCCTGCTGCCCAGCCAGCTGCTCATTCCCAGCCTGGACTGGCTCCCCGTCAGCGACGGGCTGGTCAGCCGCCTGCAGCCCAAGCAGCCCCTGCGCCTGCACTTCGGCAAGGCGCCCACTCTGCCCACCAGCGCCAGCACCCTGCAGCTGGACGGCCTCATCAGGTGCGTGCCCGCCTCTGCCCCGTGGCCCCTGTGTGCACCAGGCAGCTCCTGCCCTCTGACCTGCACCCTGACGCGGCCTCGAGACCCTTGCTCAGCCGGTCACTTCTCCGCTGCCACCTGTCTCTGTCCCTGCCTTGGGTCATCTGTATGACGTCACCGTCCCTCTGGTTCATCACCCCTGCGTGCCACACTTGCCTCCAGCCCCCCCCTCAGGGCTCTAGCGTGTCCTGCGTGGCCCCCTGGTGGACAAACCACTGCCCCAGGCGGGGTGTTCCCACAGCCGAGGGGCGGCCTCCAGAGTCAGCCACAGGCAGCTGTTGTTGGATGGTGTGGACACGGCCCGTGCTGCCCAGTGGCGCACGGGCAGGGTTTTATCCCCGCTCTTTAGGCAGGACAGGTGTCCCGACCGTCAAACGAGGCACTTCCTTATTTCAGGCCACCTGGTGGACCGCCGTGCATGAACTCCCCACGCGGTCTGTGTCTTTGGGTGGAAATGTCAGAAGGCAGCAGCGAGCCAAAGGAAGGAGGGTGGGGCCCTGTGGCCCCTCTGGGTGAAAGGCTTCAAACACCCAACCCTCTGCATCTTCCTTCTCGTCTCGCGGAGGGAGGACCGGGTTTGCGTTTGAGTTTCAGGAAAAACTTGAACACAGGAGGGGCTGATGGGACCCCCGGGTGGCTCAGCGGATGAGCATCTCCCTCGGCCCAGGGTGTGACCCCAGGGTCCTGGGATTGAATCTTGCATCAGGTTCCCCGCAGGGAGCCTGCTTCTCCCTCTGTCTGTGTTTCTGCCTCTTTCTGTCTTTGCGTTTCATGAGTAAACGAATGAAATATTTAAAAAAAAAAGAGGGGGCTGCTGATCACAGGGAGGTTTTAAACTCATTGTTCTGGAAACGTTTTAAGATATCCGATATCTTACACCCCGCCCAGCCCCCAGGCCCCCTCCCCACTATTCCCTGTGTTGAGGCTTCTAGAGCCTTCTGGGGCCAGTGTGTCTGCAGGCTGAGGGCCCGCATGTCAGAGGTAGGTCTGTGTGTGCGCGTGGACCTCTGAGCCGCTCCCGGTCTCTCTCATCCGCCAGGGCACCAGGCCAGCCCAAGATCGACCACCTACGGAGGCTGCACCTGGGCGCCTACCCCACAGAAGAATGCAAGACCTGCACCAGGTGAGTGCTGCCCACCACACCCAGACACTGCCTCGGGGCTAGGTGTGTCCCCCACGAGCCGTGGGTCATGGGAGCACCTCCCATGCGGGCGCCAAGGCTGCCTCGGGCATCAGTGCTGAGCAGGTGCCTGGGCACAGGTGACCACGGGGCCTACACCTGCCCCAGGGGAGCTCCCAGGAGCCCAGCAAGTATAGAAATGCAGCCCAGGCCCTTTGCAAATACAACCCCGGTTGTTGCCAGACAACCCTGGATGCAGGTCTCGCGGCTCCCAGGGTCCCAGTGCTAGGGAGCAGCCCGGCCAGGACTCGGACCCTAGCCTCTCGGGGTGAGGGAGCCATGCCTGAGCTGTGGTGCAAGCACATGGAACAGCTCCCTCAGGGCTGGGGGAGGCGCAGGGAACGGCATTGGGGGGGACGCAGGTGCAGAGGCCCAGTGGCAGGTGGAAGGAGACCCCCACCCAAGGCCTCGCCCGCCCGGCTCTGCCTGCAGGTGCGGCTGCGTCACCATGCTCAGGTCGCCCAATAAGACGACGGCCGTCAAGCAGTGGGAACAGCGGTGGATCAAGAACTGCGTGTGTGGGGGTCTCTGGCGGCGGGTGCCCCTCAGCTACCCCTGACTGGGCCTCATGGTGACAACATTCCACACTCTGGGCCGCGTCCACTGAAGCCTGTGCCCGTCACTGCACGGGCAGGGAGGACACAGCCTGCAGGCTCAGGATGCCCGTGCCCCAGCGGGCTCTGCTGTCTCTGCCTCGGAGCCTGACGGCGGCTCCCGTCCCCTGTGCCAGGTGGTGACCCAGACAGGCCTGTGGCTCATGGCCTCGGACAGGACCACAGCGCACCTGCTGCCCTGCCCGGCCCCCAGGCTCCCAGTGGCCCTGCTGGGTGTCCCAGGTCCAGGCTCCCAGGAGCCAGGATAGCCCAGTCTCTGGGGGCGCTGCTTCCGTCCCCTGACCTGTTTTGCCAGCGCACCGGGTGGTTTTGGCCTCAACAGGGACAATAAACGTGCTCCCGGGTCACAGGTGTCCTGTTGGTGCTACAGCTCTGGGCTCCCATGCGTCATTGTCTCGCTCTGTCTGCGTTAATGGAGCGCCTACTGCGTGCCAGTCACAGGGCCCTGCAGGGAGCCGCGGGCTTGGGGTGGGGAGGCTTGTTTGCTTGTCTTCACCTTGACCCCCACACACACATCCCATGGGCTGCTCTGGCCCCTGGTTTCTGGAAGCTCAGGCCTGGTCCCCCCGGGGGTCCCGCCTTCTGCCCACAAACACTTTTCCCCAATTATGTCCTGCTGTGTCCTGCTCCCCGGGCCTCCAGGCAGCGCGGCCACCCTGCTGAGCGCTAATGGACTCCTGCTGGGAGGCTCAGGTGGGCAGGCGGGGTGGACGCCCGTGCGTGTGCGGCTTCCGGGGCTGGTGGGAGCTCCGGGGGCGCATGGCTGTCTGAGCAGGTGCGTAGGGGGACGAGCGGGCCCTTGACGGTGAGTGGGCTCCTGCCACCCACCCTGCCGGTCCCCACTGCCTGCTGCCCCTTTAGTGACTTGGGGACGGTGAGGGCAGCCTCCCCTGGCCAAGGTCTACGGGGCGAGCGGTCACTGCCGATGGGCTGAGCTGCCCGCGAGCTGGGGCGGGAAGATGTGTCGGTCGTCGGCCTCCCTCCCTGTCTGCGCGGGGGCAGGTTCCTGGGCAGCCGTGAGGAGCGCGGAAGAGGCCTCTCCCGGAGCCGGCTCTGCGGGCCCTCCCCCAGGTGGTGCCCGGCCCCTGCCGCTGTGGCGGGTGAGGTGCTGCCCGAGGCCCGGCCGCCCGCGCCCCTCACCCCCACGCCCCTCCCCGGCCCTGTCCTGCCCCCGGTCCTACTTGATTTACCGCCTCGGTCAAGGCGGTTAAGCTGGTTACTTGTTTTACGACAAAGGGCCGTTCTGCACTCTGTGCGCACAGACACGACTCCCATCAAGGGGTGGGATCTGGGTCCCCCCTCGGGCCTGCGTGCAATGCTGTGCAGAGGTGGTGCTCCCCCCACCCCTGGACATGAAGGCGCGCATCCCAGCCACTGCCCTGGTCCCTACAGCACTGTCCCCCAGCAAGAGCGGTGGGAAGGTGTGACCCCTGGCATCCTGGGCACCTGGGTCATCCCTGCCCTTGCCCAGGGTTGTCCCGCTCTCCCCTGTGGGCTGATGACACTCGCACCTGAGACCCATCTAGAGAAGTTGCTGGAAGGGTCCCGCAGGGTGAGCAGGCTTCTGAGTTCCCTCGAGGTTGCAGAAGCCCCGACATAAGCGCATCTCCCCCCAGGCCCTCCTGCCCCCAAATCCTGCCCCTTTCCTGGGGGGCAGACCCACAGCCCACTCTCCCTGGCCCCCCCCCCAGGTGCCTGGGCTGGGCCCCCAGCATCCTGTCACCAGCATCGCCCAGCCCCTGGGACCAGTGGAGTTGGAAGTTCACATGAGCAAATAGTGTTTTAGCACAAGATGGTCCCAAGTACCATGTGCGCTGTCATCCTACAGAGGTGTTTTTCTGAAATTGCCATTGACCTGCTGTGTGTGTGCTGAGTGTGGTAGCCCCACCCACACCCCCAAACCTGGATCATTCACACCCCTTGCTGGCGCCATCATTTCGATCAGGAAATCCTGAACGAGTGAGTGTCCGGGGTCCAAGGGCCAGCGATTCTGCTTCCCGTCCCCTCGTACGTCACTACGCACGATTTCTAAATCAGGTGGGAAGCCAGGAACCCCGTCAGACGGGCGCAGCCGCTTCCCGCGTCCTGGGACAGTGACCAAGCCACTATCAGATCCCAGCCTGGGGCCCAGCATGCAGCAGGTGCTCAGCAAGTGCTTATGTGCCCACGAGTGTGTGGCTCCGAGGCGAATGCTGTAACCCTCGGCTGCAGGTGCCCACCCCAGCTCGCCAGCCCCTGTGGGGCCCAGGACGTCGCCTCTCAGACCCTCAGTCTCTTTCTCAACAAGTTGGACCAGGCTTGACACTTGGGGCTGAGCAGGTACCGGGTCTCCGTGGGCCCTCACCCGTTGGGAGAAAGCACAGGGCCTCAGGGCCTGGGTTCTGCCCTCTGACCTCCCTGCCGTTGCCCAGAAAGGTAAACTGAGACCCAGGACGCCCCGTCAGTGCGGGGTGGGGGGGTGCTCTAGGACGTCCATCAGCGTCCCTCTTCCTGCAACCTCGCAGCACCTGGAGACGACCATGAACCTGCGCAGGTGCCGTGGCTCTGGGGCCAAATGCAGGCTCTGCCCCGCCGGGGAGCTCCCTCGGACCCGAGCCTCAGTTTCCCCATGTGGGCCGTGGGTCACAAGAACTGCTTGACTTCAGAGGGTGCTCAGTCCGGAGCAGGGCCCCGCACACGGTGGGGAAGACCCGACGGCGGAGGCCGGACACCCGCTGAGCGGAGGGGGCGCCTCCGCGTGGACCCCCCCACGCAGCCCCTCCATCTCGGGTGGAAGACTCGGGGCGCCCCCGTGCGGCCAGGCGGGGACCTGCGCCCTCGGGTCCCCGCCCCGGGGCCGGCGGCGCGTGCTCAGCAGGCGGGGCTCATGCAGGACAGGACTTTATTGCTCGGCCCCCGTGACCGCCGCCCCCGGGCCGCCTCAGGCGGCCGCGCCCCCGGCCAGCACGCCGTCGATCCAGGCCGCGTAGCTCGCCACGCGCGTGTAGATGCCGGGCTTCTTGCGGTTGCCGCACACGCGCGAGCCCGACGTGACCACGGCCTCGGCCACGCCGCCGCACACCAGCGGGCCCCCGGAGTCGCCCTGCGGGGACGGGCCGTGAGCGCGGCGCCCGCGGCAGCGCCCCTCGCCTGCGCACCTGGTCTGACCCCGGTCGGGCCCCGCCGCCCCTCGGTGGCCCCGCCCAGCCTGCCGGCCCCGCCCCTCGGTGGTCCGGCCCCGCACACTCTGCCCGGCTCCGCCCCTCTGTGCCCCCGCCCACCGTGCTGGCCCCGCCCCGTTAATGCCCCGGCCCCGCCCACCCTGCCGGCCCCGCCCTCGGCCCCGCCCGACCTCTGTGCCCCCGCCCACCGTGCTGGCCCCGCCCCGTTAATCGGTCGGGTCGGCGGTGGTCCCGCCCACCCTGCCGACTCCGCCCCTCTGTGGCCCCGCCCACCGTGTTGGCCCCGCCCCTCTGTGGCCCCGCCCCGCCCGCGCACCTTGCAGCTGTCGCGCCGGTTGCTCTCCGCGCACATCATGCGCGCGGTGATGGTGCCGTCGTGGTACGTGCGCAGGTTGCAGGTGGCGCGGTCGAGCACCGGCAGGAGCAGGTGCTGCAGGCGGTCGGGCCGGCGGCCCGTGTGGCTGACCACGCCCCAGCCCGCCACGTCGCAGAGCGTGCCGGCCGCCACGTCGCGGTCCTCGCGCTGCCAGCGCAGGGGCTGCACGGCGGGGCCCAGCTCGGCCTTCTCGGACAGCTGCGGAGGGGGCGGCGCGGGGTCAGGGCGGCGCGGGCGCGGGCGCGGGCGCGGGGGCGGGGCTGCGGCCCAGGTGGCGGCCCAGGTGGCTGACCTGCAGCAGCAGGAGGTCGTGCTCGATGGTGTCGCGCCGGCTGTCGGGGTGGGGCACCGCCCGCAGCACGTCGTACCAGCGCTTGGAGGGCTCCGGCTGCGACAGGGAGTGCGCGCCCAGGAGCACCCGCACCTTCCCGTCGGCCCTGGGAGCGGGGTTCGCGTCACAGCCTGTCCCGGCCCCCAGCCCGTCCCGCGCGGCCCCGCCCCGCCCCCGCCCCCGCCCCGGGCCCGCCGCTCACACGTCCTCCAGGCAGTGCGCCGCGCTCAGCACCCAGCGCTCCGACACCAGGAAGCCGCCGCACACGTGCTTGCCGTCCACCTGCACCGACGCCATGTAGGGCCGCGCGTGGGACTCGGCCTCGCGCCCGCCCAGGATGCGCCCACGAGGCTGCGCGGCTGCGGAGGGGGCGGGCGGGGGGCGGGTGACGGGGGGTCTGGGCCGAGCCCGCGCCCCACGCGGCGCCCCCAGGCTCAGCGCGAGCTCGGCCCGCGGGGCTGCGCCCTGCGTGGGACCCGCGTGGGCAGAGCTCGGCCCTGGCGCCCCCGCCTCGGGGAGGCCCTAAAGCAGAGCCCTCGGTCCAGGTGGAGCCGCGCCTCCCCGGCTGCCCGCCCCGCGCCCGGTCCCCCGGGCCCGGGTCCACTCACCACACAGGGCGGCTCCCAGCAGCACCAGGGGCACCAGGGGCACCGGGCGGAGGCGGAGGGCCATGCTGCCGCCGTGGGGCCTGGGACGGGCGCGCGTGTGAGCCGGGCGGGGGCAGCGCTCCGCACACCCACCTGCTGGCCCTGTGGCAGCCGAGCCCAGGACCGCGGAGGCGGGAGCAGGCCCGGCCCCGCTGCCCCCCCATCTCCCCAGGGTGCTCTCCCCGCCCCAAGTTTTGCAACAGCAGCTGGAGACCACAGTTTATAAACAACCAACTTCCTCATATTTCCGCCCTTCTCTTGTTTCTCTTCCTCCCCCAACTTGGAGGAGAGGTCGGGGTGGGGATGGGAGGTGGCCTGACATGCTCGTCCCTGGGGCCGCGGGGGCCTGACACCCCAACAAGGCACATATTAAAGAGGCAGCGCGTTGAGGCAGCTGGAGGGACTGTGGGCTACAAGTGACAGAAAAGCCACCCCGAGGGGCGCCTGGGTGGCTCAGTCGGTGATGCGTGTGTTTTCGGCTCAGATCACGATCCCCGGGTCCTGGGCTCCCTGCTCAGCGAGAAGCCTACTGCTCCTCTGCCCCTCCCCACTGCCTGTTCCCGTTCTTTCTCCCTCTCTCTCTCTCTGTCTCTGTCTCTCAAAGAAATAAATCTCTTAGAAAAACAACCAGGTTGAACTCGGTAGAGTCTTCAACAAGGAAATTTAAATGGGAATTTCAGGGGGGCCTACCTTCAGGTGTGGCTTGATCCAGGAGCCTGAACTATCTCTGTCTCTGGTTTCTCCTTTCCTCCTCGGTGGCTTTTCTCCTCACCAGTCTCCCTCGTTGTGACCCCAAAAGCCCCAGACCCAGCCCAGTGGCTGGGCGGGCCCCTCCCAAATCCTCCATCCTTCCAGCCAACTTGTCCAGGCCATGTCTGATTAGCTGAGCTTCCCTCACGTGTCCCCTCCCAAACCAATCACAAGGGATGGCAGATTCTGGTCAGCCAAGGGTTACATGCCCCTCTCTAGCAGGGGGGGACGACAGATCCACGTCTCATGAACCCACAGCGGGGCCAGTGCTGGGACCACAAGGGTGGGGTGGACCTTGGACGTCCCCAATGGGCGCATTGCACAACGTTGCCCTTCTTTCTCTTCGCCGTGGACTGTTGCATACACAGAGAAGGATGGACAGAGCACGACCGTGATTTGCTAGATCCTGACAGGTTTCCTTGCTGAGGTCAGAAGCCAAACAAGTCCTGTAGGGGATGGAGCCCAGCTCCTGGAAGAGGTGGGAATCGCAGCAAGGCTTGGGGACGACTAGGCAAGACGACGTTTGACAAAGGGCCCCGAGCACCCCCAGGGGCCCGGTGGCCGCAGAGACACCACCAGGGTATATGGTGCAGTACTAGGCTGAAGGGCCAATCGCACGGCAGCCGGACGCCACGTGGGGAGGGGGCTGCCAGGGACCAGCCAAGGCCGTGGGGCCCCGGGGCCAGAGCCCCGATCTCCAGCAGGAGTGCAGGTGGGGGGCAGCTGGGACGCGGACCCTCGCCTCGGTCCTTCCTGCAGGGAAACAGGCTCGGGGTGGGGGCGCCTGTGGGGCTGGGCGGGTGAGCATCTGCCTCTGGCCCAGGGCGTGACCCCAGGTCCCGGATCGAGTCCCTCCTCGGGCTCCCCGCAGGGAGCCTGCTTCTCCCTCTGCCTGGGTCTCTGCCGGTCTCCCTCTCTCAACCTCTCTCTCTGTATGTCTCTAATGAATAAATAAATAAAATTTTTTAAAAAATAAAGAAAATTTAAAATTAAAAAATAAATAAAATAAAAAACTTTTTAAAAAATTAAAAAAGGAAATGGGCTCAGGGAAGTTGACCAGTCACAGAGCTGGGGCTCCAGCGTGGGCTTCCAGGCGCGGCTTCACCCCTGCCTGGACCTGCACCTCGTCACCTGTCGGGGACACAGAGGGCCAGCCGGGGCCCTCGGGGCGCACCTGCCGCAGCGCAGGCCTCAGCAGCTGCCGTGATTCCATCCGTGAGCCTGGGAACCAGGAACGGCAATCGGCGCCCCTTCCCCGATGCCCGGAATTGGCCGCCCTTGGGGGCCGCAGGCTCACGAGACGCCCCAGCCGCGCCGCCACAAACACCCGGACACGTTCTCACAACCAGGGAGGGCTTTATTGGGTGGGACGCGGGCGACGCGGGGCGGGTGGCGCGTGGGCGGCGCCTCGTTCGGGGTCCTGCTGGCCGGGGCGCGCGGGCGGGAGGGCGGGCGGGCGGCGGATGATGGAGTCGATCCAGTCCACGAACTGAGCGACGGGGGCGAAGGCGTCGGGGAAGAACCCGGAGCCGCAGCTGCCGCGGATGAAGGAGTCGATGCCCTGGATCAGCCCGTTGCAGACCAGGGGGCCCCCGGAGTCCCCCTGTGGACACAGACGGGGTTGGCAGGCCGCGCGTCCGCACTCGGGGGCCGCGAGGGGGGAGCGGGGAGGGCACCCGGGGGCCCGGGGTACGTACGAAGCAGATGCCGGCCTGCCGGCGTGGCACCAGCGTGCACACGTTGGAGCGGCGGCACAGGGTGGTCACCACGGTCACATTGAGCTCCTGCAGGATCCTAGGTGGTGGCCGGGCCGTGCCCAGCTGGCCCCAGCCCATGGCCAGGCACTGCACGCCGTTGCCCACGCCTTGATTCTGGGCGGGCAGCCTGGCCACCTGCACGTTGGCGTTGATGGTGGCCGAGCCGTTGAGCTGCGGGGGGCGGGTTGGGGCATCAGGGTCATGACCTCCCCTCCCGGGCCTCAGTCTCCCCAGATACACAGTGGGAGCAAGCACAGGGGCTCTGAGCATCTCCCGATGTGCCTTGAACGCAGCGCACGGTGGGCACCCAACGGCACACACCGTGGGCAGCAGCAATGACAAGACAGCCCTTGTTCTAGAACCTTCCCAGGGAATAGTAACTCCGCGAGCGGTGGGGGAGGGAGGGTTTCATCCTAGAGGCTCCCGGTCCACGTGCTCGGCCACACGAATTACAAGTTTGTCGATGGGCCGCGGCTCAGCGCCTCCGGTGCCACCTCAGTTCCCAGAGCCCCTGGGGCGGGGTCCTCCCGTCCAGCGGTGGAGGCCGAGGCACCGGGAGGGGACGTGGCAGGGACAGCGCCCCGACCCCCGGGCGCCCCTGCCCAGTGGCTCACCTGCAGGAGCACGATGTCGTTCACCAGCCTGATGGGGTCAAAACCGTTTTCAAAGACCCGCTGGACGGCGAACGACTGCCTGGTGCGCTCGCGCTGCCCCAGGTCATGCGCCCCCAGCACCACCACCACCGACCGGAAGTTCCTGCGGCAAACAGACGGCGTGATTCGAGGTGGCCCTGGCGGTGGGGACACCCCAGGCCTCAGCTGTGCCCCCCGAGCCCAGGAGGGTCTGCACGGGACCTCACCCTCTGGGCCCAGCAGGGGAGGTGCACTAATGTGGGCACGGGGGGCACAGGGAGGGGACGGGGGCACAGGGAGGGGACGGGGAGCACGGGGGGCACAGGGCAGCCCCTGGGAGGACCTCAGGGCCCTGGTGTCACTGTGTCCCCATCACACAGAGATGGAAACGAGTCTCCGGGGAAGGCGGCGGGAGCCAGGGGGACTCACAAGCCGTCCACGCAGTGGGCCGCCGACATGACAAAGTTGGGGGCGATGAGGGTCCCACCACAGAAGTGGCCTCCACGCCGCTGCAAGGACGCCATGAAGGGCCATGCGTGGGGCTGGGCCGGGCGGCCACCCACGATCTCCGAGGCCAGAGCGGGGCCTGAGGACACACGGGGGCGGTGAGCACCAGGGGCCCCCGGCCCGTGGCCCTCGCGGGCCCCAGGGCTCCTCGCGGGCTCGGCTGAGATCAGGGGACCGAGGACGAGGGTGCGGGCGGCCGCGTCCACTCACCGGACAGCAGCGTGGCCAGCAGCAGCAGCGGGCCCAGGGCAGGGCCGGCGGGCACTCGGCGGGCGGTCATGGCCGGGCGGTGGCGGTGTCGCAGCCCCGGGCCCCCCGCCCCTCTTATAGGCCCTGCCGGCCGTTGCCGTTGCCCCACGGAGGGGCCAGGTGTCCCCACTTCCTGTGTCCCCCGGGGGTGAGGGGAGGTGGGGGCGGGAGGCCTGGAGGGCGGGACGTTCCCAGGCTGTCACTGTGAGCGGGTCCCCAGGGCTGCGCAGGACGGGCCATCCTGCCCGGCGAGCCGCCGACCTCCACGTCCACGCTCAGTGGGGCGTCCTGTGACATCACTGAGTCCGGCACCCTGCGCCTGACAGACCTTGGCGGGACCCCCGGCTGCCTCGGTTTACCCAGGGCCACGTGCACTGCCCCGACGTCCCCTGGGGGCGGCAGGGCGGCTGGGCCCCCACTTGAGATGCGAGCTCGCCCCAGCCCCCCCAGGTCACAGCAGGAGGGCGGCCGGCAGTCCCGCAGACCCGCTCCCCCATCCCCCCCACCCCTGCTCCACTTCCCGCCTCCCCCAGGACGCCGCCAGCTGCTGTCGCAAGAGGCAACGTCCCGCTGGCTCGAGGCTTGGGAAGGCGCCAACGGATCCGGGGGCGCCCGGGCCGGGGCCACCGCGGGGCCCCCACTGTCCGGGCTGGGCAGACGCCCCCGCCGCCTGGAGCCCACGCTTGGTGTCCCCAGGGTCCCAGGGCCCCATGCCCCCCCCCATCCTGCCCCTCCCCTCCTGGCGGGACCCCCACCCTCGTCCCTGAAGGTCCCTGGAGCCTTATAAGCCCCCATGTGGGGTCGGGTGGGCGGAGTGGGGGCAGCCGTGTCCCTGGAGGTGTACCCCCAGCTGCATCTAGTGAGCACCCCTGTGTACTCTGCGCATCCCTGTCGCGGAGGTGCAGTGTATGGACTCTCCTGCGGTGGCCACTCTCCTGCTGCACCTGTGCAGGCCGCGGACTGGACCCGTGTGCACCTCTGTGTCCCCGTCTTTACGACGCGCGGGAGCCACAGGCTCTGGGGGCAAAATGAGGATAAATGGATGCGGGTGACAAAGTGGCGTCCTCGAGGGTCACTACCCGTTAGCCACCTGCGGGGCAGGGGGGTGGCCACCGCGAGGGGCGCAGGGGGGCGGGGCTCTATGTCCACTCGGGGCCCCGGGGATGCGGGCACCTCACCGGCGTCACTCAGGCCACGGCAAGAACGTCCTCGGGGGCGTGGGGACCTCGAGTGTGGGGACTGCTCCCCACCCCCGGCACCGTAGCCCCCTCCCCTTCTGGGTCCGACCCCTCCAGAGCAGCCTCAGGGGCCTTCCAGCTGCGGGTCTCCGTTCCCGTCACGGGCCGTGGACGCCCCCCCCATGGCCTCACTGACCCCTCCCTGGGCATGAAGGGTCCCCCTGGGCTTTGTCTAGAAACCACCTCCCTGCCTTGGGCTCCTGGGAAATTCGGGAAATTCCTGGCACCCTCCTGACACGCGTCAGCATCCCCGGGAGTGGGCCACGGCTGCCAGCTGTGGCGATTCCTGTCCCCGCCTGGCGGCTTGTCGCGGCCCCGAGTTTGCATCACGCCACCGGGTGGCAGCAGAGGAGGTCAGGACGGAAGGTGCTGCACCGCGACCGCTGTGCCCTCCCAGCCACCTCTGACCTGTCCCCTAGGCCCAGCCCCGCGCCCACCAGCCCGCTGTCCCCTCCACCGCAGCCGTGCCCCCGGCACTCGCCCTGCCCCCGCCTCCAGGAAGCCCCCCAAGGCCCCCTCAACCCCCCGCCCCCGGCCCGGCCCCTGCTGGGACCCACGTTCCTGCGGCCTGGTGCTCTCACAGTCCCCGAGCCGGGAGTCCCCGAGCTGTCCCCTGAGGGCCCGGCTGGGCGATGGCCAGGGGGACTCCATTTTCTAGAAAAGGAAACTGAGGCCCAGAGATGGGTAGCAGCGAAATCAGGGTCACCCCGGCGGCGCTGGCATCCGGGAAGAGTCCCTGCGTGACCTGGGCCCTCCACGAATCTATCGGGAACTTGGGTGCTGGGGACCCTGGGCCGCGCTCCCCCCTGGAGGGACACAGGCAGGGCGCGGCCGCAGGGCGGGGGGCAGGGGCAGGGGTGGGGCTGCGTCAGGGGAGTTTTGAGTCTGCAGCTTCCTCTAGGACCCGTGGCCGAGGGGGACCAGGCGACAGCAGGGCTTTATTGGTCTCTTCCTGTGTACGCGGACCCCTGGCCTCGGGTGCGGCTCCAGGGCAGCACTGGACGGGCCACCCACGGCCCCGCCGGGAGGGGGCTGGAGCCCGGATTGGCCCCCCAAGCCCGCCTGGGCTGCTCCCCTGCTCCAAGGCCCGGGGCCTCTCCTTTCCAACCCTCGTCACTGTTGCACTAACACACTCGCAAGGCACTTACTGACCACCGGCTGCATTCTTGGGCCCCGCTAGGCCCTGGGGATCCTCCGCCCTGATTCTCGGGGTGGGCGGGCCGGGAGGGGCAGGACGGAGGGTCCCTCGCTGGGGCCAGGCTGGGCGGCAGGATGGTCCCCTGTGCCCCGCGGGTGGTCGTGGGCTCTGTCCCCACCAAGCCCGCCGCGCGCCAGGCCATGTCCCGGCATCCGCACGGGGCCGTGTAAACAGTCGGCGCTCCAGAGATGTTTGCTGCGGGGTGGGTGACGGCCGCCGCCCGCCTGCGGAGGAGCGTGTCCCTGAGCCTCGCCTCCGCCTCCAGGTCGCGTGTGGAAGCCGCTGCCAAGCAGGTGAGCGACGCTGACACGGAGCCCATCGCCGGCCCCCCGTGCTGTCCCCCTGCCCCCGGGCGGGCCTGCACCTGCGGTGCCAACACGAGGGGGAGGGCCCGGGCTCAGGAGGCTTGGCTTGAGGTCAGAGCTCCCGGGGCCTCGTCCTGACACCAGGGCCCAGGTCACGCTGCAGGGCACGGGGGCTCATGCCTGGCAGAGGGAAGGAGGGGTGACCCCAGGGCACGGCTGTCTCCCCCGTGACCCCAGGGCAGGGCTGTCTCACCCCACCCCGACCCCAGGGCAGGGTGGCCTCGGCGCCCTCACGGGACCCCAGGCAGCGGGCAGCGGGCAGCGGGCAGCACACAGCTAGAGTGGATGCCGGCCACGTAGGGCGGTGAGCAGGGCCCATCCTCCTGCCCACCCACGGTCTCCGTCACGCGGGGCCTGGGAGCCCCCAGACCAGGGGGGCAGAGCCACGGTGTGACCTCACCCCAGCCCCCCTCCCCATCTATAAAAGTGGGTGACCCGGGGCTCGCCTGCAGGGGGCTGGGGTCTGCTGGGGGCCGCACCCCCGTTTCCACAGGGTCCTGGGGGCCAGGCAGGGTGTGGGGAAGCCGGGCCGGGCCTGGAGCATCGTCCTCAGGATGAAGGCCTCCAATCTGCCCCGCACCCCCCCCGCCCCCCCCCGCCCCCCAGGGCATCCATGGAAGCAGCAGCAGGAGTCCCGCCCCGCCCCTGCCTCAGTGTCCCTGTTCCTGCCGGGAGGCCATGGGGCTGACTGGCTTGAGTGGACGTCGCCCCAGCACGAGCAAGGCCAGACAGACAGACGCACGTGTGGCCTCACGCACTGCCCACAGGGACCCCGGGGGCGCCCCCTGCCTGGCCCCCCGGAAGCCCCACAGCGGGGAGCCCGTTGGCCGGCGTCTCCACCTCCTCCTTGCACCCGCGGGACCAGAGGGGGCCTGGGGGTCCGCGGGGGCTTGGGTGGGGGTCCTGACGCGTCCACGGGGCCTGGAGGCTGGCCCGTGCCCCCGCCCTGCTCCCCCCGGGGACCGCGCGGCCCCAGCGAAGCAGCACGTGGCCTGGGGTCCAGGGCTGGGTGAGCCCCCGTGGGGGGAGGTCCGCGCCAAGGGACACCTGCGCTCACCTATTATGGGCTCATCATTATGACAAGTTTAAACCCAGAGAAACGTAGAGACAAGCGCTCGCCAAAGTCACGGAAAAAAGAAATGTTTTTGATGTTTCCTTTTTTTTTTTTAAGATTTTTTATGTACTTATTCCTGAGAGACCCAGAGGGAGGCAGAGACCCAGGCCGAGGGAGACGTCGGGGTCTGGGGTCACGGCCTGGGCCCAAAGCTCACCCACGGAGCCCCCAGGTGCCCCTTAACTTTTCATTTCAAAATGATTTCACATTTGCGGAAGCCGGAAGGATCCCCAGGTTTGTGCCGCGCGGCTTCCCGGGGCAGAGGCTGGTTGCAGGGAGTCCCTGGGGCCTCAGCATGTCCCCCGGGTGGCCCAGGCCCCGCCGGTGTCCCCTGCGCTCAGGGGCCCCCTGCCTGTCCTGTGCCTGTGCCGAGGCTCCTCGGGCGTCACCTGGGGCCGCTGGCGTCGTGTGCCTGACCAGGGACCGAGCCTGCGCCCTGGTGGGCGGCCCTGCGAGGCCAGTGTCCCCGTGGGGTGCGCGCAGCCTGTTTCCGGACCCCTGCCCGCAGCACAGGGGGCCGTGTCCCCCATCCTCTGTCCTCCGTCCCTGTCCCTGTCCCCACCCTTCCTGGCTCGGCTGCGCATCATCCCAGGTCCTCTCCTGCCTGCGCCTGCTGCCCGGGCTCTGAGATCCTGGGCTGGACACACGGCCTCGGGCCTCGGTTTCCCCAGCTGTAAAGGGACCCCAAGGTCAGCCGTGCCTCACGGGGCTTCAGTTATGTAATAGACGCAGGAGTGTGAGGAGCAGATACACACCCGCTCCCCCACGGGAGTCCCCGGCCGCCAGCAGGAGCGAGGCCGCCCCCCCCAGGGACGGACCCCGAGCCCCCGACGCTCAGGGAGGGCACCAGACACAGGAGGCCCGGCGGGGTGCGAGTCCACGCGGGTGACACGTGCAGGACGGGCTCGTCCACGGACGGGGAGGGGCTGGGCGGGCTGGGGGTGACAGCTGATGGGGTTGGCGTTGCCGTTGGGCTGATGGAATGTTCTGGAATCAGAGGTGGTGGTTGCACAACTTTGTGAATGTGCCAAAGCCCCCGAATTGTTGGATGATTCGCACGGAATGTGAAGTACATTTAAATAAAACTGGAAGGAGGAGGGCCGGCAGGACAGAAGGACAGACTCGGACCTGCTGCCGGCACGCGGCCCCCCGCCCCCCTGGGCTCTGCTCTGGTGCCGGTGCCGGGTGGGGGCAAGCCCCCTGCGGGTCCTCCCGGAGCTTGGGTGGCGGCAGAGGGGAGGGTGCTGGGGGGAGGGTGACGCAACAGGCAACGCCCGGGCGGGTGGGTGGGGCCCACGGATGCAGGGACCCGCCAGCACCCAGGAGGCCCAGCCTGCAGGGCGTGCCTCAGTTTCTCCCCCTGCCCGTGTCAGCGTGGCGCTGCAGGCGGGGACCGGGTGCGAACCATGGCGGCAGGTGGGCTCGTTAGGCCCCGGCCCCGGACAAGCGGGTTCCGAGTCACGGACGTTCCTCCCCGGGCCTCGGTGTCTCCATCCATAACCCGGGGCAACGGGCGCTCCACTGAACCTGGTGGCCATTCTGGGTGGGTCCCGGGGGTGCCAGGGTGCAGGGGTGCCTGGGTGTGGGGGTACTGGGGTGCCGGGGCGCCCAGCTGAGGGTCGGGGGGCCGCGGGGCGGCTCTGGGCAGAGCGCTGGCCCCCGGGAGCCCCTTCCCTCGCCTTCATGGGGACAAGCACGTCCTTGCAGCCCCGGCCCCCCGAGTGCACCCAGAACCTGCAGACGCTGCGGCCAGCTGGTCAGTGCACACCCTGGGGTGACCCCGGTCCCAAGGGGTCGCGGTGACACGGACAACTCCGGGGCTCCTGGCGCCCAGTGGTCTGGGCTGCAAACCCCACGGACAGCGGGTCGGTCCCCCACGCACTGAGGCCTGGCCCCACGAGCAGGGGGCGGCCCCTCTTTGGGCCGCGTGGACGGCGGCTACTGACTGCGGGCGGCCGTGAGGACGAGGTGAGCCCCGCAGGTTAGGGCTTGCCCACGGGTGTAGACGGGACAGCACGAGACCACCCCCCACAGTGCGTGCCAAAGCATGTCGACACGGAGTCCGTCAGGACGTGGGGACGTGGGCAGGCCTGGGTGCCGCGGGGAGGGTGCTGGGCCCCCGAGTGACCGCCCGGAGACACTGTACCAGGACACGCGTTCGGGGGAGGCCAGTGGGGTCCCCAGGCTGGCGACCGGACTGTGCACAGAGGCCCCACCCGACCCCCACCCGGCACGCGTTCCCACCTGCAGCAGCAGGCCACTCCGACTGCCCCCGGCCCCGGCCCCACAGCAGCCATGCCGGCCCCTAAGGTCTTTGGGGCTAAGCCCCCCAGCCCTCCACACCCACCCTGGGGCCGGGCGGGGAACCCCCTGCTGCGTCCGGAAGAGGAGACAGAGAGCCTTCTGCTCCCCGGAGCCCCCGTCTCCCTCCCCGCCGTCACCTACTGGTCACCGGTCACCAGCAGCCCAAGAAGCAGGACAGGAACAAGGACCTAGCCTGGCCCAGTCCCCTCCCCGGACGTGAGTCCCCTGAGCCTGTCGCCCGCTGAGGGGCACCCTTGGTCTCAGCCCATCCCTGGGAACCCCCGGGGTCTCCCTCCCCTGTGGCCTGAGAGGACAGGTGGCAGGGCCAGGCCACTGGGGCAGGTCTGCCTCTGGGTCTGGAGAGGGACAGCGGGGAGGGGCTGAGGCCTCCCGGTGCCTCTACCTGGGCCTGGAGCCCCAGCGCTGACCGGGGTGCCCGGGCCGGGGCGCGCACTCGCTGGCCCTGGAGGGTGCCCGCAGCCCAAGGTCTGAGCACTCGCAGGACAGGTGGGCGGGGCAGTGGGCAGGGCAGGGGAGCCTGCACCCGGGCAGTGGGCACCCCCTCCCCGGAACCCCTCCCCCAGCACCCCTCCCCCAGGAGCACCCCATGGTGCCCCTCCCCTGCACCCCTCCCCCAGGAGCACCCCCATGGTGCCTCTCCCCAGCACCCCTCCCCCAGCACGCACCCCCTCCCACCCCGCATGGCGCCAGCCTCTCCCAGCAGGAGGACAGGAAGTTGCCCAAGGCCTCCACCACCAACTGCTCCCAGGGCTTGCCTGGACTCCTCCAACGGTCCTGCCCCGTGCCTCAGTTTCCCCCTCTGTAAACCGATCCAGCGCTCCGGGGGTGGGTGAGGTTAACCGTTGCCGAACACAGCCCCTGGCCGGCGGGGGGCCGAAAACACGGCAGGAAGCGTGGACGCCGCTCATAATGGGGGCTCAGGCCTGTCTCCCCGGCGGAGCACCGCGGAGCCGCCCTGCTCCCCAGCCCGGGATCGAGGCCTGCTGGCCCCGCGCGTGGGCTTCGCCACGTTCTACGTTCCCGGCAGTTTCATGGGGACACATCCACACACGTGCAAGCCGCCCGTTTAGGGTGTGCAGTGCGGTGGTTTTAGGGCTGTCAGAGGCCTGCAGCCACCACAGTGAGTTTTCACCGCGGGGGCGCCTCAGGGACATGGTCTGGGGGTTCCTCGGGGAGCTCTGCAGTCGCGCTGCTGAGCATCCCACGCCTCGGGGACCAGGTGTGCCCAGGGGCCCCGCACCAGGGCCGTGGATAAACATGCACACGCGCTGTCCACGCAGCGGGCGGCGGATGCCCCGACGTCCACGCGCTCGTGAACAGGTGCACGCGGCGTGTCCACCCACCCATCAGACGCCCGGCCGCCCGAGGGAGCGAGGCGCCCCCACGCCGCCCCGGGGACGACCCCGAGCCCACGACGCTGAGGCCCCAGGGGTGGGACACGTGTGTGACTTGTCCAGGACGAGCTTGTCCCCGCACGGGGAGGGGGCTCGGGTGGGCCGGGGCTGGGGGGCGACGGCTGAAGGGCTCAGTTTCCTCAGAGCGTGATGGAACGTTCTGTGGTGATGGTTGCACAACTCCATGAAAATATTAAAAAACCATTGCCTGGCATAGTTTAAAACAGCTAATATTTTAACATTTTTATTTTATTATTTATTTGGGAGACGGAGACAGACAGAGAGCTCGAGCGGGGGGAGGAGCAGAGCCCCCGAGGGGCGGGGGCCCGACGTGGGGCTGATCCCAGGACCCGACCTGGCTGACCGAGCCCCCCAGACACCCCAGTACGGTCTGGGTTTGAGCAGCTGCGCTCAGGCCGCCTTTCCCGCTCGAAGCTGTCCCTGGCTCCCTCGTGTCGTGGACTGGCGTCGGGGCTCCCCAGCTGCGGCGGGCCACTGGCCCCGTCCCCCCCAGCGGGACCCTTTCCGCCAGGCCCCCGCGGGATCAGGACGGTCCCGGGACCGGTTCCCGCCCCCAGGAAGCAGCCGAGAGCGATTGCCCCACTTTCTCCCCCTCCTCCTGCCTGGAGGGCCGTTTGTGGCCGCCTTGCAACACCAGGATTCCCAACTGCTGCCCCGGCTCCGGGGGACACCGAGGCCCGGTGAGAGGCGCGGCAGCCAGGTCGCGGCACCTGTTACGCCCACTTGCGGGTGAGGAAACTGAGGCGCTGGTGGGGTGTGAGCCCCCTGGAACTCGCTCGCCACCACACACACGATCATCGTGGAAAACCCACGGAGCTGTGTCTTCCGAAACAAGAAGGGTCTGAGCCAGGACTCGGACGGGGCCTAAATGGCTGAGCAGAAATAAAGACCTGGCGACAACAGTAGGCGCTCAATTAATGCAGCCATCACCCCCCGTCTAATGAGAGGCGCAACCTCGGGACTGGTAGTCGGGGTCCATCCTGGTCCCAGGGGTTCCCCAGCCAGTCTTCAGGGTCCAGTATACAGTGGTGCTTAAGAGATGGTAAATAAACGAACTGAGTAAAATCCTGTCCTTTAGGGTCCCTGTGGCGTGGAACAGGGCTTTCAGCTCCCTGGGCCTCGGGGTCCCCACTGGGAATGGAGGGGCAGCCAGTTGGCGCCATGGGGTGGGTGTGTGGGCAGGACGTGTGGCAGCAGCAAGGCCCCAGGTGCCCCCTGCTCCCCGGGGAAGCCACCCCCACGTCCCAGGCCATTGGGCTGCGTCCTGGGCCAAGGTGGGACCCGTGGGGTGGTGGGCAGAGCTGGGGTGCCGGGAGCCAGGGCGAGCCCCCAGCCTCTTGTCTCCACACCGCGCCATGGAACCGAGCCTGTGAGCGGCGGCCAGGGAGGGGGCGGAGGTGGGGAGACCTGGGGGCACACGGACCTGGGCCCCCATCCTGCGTGGATGGGGCCCCCCAGCTGACCTGAGGGCCCAGGAGGAGAGGGAGCGCCCCCTGCAGCCCTAACCTGCTCCTACCGGGCCTGAGGGCCCTGGGCCCTTGAGATCCCCCAGGCCACGCCTCCCGCGGATCCCCAGGCTCCCTGAGACCCCCTGAGACCTCTGGAGACCCCTAGGCCCCCCAAGACCCTGAGGAGCCCCCAGGACCCCTGAGGTACCCCTGAGACTCCCAGGCCCCCCGGGACCCCCAGGCCCCTTGAGGACCCCCAGGCCCCCTAGACCCCAGGGCCCCCTGAGCTCCCCGGGAGACCCGCCCCCAGGACCCCAAGACCCCAGGCCTCCTAGGCCCCCCCTACTTCAGGCCCCCAGACCCCTGAGACACCCAGGGCCCCGAGGACCCCTCAAGCTCCCGAGACCCCAGGCCTCCCAGTCCCCCTGAGACCCCAGGTCCCCAGACCCCCAGGCTCCCCAAGCCCCTGAGACCTGAGGACCCCAGGCTCCCTGAGACCCCAGGTCCCTCAGGCCCCCAGACCCCAGGGTCCCCAAGACCCTGAGGAACCCCCAGGACCCCTGAGACTCCCAGGCCCCCGGGACCCCCAGGCCCCTTGAGGACCCCCCAGGCCCCCCGAGACCCCCAGGCCCCTTGAGGACCCCCAGGCCCCCGGGACCCCAGGCCCCTTGAGGACCCCCAGGCCCCCGAGACCCCAGGGCCCCCGGCCGCCGAGGCGGGAGCCCTGCGCGCACCCCGCGCCGCCCGAGGACCCCGCCTTGGACGCACACGCGCGGGCCCCGACGCGCAGACAAAGGGCCCCGCCCCTGGCGCCGCACGTCGGCCTCGGCGGGCGCGGGGTCTCGGCCGGGCCCCCTCGCGTCCCCTCCGGTCCCCTCGCGTCCCCTCCGGTCCCCGCCCCCCGCCCCGCGCGCCCCGCCCCGCCCGCGGGAGGGGCCGCGCTTTGTGCTTCTCCGCGCCGCAGCCCCCGCCCCGCGCCGACGCCGGCTCCGCCCTCCGAGCGCCAGGTGAGGCCCTGCGGGTGCAGCGCCGGCCCCTCCCCGCCCCCTCCCCCCCCCGCCCCGCCCCCGGGGGCGCCCCCGCCGCGCCCCTGCACCCTTCGGCCCGCCCTCCCCGGCCCCGCCCGACCCCGTCTGCGGTGCGGGGGGAGCCCGGCCGGGCCGCAGCGCGGGGCCGCAGTGCGCGGGGGCAGCCCGCGGGGACCCCCCGGCCTCAGTTTCCCCGGGCGGCTCGGGCGCGCGTCCTCCCGCCCCTCCCCCAGGCGGCGCGCGGCGGGTCCCCCGGCCGGGCTCGGTCTGCGCCTCCCTCCGCCAGCGCCTTTGTCCCCGCAGCCCCGGCCGCCGCGCCCGCCGCACCATGATCGCCGCCAAGGAGAAGAATAAGACCCCGAAGGACAGCATGACGCTGCTGCCCTGCTTCTACTTCGTGGAGGTGAGGGGGCGGCGCCGGGGCGGGCACGGGCCTCTGGCCCCCGCCCGGGCACCCGGGCGCCCGGGGACCCCGGGACCTGCGCCCGAAGCCGGCGGGCAGGGTGTCACCAGGGTGCCCGGGCCGGGGCTGCGCGGGGTGCGCAGGACCGGAGCCGCCGAGGGCTGTGCTGGCCCAGGGAGGGCCCAGGGGCCTGGGGGACTCGGGTCACCTGCAGGGGCTGCAGCGGGTGCTGGGGACGCCGCCGGCCGGGGTCCAGGCTCAGGGCCCTCCTCCGCGGCGGGGAAGGCAGGGGGCCGGCGGGCACCGTCTCGTGGGTCAGGCCTGGCCCTCGGGAGGGCTTCCTGCACGCGGCAACGGGGAGCCGTGGGTGCAGCCCCCGGCCCACTGAGCGCTGCTCACGGCAGCCATGGCGCTTACCCACCTGGGACGTCCACACCTTTTGTGGCCACGCCCCTGTCCACCAGGCACCCAGGCAGGCACTGGGCTGTGGGTGCATGAGCGGGGCCCAGGCCGAGCAACCACCCCCACCCCACACACGGCCACGGCAGGTCCCCCCACTAGGGGTGGGAGGTCTGATGGTTTCTCGGGTTTGCATTCAGGTCCCCATATGGGGGGTCGTGGGGTCGCTGCAGAGCCGCTCCCTCCACAGCCCCTCTCACCCCCCTGCTCTCACCTGGGTCCTCCCTGAGAGCGTTGCACACCCACTCACGTCTGTCACACATGTAACCCTCCACCTGCCACCTCTCCAGGCAAGTGTGTGCTCCTGACTTCTTTCCCGGGGGGCGCTCAGCCTCCCGCTGACCCAGCAGCCCTGAGCCAGCACCCCAGGGAGCTGGACATCCAGGGGCTGCCTGGCCTGTGTTCCTGGGGAGCAGGCCGGTCTCTCAGGAAGGACCCCAAGGCTCCCCCCACAGAGACCATAGTCTCTCACGCACCCGTGTCTGCTGTGGCACCAGTTTGACGGGTCCTCGATGCAAGGCCGTGGGCCTGGTCCGGTTTGCTTTCCCCCGGGAGCCTCAGGCACGTGACGTTCGTGAATCCTCTTCCTTTGGGCCCGACGGGCTCTCCAGTGTTCCTGGGTGAGGGTCTCGGGATGCAGGGAGAAGTGGGGGCCACAGAGGGACCCTCCAGAGGTGGCCGCCTCCAGTGGGGTCCCAGGGGGCGGAGTCGGGGTCAGAGGACAGAGGCAGGCACGACAGCTGGAACCACACCGCCTGGAAGCCGGTGCGCGGGCTCAGAGCTACATCCCCAAGGACCCTCCTGCGGAGGGTTTCAGCGTGTGCGCCCACCCAGGCCCCGCCTCAAACCCCGGGCCCAGCCTGACGAGGTCTGGCCACCCCCCACGGCCAACTGTGCCCTGGTCACAGAGGAGGGAGTCGTGGTCCTGGGCGCGGCGTAGGCACCTCCGACATACCTGTTCTTATACCTTGAAGCCCTGGGAGCTGGTGACTCGATCATCCCTGCTTTCCGCTGAGGAAACTGAGGCACGGGAAAGCAGTGGGGCCAGGATTCAAGTCCAGCAGATGGCTGTGAACGTGAACCCCTTCGCTCCGCTGCCGCGGGCCTCATCCTGCATGCAGCAGGCGCTCAATACGTGCTCCTTGCACTCGAGCCCAGCTCCTACAAACCCAACTTTGGCATCTCACCCCCGGGGCCCCCGAGGTTGGGGCTGGACAGGGGCCGAGGGCCCTGTTATGGCGCCGCCCGGGCAGCAGCGAACAGGCCTCTCGGCTTCCTCGGCTTCCTCCCCTCCGAGGCGGCCGGGGCCCTGGGTGCTGGGCGGTGAGGGCCTTGGCCCCGAGGGCAGGTGCAGGGCGCGGGGAGGGCCGGGGGCCTGCTCAGATCTGAGCTCCGCAGCGCCCCACGCTCCGGCGGCGATGGGCCCTGGTCGTCGTGGGGGCAGGGGGCCTGCCGCACCTGGGGCGTGGAGGGTGACCCCGGCCGCCGCCGCCCGCAGCTCCCCATAGTGGCGTCTTCCGTCGTGTCCCTGTACTTCCTGGAGCTGACCGACCTCTTCAAGCCGGCCAAGGTGGGCTTCCAGTGCTACGACCGCACGCTCTCCATGCCCTACGTGGAGACCAACGAGGAGCTCATCCCGCTGCTCATGCTGCTCAGCTTGGCCTTTGCTGCCCCCGCGGCGTCGGTGGGTCGGGGCGCGGGGGGCGGGGGGGCGCGGGGGCGCGGGCGCCCGGGCCCCGCGGCTGAAGGCCTCCCCGTCGGCAGATCATGGTCGGCGAGGGCCTGCTGTACTGCGTGCAGTCCCGGCTGTGGGGCCGCGGCGGGGGCCCCGGCGGGGCGGAGGGCAGCATCCACGCGGGCGGCTGCAGCTTCAACTCCTTCCTACGGCGCACCGTGCGGTTTGTGGGTGAGTCCCCGCCCGCAGCCCGCCCGCCCTCCGCGTGCCCGCGCCCCGCCCTGACCCCGCTGCCCCGCAGGCGTGCACGTGTTCGGCCTGTGCGCCACCGCCCTGGTGACCGACGTCATCCAGCTGGCCACGGGCTACCACGCGCCCTTCTTCCTGACCGTGTGCAAGCCCAACTACACGCTGCTGGGCACATCGTGTGAGGCCAACCCCTACATCACGCAGGACATCTGCTCCGGCCACGACACCCACGCCATCCTGTCCGCCCGGTGAGCTCCCCGCCCCGCCGGGAGGGCACGGGGCGCCCGGAGCCGCCGCTCCCCGCCGCTCACCCGCCGCCTCTTGCAGGAAGACCTTCCCGTCGCAGCACGCCACGCTGTCCGCCTTCGCCGCCGTCTACGTGTCGGTGAGTCCCGGCCGCCCCCGCCCGAGCCGGCCCCAGCGCGGCCTCCGCTGACCCGCCCCGCCCCCGCCCCCGCCCCCAGATGTACTTCAACTCCGTCATCTCGGACACCACCAAGCTGCTCAAACCCATCCTGGTGTTCGCCTTCGCCATCGCGGCGGGCGTGTGCGGCCTCACCCAGATCACGCAGTACCGCAGCCACCCGGTGGACGTCTACGCGGGCTTCCTCATCGGGGCTGGCATCGCTGCCTACCTGGTAGGGCACGGGGGAAGGTCCGGGGGGATCTGGGGAGAGGCCGGCGGCCTGGCCCTGCCCTGGCAGCGAGTGTCCCCCTCGGAATGCCGGAGTCAGAATCTGGGGGCTCCGACTTGCCCAACATCGAGAGGCCGGGCGGCCGGACCGCGCGCCCCGTGGGGGAAGCCCGGGACCGCGGCCGGTTCCGCACCGAGGGCCGGGCCTCCCCCCGCGGGCGGGCCTGGCGAGCAGGGGCCCGGGGAGAAGCCCGGCCTCAGCCCTCCCTCCCCGCACCCCGCAGGCCTGCCACGCGGTGGGCAACTTCCAGGCCCCGAGCGCGGAGAAGCCGGTGGCGCCGGCGCCCGCCAAGGACGCGCTGCGGGCGCTCACGCAGCGGGGCCACGACTCGGTGTACCAGCAGAACAAGTCCGTGAGCACCGACGAGCTGGGCCCGCCCGGGCGGCTGGAAGGCGTGCCCCGGCCCGTGGCCAGGGAGAAGAGCTCCCTGGGCAGCCTGAAGCGGGCCAGCGTGGACGCGGACCTGCTGGCGCCGCGCAGCCCCATGGGCAAGGAGAACATGGTCACCTTCAGCCACACGCTGCCCCGCGTCAGCACGCCCTCGCTCGACGACCCCGCGCGCCGCCACATGACCATCCACGTGCCGCTCGACGCCTCCCGCTCCAAGCAGCTCATCAGCGAGTGGAAGCAGAAGTCGCTGGAGGGCCGCGGCCTGGGCCTGCCCGACGAGGCCAGCCCCGGGCACCTGCGGGCCCCCGCAGAGCCCATGGCGGAGGAGGAGGAGGAGGAGGAGGAGGAAGAGGAGGAGGAGGAGGAAGAGGAGGAGGAGGAGGAAGAGGAGGGCGAGGAAGGGGGGCCGGCCCCACCCTCCCTCTACCCCACCGTCCAGGCTCGGCCGGGGCTCGGGCCCCGGGTCATCCTCCCGCCGCGCGCGGGGCCGCAGCCGCTGGTGCACATCCCGGAGGAGGGGGTGCAGGCGGCCGCCAGCCTGTCCCCCAAGAGCAGCGCGGCCGTGCGGGCCAAGTGGCTCATGATGGCCGAGAAGAGCGGGGCCGCCGTGGCCTCCGCGTCCGCGCAGCCCCGCGTGGCCAACCCGCCGCGGCTGCTGCAGGTGATCGCCATGTCCAAGGCGCCGGGCGGGCCCGGGCCCAAGGTGGCCGAGACGGCCTCGTCCTCCAGCGCCAGCTCCGACTCCTCGCAGTACCGGTCGCCGTCTGACCGCGACTCGGCCAGCATCGTCACCATCGACGCACACGCGCCCCACCACCCGGTGGTCCACCTGTCTGCGGGCAACGGGCCCTGGGAGTGGAAAACGGCGGGCGGCGCGGCCAAGGCGGAGGGCGAGGGGGGCTACGAGCTGGGGGACCTGGCTCGCGGCTTCCGCGGCGGGCCCAAGCCGCCGGGGGTGTCCCCCGGCTCGTCCATCAGCGACGTGGACCAGGAGGAGCCGCGCTTCACGGCCGTGGCCACCGTCAACCTGGCCACGGGCGAGGGGCTGCCCCCGCTGGGCCTGGCCGACGGGGCGCTGGGGGTCGCCAGCCGCGAGTCCACGCTGAGGCGCAAGGCGGGCGGCCTGGCGCTGGGCGAGCGGGAGGCCGAGGCGGAGGCCGAGAGCTACTACCGCAAGATGCAGGCGGCCCGGAGGTTCAAGGACTGAGTGGGGGCCTGGGGGGCCGCATGGGGTGCAGCGGAGGCCATGGGGGGGAGCACTTCATCAGATCAGACAATAAAAGGTCCATTCCGGCTGAGTCCTGGCTGAGTCACTGGCCCTACTGGCCCGGGGCCCCCACGCGGACTCCCCCGGGGTGGGTGGGGGGCAGCTGCAGGGCGGCCAGAGCCTAGGCCCCCCAACCCCCGACCCGCTCTGCCCAGAGGGGAGGGGAGGGGACGGAGAGTGAAACTCAGAGGAGGAAACAGCAGTGAAGACAAGCAGGCGGAATAAAAAGGGAAATCGAGTGCAGGGTGCAGAGACATTTATTCAAAGTCCAGCAGACTGGCCAGCTGCCCTCTACAATGGAACGGGAAGAATGAGCCTACAGAAAAGGTAGGAGTTGTAAAATCGCTTTAATTCGGTTCTCTCTGCATTACAAGCCGCCGGGGCGGGCCGTGGAATGCGCCGCGCTCCCCGTCACAATACTGAGCCTGTAAGTGCGGGTTACCAAAATATACATCTGTGTCACCTTTATAAAAAACGTTTGCTGCCCCTCGTTTTACAACAGGTATAAAAAAATTATAAATATTTACACCCTTGTTCCACCCCAACACGGACTCTCTGAGGGTCCAGGCCCGAGGGAGGGGCTGGCCAGCACGGGAGCCCCTTGGACCCATGAGTGCAGGACGATGTGCGGGAGACAGTTAAGACTTGGGGGCCGCTGTCCCACCTTCTGGGGCCCCAGCATTAGAGGCAGACAAAAAAAATAAATAAGAAGAAAGAAAACCCAAAAAACAAACTTTGGTTCAAAATCTGCAGGAAAGAGGAAACCCTGAACATTTAAGAGCACTTGTCCCTCCGCAGGAGGACAGGTTAGGTGTGAGTAAGGCATCCGGAGGTGTCATGGGAAGGACCGGGACCCCTGCACCAGCCCCCAGCCGGCCCGCCCTGGAAACTAGATCCTGCCCTGCGACTTCATTACAAGAAATAAAATAGAAAAGTACAGTATGCAAGGTCATACCACAAGTAGGAAATAGAGGTTACACTCATATCATTTTTATCTTGCTATATAAAAAGTTACTTAAAACTATTTCTTTTGCATATAAATGAAAAAAGATTAGAATATTTGGTCAACTGGAAATATTGCTAGGCACAGATGTCTGCAACTGCATCAAAGCATAATACAGAGGTTACAGTGGACACAGAGCTCCGAGCTGAAGGACAGGGACGGCACCCTCGGGGTCTCGCCCCGCGCCGGGGTCCCTGGGGCCGGGGATGGGGAGAATCACATACTTGATTAAACGGATTGGGGGTGCCGGCTGGACCCTGCAGCTCACAGCCTCCCGCTGCACCAGGCGCGTGATCCACGTGGGAGGCCCACCCCCCCCCCAGCCCCCGCGTCTGCTGCCACGAGAGGGCCCTGCCACAGCAGCGGGTTTTAAGGCACAAGAAAGCCGAGTCGAGGTTTGGGAGCGCCCACCCCACAGAGGCTGCAGAAGGCACAGGCTGGGGGGGGTGCTGGGGAGGGAGCGGGGTGCACTGTCCACTCGTCACCCGGAGCCTGAGGCCGGCACCCCATCTCCCCAGGGTGAGCAAGGTGAATCGGATTTAATTTTTTTTAAAAACAGGTAAACTGATTTCTCTTAAAAAAAAAAAAAAATCTCTGCTCTTTTTAAGGTCACTTCAGCTGCTTTTGAAAGTGGCTTTTCTCTGGAATGATGGAAGTTGTGGCCGGGCGCCGGCAGGCTGGTCCTCGGCGGCCCTAGATGGTGGACTTGGAGAAGGAGACCCGCAGGTGGTGGTTCTCGCCCAGGTCGTGGTTGTGCAGGTCGATGAGCGCCTGGATGGCCTCCTCCACCGAACCCATCTGGATCAGGGCCATCTTGCGGTCCTTCCTGGGGGGGAGGGGTGTGGGGGAGACAGGGACCCAGTCAGGGCACGTGGGGACCGGGGCGGGGCCCGTGACGAGGGGGCGGGGCCCACACTCACTGGAAGAACTTGAAGCCCTTGACGATCCCGCCATTGCTGGAGAAGAGGATCTTGAGGTCATCCTCGGACACAGAGGGCCTGGGGGCAGACAAGGGGCTCAATCGCTGCTCCTCGGGGAGCGGCCCCCCCACCCCACCCCACCCCCCACCCCCAGCACATACGGGATGTTGGACAGGTGCAGGGTGGCCGAGGGTGGAAAGATGTTCTGGAAGTTCTTGGAGCCCGGCTTCTTGAAGCGGTGCAGGGGTGAATTGCCATAGTCCTTGGTGAGGCCCTGGTCCTCCTGGCCCTCGCGGGGCAGCTGCACGTTCTGGTGCTTGGACAGCGTAATGCGCACCGGCTTCCCGTGCAGCTTGTGCCCGTTCAGGTGGCTCATGGCTGGGGAGGCAGGACGTGGGTGACCCACGGCGCCCCGGGCAGGGGCCGGCCCCCCCACCCGCTGCTCCTCGTGCCCCGTGCCCTTACCCAGCTGAGCCTGGCTCCCGTCGGCCATCTGCACCAGGGCGTTCTCCTTCTTATTGAACAAGATCTTCACCCGCTGCACGTCGCCGTACACGCCTTCAAGAGCGCAGGGACAGGGGCACTGAGCCGCCCGGGGCCCCGCCGCCGCCTCCCCCGCCAGCCCCCACGCCCCGCACACCCCGCACAGGGCTGGCTCTTCCTGAAGGTTTGCTTATTCTGCCTCTGGGCACCTGCGTCTAGTCACAGGGGATGTTACCAGAAGACTACGTTCAGCAGAGAAGTCATAAAATCCAGGAAAGGTCAATTGCCAAGAACCATCACTTTAGCATGCTACCAACACGTTTAACTCTTCGAAAAGCATGCAGGGCAATAAACCATGCGTCTACGGAATCAGGATAAATACGCAAACCGAAGGCAAGCCACGTAACGAGGCAGATGCCCAACTGCAAACTCATAGTACATCTTAGGGCGTCAAAAATAACCTCAATTAAATGAAAACAAGGTAATAAAAGTGTGAATGATAACATACCGAAAAGAATAAAGAGGCTTTGGGGTGTGACTCTCTTTAGAGGACAGCAGAGCAAGGCAGCGAGGGACAGGGAAAGGGAGAGGTCAAGGGGCGAGTTGCCAATCGTCCACCACGAGGAGGCAGCCCCGCAGGCGTGCAGGTTGATGGATGATGAAGTTGTCAGGATGTTAATATTCAAGGGCAGGTTGGTTTCCGGAGAGCAGGGTTTGAGGGGGAATTTTGTTTTTTTATTTATTTATGGTTTTGTTTTGTTTCAAGCAACAACAGGAAGCAGAAGTACCGTGCAGTCAGTTGGCAAAGAAATTCCGGATCAGGGCAAGAAAAAAAATTGGGAAAGGGGAAGGGGAGAAAAGAAAAAAAGTAGCAAAAAAACACAGGTCAGTAAATACATAAGAAATACGAGCGCTCCATCAGTCAAGATCTACACACATTACACAGTCACGGGTTCACCTCGCGGAACAGGCAGGAGAGCGCCCTTCCCCGCGGCGGGCAGGAGACCCCGCGGCCGCCTCCCGCTCCTGCTCGAGGCTCCTGCGAGGCTCCTGCTCGCCGCGGACGGGCCTCTGAACCAGGCTCACACAAGCACAAGGCGGAGTCTGTTAGTGGAGGGCTTCTAGTGCCGGCCCGGAGAGCCGCGGCCGCCTCGGCCAGGAAGTCACAGGAGGGGCAGACAGAGGACAGAACAGTCTGAGACGCTCATTAAAGCCGGTCCCATGTTTCAGCAGTTAAGAGACCGCGAGCCCTCGTCAGCTCACCCAAGCTCCCTCTGAGCCAAAGGCAGCCACGGGCCTGGGCGCAGGATCGCCACCCCCGGGACCGCGGCTGCGGGCGCCGCCCCTCGGCCGCAGGCAGGCCTCTTCGGACCGCGCCTCGCTGGGCCACAGACTAGGAGGGCTGCTTTCACTTATCGAAAAACATTTCAACTCTGCGTATTACGAACTGGAAACGTAAACCAAGGCGTAAAGGAGAACAAGAGAACTCTGAGCGCCAAGGAAGGAGGCAGGGAGCGGGCCAGCGCAGAGGGGCTGCACCGTGCCCCGGGCCGGGGGTGGGGGGAGGCCCCAGAGGGACCCCGGCGCCTGGGGCGGACAGGAGCTCGGCCTGCTGCCGTGTGCACTAAGATCCCAGAGTGTGACTTCCCCGCTTGTGCTTCCGGGACGCACAGCCTGGAAAGAAGAGGCACGTACCTCGGGGTTGAGGTTGCTGACCAGGAGGACAGAATTTCCTGCCCCTGCCAGGCCCGGGATGGCAATCCGGCCCGCCGCTGCCGCCGCCGCTGCCGCCGACGGGATGGCTAGAGGAGCCAGGGCCCCGTGCACGTTAGGAACGGAGAGGCCTGGAGGGGAGAGGGGGGAGGAGGCAGTCGAGAGGTGAGCAGCAGCGCCCAGGGTCTCTGCCAAGAGGCGAGCACTGGTCCTGCCCGTCCTCATGCAAAGGAAACACGTAGGAGGTGCCGTGGCCACTCTGGGCCCGGTGCCCACCGCGCAGCCTTGCTGGCGCCTCCTCGCTCTCCTCACAGCACAGGGTGCGCCGGGTTTGGACCCGTCTACATGCGCCAAACAGTACAAAAGCTCCGCTCAGTGGATGCAGAATCGAGCCCCAGGCGGGCCTCCACCGTGCGTGCATGCAGGTGCCCGTCACCATGCAGACGACAACCGGGCGGGACACAGCAGGCCTGTGCCTGTCACGAGGGCAGGCCGGCCCCCAGGAGGGACGTTCAGGTGCGCCCACCCGGCTCATGCCGCTCTGCTTACCAGGCCACTTAAATTCATCTACTAAGGACACATCCCTCCAACCACCGTGCGCGCTCGTCCTCGCCCGGGAGGTGCTTTAAGGGAACCAGACCAGAGACTGTGGGGTTAGCGGATTCTGTGCACGGCCCTGTCCTACGACTGCCCTGTCCAGGCTCCTCGGGGAACCCAGAGACCCGCACCCAGGAAGGCGGGCTCCCCCCGAGCCTGCGCCCACGTCAGGTGCCCGTGGAAGCAGAGCTACTGGAAAGGTGTGTGGGCATGCACAATCGACGGGACCAAGGTCAAGCGTTTGAGTACCTGCAGCTTGAGGAATTGCAAAGGTGGGAGGGAAACCAGCTCCTGCATACGGAGAGGCTGACATTATACCAGGTGCACCTAGAAACAAATGAGACACTAATCATCGCACCCACCACCTCCGCCGCGAGCGAGGGCTGTGGGAGTCCGCGACCCCACACCCAGTGGGCAGTCCTGGCCACGTAAGGAGCAACACGCTCCAACCTCCCTGGGCACAGAGTCAGCGTCACGGGGCGCCTGGGGCACTGAGACTGAGCTACACATCCTCGCCTCCCGCGGCACGCAGTGGTGTTGGGCACCGCGCCAGGAGTCTTACCGAAGGCAGCAGCCATGGTCTGGTCCAGCGAGGGCTGGCTGTCGCCAGAGGGCAGGTCCGGGCGCGTGTAGTCACGACTCTTGTCGTTGTTATACTTGACGTTGAGGCTGGTGAGCTTGGAGAAGTCGATGCGGAGCGTGCAGCAGGCGTTGTAGATGTTCTGGCCGTCCAGCGACTGCGGGGAGAGCGCGGTGAGCGGCTGCGGGCCCTGCGCTGGCCGGGCGGGCATCCCAGGGCCCTACTCACCAGCTTGGCGTGCTGGGCGCTCACAGGGTCGGCATACTGCAGCAGCGCCTGAAACTGGTTATTCTTGGTGAAAGTGATGATTTTCAAAACGGTGCCAAACTTGGAGAAGATCTGCAAGAAAAGGAGCCATCAACCTCTGCCCGGGGACAGCCGGAGCCGGGGTCTGGGGCAGCTCGCCACACGCTTGCGGCGGCCTCACCTGGTGGAGCACGTCCAAAGTCACTGGGTAGAAGAGGTTCTCCACGATGATCCGGAGCACCGGGCTCTGGCCAGCCATGGCCATCCCAGCGTCCACCGCGGCAGCCGAGGCGGCCAGGGCCAGGTTTCCTGACTGCACGGAGTTCACGGCCTGTAGCGCTGCCTGGGCTCGCTGTGGGGGCAGGGGGAGTTAGCGCCACGAGTTCCACGCCGTGACCGGCTTCTCACCCGAGGGCACCGCACCCCAGACCCCGAGACCTACTGCCTGGTTGGGCGAGCTGTCCGTCTTGAGCTCCTTGTGGTTAGAGAACTGGATGTAGATGGGCTGGCCTCGCAGCACAGGCGTCACGGAGGTGTAATAGTTCACCATGGTGTTGGCGGCCTCCTCTGTGTTCATCTCGATGAAGGCCTGGCAGGGCAGGGGTGTGAGCCGGGACCAGACCCCCGGGGCCTTCCTGGGACAGGGGGCGCATGCGGCTGAGGCAGGTACCTGATTTTTTCCTTTCAACATCAGGAGGTTGGTGACCTTCCCGAAGGGCAGTCCCAGGGAAATGACCTCGCCCTCCGTGACGTCACCGGGGAGCTTCCGGATGTGGATCACTCTGGAGGGCACACCTGCACTTCTGTTGTCACCCTTGAATTTCTTGCTGTCGTTCCCATTTGCTGAAAAGAGAAATAGTTTCTATGGCGTCAAGCACCGTCCAGGCCCCCATGAAGCAATCTGCCCCTCTCCCCAGAACCAGCTTCTTCCCGGACTCTGGAAAGTCACTGCAAGGACAGGGCAGTCCCCATGCCTGGTGCCCGCCCAAAGGGAAGCCAGGTGACAATCAACCAGGCCCCAGGTCACAATGGCCGGGCCGATTCACCCCGAGCGCCCTCCAGAGCAGCCGAGCGCACGTGCGGGGACAGGAGGGGCGCCCACAGCCGGGGACCCGACAACCAGGGGGACCCGACCATGCTCAGGGCGTTACCTGCAGAGGCCGAGTTGCTGCTCATGATAAAGGGTCCGTTAGTGACACAGGCAGAGAAAAGCTCGTCGGATCCCCGCTGGAAGAGAGACGGGGTGTGTGGAGCAGAGCGGGACACCAGCCCACCCCCCAGACCCGCTGCGCACCCCCCCCCCAACTTGGCCTGGAGAAAAGACCACACCTCCCTCCCCAATGCCTCATGGTCCTAATCTCAAGAAGCTGCTCCTTTTCCAAACCAGGGGTTGGGGACCTGCCACCTGTAGGGGCTCCGCAGGTCTGTCCCTTCCGATCCACGTTCTGCAGGCCCCTTCCTGTGTGGACGGGGCCTCACACCAACAGCCACTTGGGGCTGAGCCCTGCCCACTCTGTCCTACAGAGCTCAGCTGCAGCCCTGCCCACGTCACGACCGTAAGACCATCTTCGACGACCACAGGGCTGCTGGCAGGCCCAGGGAACAAAGCCCCCTTGTCGCACTGCAGCCACTTGCTGAGCCACAGGAGCCTGCCCTATTTTCCAGGCGTCTGAGGGAACCTGAGCCTCGCCCCCGTGGCTCTGGGACAGACAGAAATACTACCTCTCCGCACAGCAGGCAGTGCGATCCAGTGAGGAGCGGGGGCACCCAGCTGAGCCCACCGAGGCCCTGAGGAAGCAGCGTGGGTGCCCGCCCTCACCTGGCTCCGTGACTTGCAGCCTGCTGCTGTCCTTCCACAAACCTCCTGCCCTCTGGCTGCTTTCAGACCACCGCCCAGAGCATCTGACGGACCGGACCCCCAGAGCATCTGACGGACCCCGGGGCTAGAAGGCAGGCAGCCCTCCCTCCCCTGGGTGAGGCCAGAGGCCAGAACCACTCCACGCAAGGCGAGCAGCTGCACGGGACCCAAGCACCAGAGACCCACAAGCCTCACAGACTGGGCTCCCACTGCCCGCCTCTGCCCCCGGCAGCCCAGGGCCCAGGTCTGGGGCCTGAACCCTGTCACCTGGAACCAGGAGGGACTTCTCAAACGGAATCTGTGGGTGCAAAGCTGGGAGCCAGAAAGGGTTGAGGCCTCCGCCGCCCCGCGGCAGGAACAGGAAAGACTAGCCTACCTGGGCCTCCACCGCCTCAGCCCTTCGCCCTCAAGCTGCCTTTCCCACCTGTTCACGGGTCAAGGACGCCGCCTCCCCTCGGCCCCTCCTCCAAACGGCCCGCCTGGCAGCCACTCACCCCCCCACCTCCCGCCAGGAGCCTCCCCCACCAGTGCTGGGCTGCCCGAGGACCCCTCAGAGCCTCCACGCAGCAGCCCAGGAGACTGGCTGAACAAGGCCCAGGAGGTGTACGGACTGCCCTCTGGGTAAGGACCAGGAATGGCTGCCCCAGGCAGCGGAGGCAGCTTCGGTGGGCTTGTTCCCAAACCACCACCTCAGGACGGGTGAGCATCTGCGGAGATGCCCCCCAGCACACGAAGTCTGGAGGCCACGGATGCAGAGGAAGCGCCCACACTCGGCACCAGGGTTCAGAAAGGAATGAACAGACTCTCAGGCCATCGTCTGACACGATGAAGCAAAATGCCAAAAACCACCAACCAGCTGCAGGCTGTCCTGATGCCAAGCAGGGGGCTTCAGGGCTCCCCAGTGAGTGCGGCCCACACAAAGGCCCATGTGGGACCCCAGATACTCAGGACACACGCCGAGTAGAGACACCTGCCCGAGCCTCAGGAAAGCCTTTTCTTTCTGTCTCTGGACTCGGGGGCCCCTGACGTGCCCCCCACAGGCTCACAAAGATCTGCCATCTACTGGCCACGCAGCCTCTAAACGGGCTTCTGCGCCCCAGGCTTTGACTAGTGACGGGTGGGCTGCGACTTCCACCACTGGCAGCATTCCCGGCCCCCACCCTGCGTCTCTGAGGGCCAAGTGCCCACTTGTCAGCTCCCACTCCCATTCCCTCAACAGCACCCCACAGCCACGGTGACATCAAGGCCACCCACAGGCCTTGGGATGTGGGCACAGCTGGGCTCCACTAGCATGAGTATCTACCGGGGAAAAACCCCTCAAGCAGTGTACTGGCTGCTGAGCTCAGGGCAGCTCTGCCGTGAATGGAGATGCGAGGACCTTCTCTTCCTCGATGGATAGCTGAGAACCTCCACACCGCTCACGTCCCACAGCTTGTGCAACCCCTCTGGGTAGGCCGGGGGGGGGGTGCAGATTCAGGGGGGCCCTGTTGGCGGAGCACCTCAGCCTCGGGTGGGAGATAGTGCCTGCCCCCCGCCCCGGAGAGCACCCCCGGGGTTTCTGTCTGAGCAGCTTACTCTGGAAGCAAAGGTCCCTTGGGAACAGCATGGCCCAGAGGGGACCCTTCCAAGGACAGCTGCCGAAGAGCTGTTCCAGCTGGAAAGCAGCTCCCACAGAAAGGGGGAGGATCACTTGCAATCCAGACATTTTCTGTGATTGTTACAAATGCTCCAGATGAAAGTCCCTTTCCCCTCCTGCCACTGAACAAACAGGTTTTATCTGCAGGAAGATCAGGACAGGCAGCGTGTGAAGACAAGAACCCACTTGGGAAAAGTGAAACCCAGCCCAGGCACCATGGCCGACTGACCAGAAACCAGCTGGCTGGCTGGCTGCTCAGGTCACTTGAGCCACCTGCAGGGAGCTCAGGGAGCTCAGGAACCACGGCCAGGGAGGGGGGACTCCCCTGGCTCCCAGCCAGGGCAGGGACACAGCCTGGAGCTGGTAAGCGACTAACCAGCAGAGCGCAGTCAGCCCCAGGATTCCCCGGGAGGTCACATTCCCGGGCGCAGTGGGGGCAGAGCCACCTCGGCCCCCCTCACTGTGGGGAGATAACCTCTGCCAGCTTTGTGCTCTGACACTTGCCTTCCCTACTACTCAGACACACAAGTAACAGAAGTCCTGCATGGAAAGAACGCGGTACTCAGCTTTTGCCTGGCCTCAGAAAGTCTATGGAACCCTTTAGAGCAAAAACTATCCAAACCACAACATCAAAAAGAGGCCCAAACTGCCGCAGAAACGCCGCGTGTCCCCTGGTCCCACCACCCTCCTCACAGCCTGCTTGGAGATGTAAGCATGGGCTGACCATCAATCCAGGGGTGTGCAGATGCCCCCTTCAGCCCCGCACGGCCTGCCTCGACTGGCAACAGGCACAAGCAGGCCTCTCGCCAGTTCTAGATTTCAGCTGGGGAGAAAAGGGCCACGCGAAGGCCCAAGGTGCATTTGCTGTTGAGGGGCCACGTGCCCACGAGGCCTGAGACCAAAGCCTGGGACAGAACTGGGAAAGAGGAGGGGGTCTGCCCACCGGACAAGGACAACATGGAGCGCTCTGCGGCAGGAGCGGACAGGCCCATGCGGTCGCCGTGAACTCAGGCCGAGCAAGCACAGTGAGGAAGCCGAGCCAGAAGTGCCTACCTTTGTACCAACTGCTATATCTGGGACAATGCTGTAGAGAGAGAAGAAGAACAACAGTTAGCCAGGTGTGCTCCCCATCTCAGCAGGTGGGAAAGGCCGGGCAGGAGCCGTCCCTGCCCCTGTCCCATGCCTGCCCGGGGCTCCAGAGGGCTCCCCAGGGAGCCCCCCAAGGCCACAGCTTGGCCTCTGGCAGCATGACGCCCCCTGCCCCAGGAGGCCCTCTGCCAACTAGACCCCTGAAGGCAGGGAAGTGAACGTCGTCCCGTAACCTCGACTTGAAAAGGAGCCACCATTGTGTTTCGGCTTCCCTCCCTCCCAGCAGGACCCCGCCCCGCCCCCTCTTCAAAGCCCCAGGAGACCCTCGAGGCTCCAGCTGAGGCCCGAGTACGGGGTCTGCTCTCCTAAGCCACGGAAGTGCTCAGAGACTGTTTCCAGGCAGGGACGAGCGCCAGTGAAAGCAGGGGCTTCTAGGCCCTGGGCCAGAGCCCTGGACCCCGGGAACAAACGGGGACTCAAAGTGGGAAGACGAAACGTTCCTGAGGAAGGGAGCCGGCTCAGCTACAGCGATCAGATAAAACTAACACGGGTTACTCATCAACCCGCGCCGCGTGACTGGACTTTCTCCCTGCCCCAGGCGGGCCATGAAGGCGGGAAGGAAACATGGCTGCCCCGCGGCTGAGCCCTGCGGCCCGGCCCGACCCCGAGCCCAGCCCAGGACGGGGCTCCGGCCCGAGCGCTCGAGGCCCGGCGCGGACAAGGCCCTGGAGCCCCCGAGCGCCCGCCCCGCCCGCCCCGTCTCCCCCCGCTTCGGGCCCACCCGCTGGGCGCCCCGCCCCGCCCCGCCCCGGGGCCGCTCCGCTCCGCTCCCCGCCGCTTCGGCAAAACCCACGAACTCCCACCAACGGACTTTCAAAACCTCACCGGGCCGAGCGCTTCCCGAAAGCCCCAAAGGATGGACGGCACGCGGCTCCCGGGCTTCCTACCCGGCGGCCCGGCCCCTCCGCCCCCCCGACGCCTGGGCCCGAGGCGGCCCCGAAACCTATCATTTCCAGCCCCGGCGCCGGGGCACGTGACCCGCGGCATCCGGGCCGCCGCAGCCGGCCGGGGGCAGGAGATAAGCGGGGGCCGCGGGGGCCGAGCCCGGGCGCGCGGGAAGGACACAGCCCCGCGGAAGGCCGCTCCCACCCGGACCCCGCAGCCCGAAGACAAAGGTCTCGGCCGGCCCGGCTCGGGCAGCTCGACGGCGCCGGGGCCCCGGGGGCTCCGCTCGGCGGCCGGGCGCGCCCCCCGCGGGCGGGAACAAAGGGGGCGGGGGCCGGGGGCCAGGCGCGCAACCATCCTTTGTGGGCGGCCGGGAGGGCCGGCGGCCGGCGGGGGCGGAGGAGGCCCGCGCCCTTCCGGGCAGGAGGAGGGCGGCGTCTCGAGGCCGCGCTTGGGCCGCGGCGGGCGGGAAAGCCGAGGGCAAGTCACGCAGCGGGAAAAGCCGCGCCGCGCCTGGCTCGGCGGGCCGCGGGAGCTGCGCGACGCAGGGAGCCCGGCGCGCGGGAAGGGTACAGGGCGCCGCGGGCTCACGCTGCGCGCGCGAAGCCCGACGCGTGCGCGCGCGCTCGGCGCGGGCCGGGAAGCCAGGAAGGGCCGCGCGGCCGCCGCGTGCCGTTCGCGACGAGGGCGCGCGGGGCCGGAAGCGAGCGGGGCTTGGGCCGGCCGCCCCTCCACACTGGCCCCACGGCCCGGAGGCGCCGCCCGCTCCGCAGCCCCCGGCGGCCTCCCGCACGCCCGCGCCCCAGGCCCGCGGAGGGGAGGGACCCCGGAGGCGCCCGCGGCCCCGGGCGGAGGCGCAGCGACGCGGGGGCCGCGGCCCCGAACAGCCCGGGGCGGCGGCGAGGGGGAAGCTGGAGCGCGAGGAGGCCGTCGCGGGGCGCGGCGAGGCAGTGCTTACCCGTCCATTGCACACAGAGGAGACCCGCAGGGGACGGAGTGGAGGCGCCGGAATAGCAGGAACCGACCCAACGGCTCCGAGTTATAGACTCACAAAATGGCGGAGACGCCCGAACACGTCCCCCGCGCGCTCTGCCCATTGGCTCCCGCCACGGGGAGGGGGCGGGGCGGGCGCCGCGGGCCCAGCCGGCACCTCCCAATGGCTAGGACGTCGCGCGGGGGGCGGGGCCAAGAGGCATGGCGGGCGGCCATTGGGGGAGCCGGCCGTCCGTCAGGGCTCGAGGCGGAAACGACCCGTGGAGACGGGGGAGGGGAGAGAAGGCGGGACCATATCCCAGAGCGTGAGCCAGTGAGCGGACTGCTCGCCTGCGGGCGGCTTTGCGGGAGAAGCCATCTTGAGAGTGGGTACGTGGCGAGTCAGGCGGCGGGAAGCGTGCTTTCCCCCAGGCCGCCGCCATCTTGCAAACGGGCAGGGGTCGTCCACGGGCGTGAGGGTAGAGGGCGGTGCGTCGCCATCTTGGGGTCGGGCAGGGAACCTGCGGGTTCCATCTTGCTTTTGGGCACGCGGCCGAGAGGGCTGCTCGCGGCTGAGCCCTTGCTCGCGGGGGAGCGGCTCGCGGGGCGGTGGAGGCGGCCGAGCGCCGCCAGGGCTGGGCCGCGGCTCCGTTTGCGCTGCTGACCTCGGACGTGGCGGGCGGGCGGCGCTCAGGGGTCGCCCCGGGGCCGGGCACTTGCAGGGAGGGGAGCGTCTCCGTCCCGGCGGCCAGGGGACGTCCGCGCCGCGCAGGGGTGCAGGCCTGGGGGGACCCGAGCGCAGGACACCCCTGCACGTCGGCGCGGCGGGCGGTGCCAAGGTCCTGGGGCCGCCGCTCCCTGCACCGAGGCCTCCCGGCCGGGCCCGAACCTCGCCGCGCCGAGCGCATCTGCAGCCCAGGGTCGCTAACCGGGAATGCCCCGGGGGATCCGGGGGATCTGCTCCCGCGCCACGGGCTCCCCTGGGAGCTGGCTTCCGGGGCCGCCAGCAGCACCGCCCGTCTTCCTTCCCTAGGGCACGGGGGCCGGGGAGCGACTGGACTCAGAGTCGTGTTGAAACCCACTTGGAGGAAGCCCGAGGCCGCCTTGCAGCCCGGCCGGCCCCTCGCCCCGGGCGCCCTGATTTACGGGTCCTGCGCCCCTGCCCCAGGGCCTTTGCCAACGTTCGCCCCCCCATTGAGGATGAGCCCTCTCGTGTCTACAGCGCACCGGGCTCCCCGACAGAAACTCGAACTCAGGCCAGGGTTAGGGCGGCCGGGCGGCTGCAGGGGGAGGACCCCGGGGGTCGGGCCGCCCCTGGGTGGGCCTGGAACGCCGAGGTGACACGGCCGGGGGCGCGGGTGCGAACCCACACTGGCGACCAGGGTGGGGAGATCCAGGGGCTGGGAGGCGTGTGACACAGGTGTGTCCCCCTGCCCCATAGGAAGGGATGCCTCGTGCCCGGGGCGGGGGGCTCGGCGTCCCCACACTTGGTGCCCGGCTCGGGTGAGTCAGATGGGTGCCCCCCCCGCCCCCCACTGCAGGAGCCGCCCGGCCTCCCCTCCCAGCCTTGCCCGCCAGCTGCTTCCCTCATTAATGATTTAGGGCGACGGTGGATGTGGGATCACCTTGTGTTCCTCTGCAGGGCGGGAGCCGGGGAGGGAGGAGCCGGCATCCCCGGGAGCAGGGGGTCTGCTCAGCCCCATTCCTCTTTTCAGATCAGATGGGGGTTGGGGGGGGTGCGGTGCCTCAGTTTACTCCTTTGTGGAAACCAAGAGGCAGGACCGGGCCAGTCCTCCTGCGGGCTTTCCCCTGTTTCACTTGGAAATGGTTATAGTTTCAGAATATTTATTCCCGTGTTTGTTTACTGGCGCCTGGATTATAAAGGCGGTTGGGTGGGGGGCAGGGCAGGGACGGGGTGTGGGCTGGGGGGATCAAACCTGCTGCCCCCAGCTGCAGCCCCACCCCTGCCCCCGTGGGTGGCCTGGAGCCTCGCCTGGACCCCGGGGAGCTGGGAGGCGCCACCGGAGTGCCTTACTCGGCGGCCAGGATGATGGCCCTGGGCTGGGGTTCTGCCCCCCTAGGCCCCAGGCTGCCGGCCCATCCTCCTCCTCCATCTCGGCCTCTTCCTCCCCATCCCCTGCCAGGCCCCGTGCAGGCCCCAGCCCCAGGGGGACCCCGTCCCTGCGAGTCCTTCCCTCGGATCGTCCGGGGCGCCTCTCGACGGTCTCCTCCCAGATGCAGCCCGTCCCTGCCGCCCAGGGGCCTGAGCTCCGCAGGCCACCTCCTGCACCCTTTCCTGTCACAACTGTTTAATCCTCCGCTAGGAAATACTTTCATTTCCTTTCCCCAAACACAGAGGTCGGGGAGCGGCCTGAGTGTCTCAGCCAATACGAGGCGGGACCCAGGCGGCTCCCCCTGGGGAATGGGTGCTGCAGAGGGGTCCTCCGCAGGGTCCACCTGGAGCCCCCCGACTCAGTAGCTGCATTCCTCAGGGTGTGCCCCACGCTGTCCGCAGCCTCAGGCCTCAGCCAAAAAGTGCAAGGACCTGTGTCCACCAGCAGGTAAACGAAGACACGTGTCCCCCACGCATGGACACGTCCCTGGCCTCGAGCAGGAGCAAGGCGCCCACGCCACCCCGGAGACAGACCCTGGCCCACGACACTCAGGGAGGGAACCAGACGCAGGAGGCCCCACGGGGTGAAGACCACGCATGTGACACGTGCAGGGGCTCAGGGGGCTGGGCAGGGGTGGGGGGTGACAGCTGGCGGCCAGGATTTCTTTCCCGGTGTTGAGACACATCGCCCCGATTGTGCCGACGGGTGCACACTCGGGAAAGCCAGGGGAGCGCAGGCCGGCCAGTGAGCAGCGAGGCTGCCAGTCTCGGGTAATAAAGCTGCTTTTCAGAACCCCTGCGTGTGAGGGGGGGGGCGAGCCCGCGGGACGGCGTGGTGTCCCCTCGCGGGGTTGCCTGCGTCCCGTCCCCGTCCCCGCGGCGCCGGCCGAGCACCCGGTGTGTGCCCAGGACAAATGCGTTCAGACCAGTGACCAGCTGCGACCAGAGCCCTGGGCAGCGCTCGGTGAGCAGCAAGGGGCTCAGCAGGCGGCGCCCAGGGGCGCTCGGGCCACCGGCCTCGGAGGCTTTGGGACCCGCATGCTTTGCTCTCCCTAAGGTAGAGCTCGGGGAAAACTCGACGGAGAAAATCCCGTGGGCTCACTGTTGGCACGTGCATGGCCCGCGGTCCCCGACGGCCGAGCCACAGCCCGTCCCCTGCCCACCGTCTCGAGCGTCCCCGTGTAAAGACGCCCCGTGTGGCTCACGTTACTGATTCCTGGGCGTCCAGCCCCAGGTGGCAGCGCCGAGGGACAAAGCGCCCCCAACACACGGGTCTTCCCCAAAAGGCGCATCGCGGCCATTGCGAGGCCCGGAGCCCTCGGGGTCACCGTGAAGCGCGACCGCAGACACGCGAAACCTCCGGAAGCCTCGGGAGGGCTGCTCCGCCCCGGGGCTCCATTGTGGGGCAGCTGCCTTCGGCTTAGGTCACGGTCCCAAGTCCCGGGGTCCTGGGGTCCTGGGGTCAAGCCCCGCGTCAGGCTCCCGGCTCAGCTCGCGCGCTCTCTCTCTCTCTCTCTCTCTCTCTCTCTCTCTCTCTCTCGAAGTAGATAAATAGAATCTTTAAAAACAGAAAGGAGGAAGGAAGAGCCCTCCTCTGCCCTGGGGCTGACACGGGGCGGCCGGGCCGGGCCTCCCCCTGCTGACGCTGCCCAGGGAGCGCCCGGAGTGACCACAAACCCGCCAGGAAGATCGAGTGACAGTGACCCGGACAAAGTTCCAGGGGATCTGACAGGTCCGTCTGCGGATACCCGCGCACGAGCTCCAGGGCGGGGGCGACTTCGCAAACCCACAATCCCGAAGAACGGGGCCCGGGGTTTGACCCGCAGCGCCCGGCGAGCTGGTCGCCGGCCCCGCGGGGTGTGTCGTGGTGACCACGGCGGGGCGCACGCCGACTCGGCAGCCGTAGGCTCTGGAGGCCGCACGGTCACCAGGGGAGGGCGCGGCCTTGGGGTCCCCATCGCTGGACGTCGTCCCGAGGGGCTGAGTGGAGGGAACAGCATCAGAGGCAGAGGGAACGGCAGCCTCGGGCCGTACAGGGTCCCAGGGGTGGTTGAGGGCGGCCTGGGCTGGATGGGGGGGCGGCCGCACGGGGAGGGAAGCACGCGGACAGTGGCCCACGGCCACCACGACTCCCGCGCCAGGGACCGTCCCCCTGAAAGCCCCCTGGGCGGGCGGCCCTGGAGAACACGGAGCCCTGGGAGGCTGTGGGGGGACGAGAGAAGCGCAAGGGTCGGGTACGGCCTGGGTCAGGAGGGGTCGCCCTTGGGGGCGGCGGGCAGGGGATCCCTGGGTCTGTTGGGGGTGCGCCCACGGCCTCACGGAGACACAGAGACCGCAGTTCGCCAGTCGTATCGGCTCTAGTCCATCCCCAAGGTGTGCAGCATCCCAGGGGTCAATTCCAGAAGGTTCCATCGGGTCCCCTCGCGGTGTGGGGTGGGGACTGCAGCAGCCTGGGGTTGGGGGGACACAACCAGCCCGTGATGGACACCAGGGAGGGGAGTCCCGAGTCCCAGGGGGCGCTCTGTGCTTCACCTTTGAGGAACCTCAGAGGAAGTTCCCCGCGGCCCTGTCCGGGGCTCCCGTCCTCCATGCCGTTCCTGCTGCCGCCCCCTCGGCGCCCGTGTCCCCCTCTGTCCCAGGGCCCCCCTCGCGGCACCCAGGCCTGGGCCGGGCTGTCTCTGTCAAGATGCGGATGGCGGAGCCGCAGGCCGGAGACTCGGCGCCTGTGTGGGACGTCAGCCGGGCCGCAGGACGTGGACGACGCACGGAGCCAGGGCAGCGACCCTTGGCAGCTGTGACGGCCCCACAGGAAGTGGCCGCCGCGACACAGAGGCAGGAAGGGGGGGCGCACGTGGAGGCGCAGAGGGCTGCGGTGGGGGAGGTCCTGCCCCCAGGTGTGTCCACATCCTGACCTCCAGCACCCGTCACCGCGACCTTATTTGGAAGCGGGTCAGACCGAGGTCCCACCGAGCAGGGTGGCCCCGAGGATGGCTGGCGACCTCATGAGGGGACTGTGGACGCAGAGGCCGGGAGAAGCGCAGGCTGACGTGGCACAGAGGGAGGGGGTGGGCAGCCGCGAGCCTGGCCCGAGGGCACCAGGGCACCGGCCCACCGCCCGCCCCACCCCAGGAAGGAGCCCGGCCTGAAGACGTGTGTCGTCGCTCCCTGGAAACGTAGGGACCGCGCCGCGCCCACGGGACCTGCGGGGCTGGGCAGGCGGACGGCGGCCCTGACGTGACAGGGGAGCCGCCTGCTTCCGCGGCCCCTGCAAAATTCATGAAAAGGAAGATGTCTCGATCCCGCGGAGGGAACATGAGCCGGGCTGTAAGCGATCCCGCGCCACCTGTTCACCCGCCAGCCGCCTGGCCGCAGGGTCACGGGCACCCGGGGGACCGCAGCCCCGCCACCCGCTCCCTGGGGAGCAGCCCCCGGCCCCGCTGTGGCCCTCTGCGGCTTCATCACCCCGTCCCTGAAACGGCCCCCTGGCCCCCCGGCTGGCGTGGACGCGCCCCTGCCGTGGACGGGGTGGGTGCTGCTCAGCCCCCCCCACGGTGTTCTCTGCGGTCACGCTGCCTCCGTGTCGGGGACATGCGACCCTGGCGAGAAGCTACTTCTGGGGGCGCCCGGGGGGCTCCGTGGTGGAGCAACTGCCTTGGGCCCAGGTTGTGACCCTGGGGTCCCGGGATCGAGTCCCGCCTTGGGTTCCGGCACAGAGCCTGCTTCTCCCTCTGCCTGGGTCTCTGCCTCGCTCTGTGTCTCTCAGGAATAAATAAAATCTTTTAAGAAAAAAAAAGCTACTTCTGGAAGGATCCAGGCGCAGAGGAGGGAGCATCCACCCGCCCCCGCCGGCCCGCGGGATTCTGGGGCAGAAGGCGCAGTGGCCTCGAGCTTCATAACAGGTAACGTATGAAACCCGAGACCGTAAGCCTCTTGCTGGTGACATCGGTGACATCGCGGCATCAATAGTTTATAGTGGGAAACAGATACCTGATCCCTGGCCGTGGGCAGCCGCTCCCGTGGCCCCGGGCCCCCACCTGGCCCCCCTCCGGGTCCCCGGCCTGCGGGCAGCGGATGCGCAGGCCTCGCTCCCTGGGGGGGAGATGCTGCATCCCCAGCTGCTGTGGCTCCGCAGGGCCGAGGGGTGGCGGCTGCTTGGGCGCCCCTCCCAGGGGGCGAGTGCTCGAGGCTGCCTGGGGGGGGGCACAGCAGGGAGGGCAGGGGAGGGCAGGGCCACCGCTGGCCCCAGACTCCTGTGCGGCTCTGAATAGGTGCTTCTGCACCGAGGTTGAACGAGGGACCAGCGAGCTCATGGAAGGACGCCCACAGGGGGAAGCTACGTGGACCCGGTGCACGGACCCCGCCATCCCCCAGGGCAGGTGACTCGCAGGGGATCCAAGGCCGGAGTCGCCCGCCCCACGGTGTACGTGGGAAGAGCAGCTGCTGCGCCCCTGGAGGCCGAGGCGGAGGCATGTGTGTCCCTGCACGTGCGCGTCCAGGCCCCTGGGGGGGGCTCCCCGTCCTTCCTGGGGTGTTTGCCCGTTTTCTCCAGGGTTAGACGCTCCCTGTGCAGGTTAGACGTGGAGAAGAGCAGGAGCGGCCGGCACACGGTGCGCACATGCGCTGAGCCTGGCTGGCGGCCGCCGCGTGTCCTCGGAGGCCGTGGGCGCTTCCCACGCACCCACCCAGCCGGCCGGGCCCAGCACGGCGGCCGAGGAGGCCCGGCGAGCCCGCTGCCCGCATCCCAGGCTCCCGCCCGGGGCCAGTTACAGTCAGCATCTGGGGGTCTCGGGGGACGGAGGGACGGAGCCCCGTGCCCCGGCCTGCCGCTCGCACCCGCGCTCTCCCGCAGACAACTACATCTTTAAGTAAAAGTTTGCATTTTGGAACTTTTTTTTTTTAAGATTTTATTTATTTATCCATGAGAGACACAGAGAGAGAGACAGAGACACAGGCAGAGGGAGAAGCAGGCTCCACGCAGGGAGCCCGAAATGGGACTCGATCCCGGGTCCCCAGGATCACGCCCTGGGCCGAAGGCAGGCGCTAACCGCTGAGCCCCCCGGGCGTCCCTGCGTCCTGGAACTTTATTCCACTCGCCAAGGGGACACACGTTTCGTCGATCGGAAGGCTCTCCGTTCTCCCTTCTGCGCATCGCGTGTCCTGAAACTTCCTGGATGACGCCAACAATCCTCCTGAAACGTCATTTTTTTTTTGAGGAAATTGTGGCAAAATACGCATCACATAGTTTATCCCCTTCACCGTCTCTACGCGCGCTCAGGCTGTCGTGTAAGGGGCCCCACCATCCGTCTCCAGAACCTTCCATCTCCCCGCTCAGAGGCTCCAGGAGACGTGTATGCCGTGGGGTGTGACAGCCGCGCCTCCTCCTGCAGGAGCCCACGGCCCCGCCGCCTCCCCCCGCCGACCCACACCTCCCGCTGCGGCCGCTCACATGCGCCAGCCTACCTGGCCTCGCGCCCGCTCCCGACGGGCTGGGCAGCAGGCGGCCCTAAGTGGGCACCGCTCAGCACACACGCATCTCCACTGGGCCTGGCCCCACATTCCACAGGGCCCGGGACCTCGACCACTCCCTCCCACTGGCCCAACAGCCAAGAGCCTTCCTATCTGAACAGCAAAGCTCAGCAAACAAGAAGAACCCAGGACTGAGCTGACAGTCTCTTTCCCTAAAATCCGATGTCCTTATGTTTTTTCTTTTTTTCTCTTATTTATTTATTTATTTATTTGTCCTTATGTTTTTAAAAGATTGTGTGTGCATATTTATTTATTTGAAAGACAGAGACAGAGAGAGCACGAGCAGGGGCAGAGGCAGAGATAGAAGCAGACGCCCCGCTGAGCAGGGAGCCTGACGTGGGACTGGACCCCAGGACCCCAGGATCATGACCTGAGCTGAAGGTGGACACACAACCGACGGAGTCCCCAGATGCCCCATCCTTATTTTTTTTTAACTTTTATTTATTTTTAATTTTTTTTAAATTTTTATTTATTTATGATAGTCACACAGAGAGAGAGAAAGAGGCAGAGACACAGGCAGAGGGAGAAGCAGGCTCCATGCAGGGAGCCCGACGTGGGATTCGATCCCGGGTCTCCAGGATCCCGCCCTGGGCCAAAGGCAGGCGCTAAACCGCTGCACCACCCAGGGATTCCCCCCCATACTTATTTTTTAAGGAAAGCTATATTTCAGCTCCTGTCCCAAGCATCTCTGTCCAGTTGACCTGTTTTTTTTTTTTTAAGATTTTGTTTATTTAATTTTTAATCTTTATATTTTAAAGATTTTTTGTTTATTTATTCATGATAGACACACAGAGAGAGGCAGAGACACAGGAGGAGGGAGAAGCAGGCTCCATGCAGGAGCCCGATGCAGGACTCGATCCCAGGACTCCAGGATTTCGCCTTGGGCCAAAGGCGGAGCTAAACCGCTGAGCCACCCAGGGATCCCCTTGATCTGGTTTAAAATCCTAGACATTCTCCTGGTGGAAAATTCTAGAATCAAGTGGGCAGGTGCAGACCCTGTCAGCTTCTATCTCCCCTTGTTTTCTTGGAGATTTCCTTTTTGCTGAAGATAAAATAGGTCCCAACAGTAAAAACGAACTACTGAGATGTTTGTGTTTATCTCCAGGGCACAGAGTCTGGCCTCTGGAATGTTCTTGTGTCATTTCCAGATATTGTGCGGGGTTCCGGCGGGGCCGGGTCGCCACCAGGCCAAGGCTTCCGAGACACGGTTTTCGAAATGCCCGTAGGTCTCCAACAACCTGTAAATTCTTGGTTATTTCTTCCTGTGAGACTCGTCTCTGGAACCTTCCGTGGGGGCTCGATTTCCCCGGGACCGTGCAGAATTCAAGCCTCGAGGATCCCCGCCCAGGCCCTGTCCCCGCAGGGAGGCCTGACGGGGGGGCCCCCACATGGCTGCTTCTCGAGGACTTGGGGGGGGCAGTTCTGATGGGTGTTGGGAGTTTCCTTAATCATTTTCTTTGCTCTGCGCTGGGCCTGGGAGGGCCTGGGGGGCCTGGGGGGAGCCCCGAGGGGAGCGGCGCATGCCAGGCATTCCTCCTCTGGCCACAGTTTGTTTGTTTGTTTTAAATTAGAGCCGCCAGGCCAGGAATTCCGTTTTCCTTCGAGATTCTGGGATTCTGCGGGGACTTGAGCGCAGCCCTGGGACCACCAGCAGAACATTCCAGCACCCTGCGGGCTGCATCCCCTCGCCCCGCCCCCAGGAGCCCTTTTCCTTGGAGAGCGGCTGGAAAAAGGTCCCCTCGCAGGGCCTCGTCACTGCCCTCCCCTCTGGGCCGCCTGCAGGCCAGGCTGGGGGGAGGGGAGGGACACGGCCTGGATGCCAGGCTCCTGGGAGAGGAAACCGAGGCAGGCACTGACCCCCCGCACCCCCTCCCCGGGTCTGGAGGCCGCTACGAGGCCGCACAGCAGTGGTGTCTTTCCAGAAGGTCTGCACTGCTCAAGTGAAGAGGTGAAGCAGGTTCCCAACCGCACACCCAGGGACCTGGCATCCCCGGGGACAGCCCGTGAGTCACGGGTGGGAGGGCGCAAAGCAAAGGCGACAGCAGGTGGCGGGTGCGGCCAGGTCAGGCAGGGCCTTGTCGCGGGTCCTGGGGGGCAGCTTGTGACGAGCTGATAGTTTGCTGCAGATCCTCCCGCGGGTCTCTGTTGCCGGGATGCAGTGTCCACACTGACCAGGCCTGTAGAGTCCCCAGCCTGACTTATAATACATTTGTAACTGAATACGGTGTTTTCAATTTGTACAGAATAGTTAGAATATTCTATTAAAGTTGTGAAACATGAAAAAAAAAAAAAGATCCTCCCGCGGGGGCGACTGGGTCAGCCCTGGGCCTGCCGCCGCCCCCCCAGCTCTGACCCCACGCCGCTCTCGGGCGCCGTCCTGAGGCCCCGCGGCCCCCGCTGCCGGAACGGAGCGTCCGTCTCTCTGTCCCCAGGGCTGGTAGCGGGCGCGTCGTGGCCACGGGGGAAGCGGCCCGGGGAGGCCCCGGCTGCGCTCTGGGAGGGGGCCTGAGAGCGGCCCAGGGAGGATCTGGGGGTGATGGTGGAGCCGTTTGGTTGCCCAGACCCTGCTGGTGTCTGTGACCCTGGGGCATGGGTCACCACCTGCAGAGCTCAGGGCCTGGTCCCCGGAGATCCCCTGACCTGGGGTCCTGCTGTTGGCCAGTCAGGGTCCCGAGCCCTCACTGTGTGACCCCAACCACCTCCTGGAAGGAGAATTAGGGCAAAAACAGGTAACACCCATCAGGCCTCCAGACCTCAGCGGAGGTTCTGGAGATGAGATTGTTCTTGGGAAATCGGAGAATTGGGTCCTGGTTTAGGCGCCCAGTAGGTGCTCAAGCTCCTGATGCGGGGGCGGGGGGCGCTGGGCCCCCACCTGGGAGGAACGCTGCTCTCAGCTGGATTCCTGTATTTGCCCAGATTGAGGGGAAATCTGCATGATGTAGAATGAACCTTTTCGTTTTTTAAGATTTTATTTATTTATTCATGAGAGACAGAGAGCGAGAGGCAGAGACACAGGCAGAGGGAGAAGCAGGCTCCACGCAGGGAGCCCGATGCAGGACTCAATCCCAGGACCCCCGGGTCACGCCCTGGGCCGAAGGCAGACGCTCAACCGCTGAGCCACCAGGGATCCCAGAATTAACCATTTTAAGTGAACAATTCAGTGGCATGTGTTACGTTGAGTATATTGTGCAACCATCCCTTCTATTTAGTTCTGGAACATTCCATCGCCCCCTCCCTGTGCGTGGACGAGCCCGTCCTGCACGTGTCACACACGTGGACTCACACCCGTGAGGCCTCCTGTGTCCGGTTCCCTCCCTGAGCATCGGGGGCTTGGGGTCCGTCCCTGGGGTGGTGCATGGGGGCCTCGCCCCCGTTGGCAGCCCAGGGACTCTCCTGCATGTGGGGGACACGTCGTGTGCTCTGTCCAGCTGCGGGTGAGCGCTGGGCGTTTGCACCCTCTGGACGGTGGCAGCGCCGTGCCCGACCCAGGAGCCGCTGTTTTGTGTCCTGCTGCCTTCCCACCGACGACGGGCTCCCCTCCTGCAGACGCAGCGCAGCCTGGGTCAGGCCCGGGCCCTCCTGTGGGGACCGTCAGGGCGTCCCCCGCACACGTCAGACCGCACGGTGTGTTTTCATCACTGCAGAGCCGGGTGCCCAGGGGCGAAACTGGGAAAGTTGGACAAGTTTGGGCAGCCTCGAGCTGAGTTGCCGCCTTGGACTCCGTGGGCCGGAAAAACCTGCCCAGGCCGCGTGCTGCGGCCCATCCTGAGTCTGAGGCTCGGGTCCCCAGGTCGGGGAGCCAGGGCCTGTGGCCGCTCATGGGTAGCTGCCCCTGGTGGCTTCTTTCCAATGTGTCCTGCCTGGAGTAGGGGGAAATGGAAGGGAGGGGAGGAGAGGGGAGGGAGGAGTGGGGAGGGGTGGGGAAGGAGGGGAGGGGAGGAGTGAGGAGGGTCGGGAAGGAGGGGAGGGGAACAGAGAGGGAGGATGCTGGGGAGGAGGGGAGTGGAAGGGGTGGGGAGGGGAGGGCAGGGGAGGGGAGGAGGGGACACAGGGAGGACACTGGGGAGGAGGGAGGAGGGGAGCAGAAGGGGAGGGAAGGTGGGGAGGGAAGGTGGGAAGGGAGGGGGGAGGGGAGGGCGGTGCTGGGTGCCCCCTCCCTGCCAGCCTGCAGGAGCCCAGGCGGCCTCTCTCACCCCACCCGGTCCCCACAGCAGGGACACTGAGGCTCAGAGTCAGAGTCACTGACTCACTCTCAGGGGCGGTGGGGTCTGAACAACCTGTGTCTGCCCTGGGGCTGGGCCCTTCGGAGACTGTCCCGGACTCAGCAGGGGGTCTGTAGGGCCGGGACCTCCTCTGGGCTCGTGACATTCGTGTGAACCCACACCTGCAGGCTGTGTTTGGTAATGTCCCGATGTCTGTTGGTCCTCAGTTGTCCAGAAGGCAGCAGGCCAGGCCCTGAGGAGGACGGAGACCTGGGGAGGGAACGGGGAGGGGGGGGTCTCTGCAGCTCCCGCTCTAGCTTCCTGTGTCCCTAGAAACATGCTCAAAAGATGACGTCCAGGGGCCGCCGCAGGCTCGGTCAGTGCAGCGCCCGCCCCTTGATCTCGGGGCCGTGGGCTTGAGCCCTGTGTTGGGGGTAGGGATTAAAAAACTAAAATCTTTTTAAAAAATAAAGTCTAGGGCAGCCCGGATGGCTCAGTGGTTTGGTGCCACCTTCAGCCCGGGGCCTGGTCCTGGAGACCCGGGATCCAGTCCCACCTGGGGCTCCCTGCATGGAGCCTGCTTCTCCCTCGGCCTGTGTCTCTGCCTCTCTCTGTGTGTCTTTCATAAGTAAAGAAAATAAAAAAATAAAAATAAATAAGGTCTATTTTTAAAAAAGGGGGGTACTGAGAAGCAGGGCTCTCCTAAGGCTCAGTCTGGATGTGGCACCTGATTAGGAGACAGGCAGAGGGATGCCCGGCGGGTGGTCGGGGTAGCGTGTGCCCTCGGCTCGGGTCCTGATCTCCGGGCCCGGGGTCCAGCCCACGGCGGGCTCCTCGCTCAGCATGGAGGGGCCTGCGTCTCCCTCTGCCCCCCACCCCCACCCCATGCTCTCTCGCACGCTCTCTCTCAAATTAATAAAATATTTTTAAAATGGGCAGAAGAACATTTCTCACATGGCAACCACAGACGCGTGGAAGGATGTTCTGCGTCCCTCAGTGGCCGGGCAGCGCGGGTCAGAGCCACGTGTGGCCACCTCCCACCTGCCGGAGCTGGGACACAGGTGGCAGCGCAGGCCGGGCCGCCGGGCGCAGGGCGGGGGCACCTCAACCAGGTGGCCCAGGCGCCCCAAAGGACACAGGGATCCGCGCGGCGGCCGCCGGTGGAGGAGCCTCGGCGCCCTGCGACCTCACTGGACAAAGACGTGCCCCGTGGCCACGGTGGGTATGGCTCAGCCTCCGGCGGGGAGGAAGGCTCGCCACGGTGGGCAGGCGCGGGGCCCGGGGCACGACGCTGGGGTGCGACAGAGAAAGGCCAGCACCGCGCGGTCGCTGCAGGAGGAGCTGACGGAGTTGTCCGGCTCAGGAGGGAAGGGAGGGGAAACCAAACAGGGTGACATCAGCCACGGAGACAAACCCTAAGAGGCTCTCGGTCATAGGAAACAGCCTCTGGGTCTCCGGGGTCGGGCCGGGGCCGGGGGGGAAGCTGGCTCTCAGCGGAGCAGAGAGCCCGATGGACGGCCGTGGGGCCCGGACCCCAGGACCCCGGATCAAGACCTGAGCTGAAGGCAGACGCTTCACTGACGGAGCCCCCAGGCGCCCCAACAATACACTCTCTTTAAAAGATTTTATTTTTGAGTCATCTCTACAGCCGACCCGGGGCTTGAGCTCATGACGCTGAGATGAGGAGTCGCGACTCCTCCGCCGGGCGCCCCAAGACGTGCTTCTCAGTTATGTACAAAAAAATAAATAGCACAAGCCAGTGGCCTCTAGTGCATTTATCCATCACCGCTCTTAGCTTCAGAACATCTCATCTCCCCAAAAAGCAACCTGGACCCATCATCCCCTCTCCGTGCATGGACGAGCCCGTCCTCCACGTGTCACACGCGTGGGCTCACGCCCTGTGGGGCCTGCTGTGTCCGGTTCCCTCCCAAGCATCGGGGGCTCGGGGTCCGTCCCCGGGGCGGGTGGGGGCCTCGCTCCTGCCGGCGGCCGGGGACGTGCCCGTGCGCTGTCCGTTGCCGGACACTCGGTCCGTTTCCACCTCCGTCGCTGCTGTGAGCAGCCAGTGCAGGTGTTCTCGCGGCTGCCCGCTTCCTGGGGGCACGTGCAAGACCCCGAACAGTCCACGTGCCGGGGAGGCTGGGAGCGAGCGCCTGCCGTGCCCACCCTGGCACCTGCCAGCCCTGCGACCCCGGGGCAGGAGCCGGTCCTGGGGCCCCAGTGGGGGGCCAGGCTCGCATTCCGCACCGTGTGGTCACACAAATGACTGGCGAGCCGGCGTGCACGGGACGTAAACAGGGGCCTCCCCGTCCCCAGCCTTTTCCGTGCAACTTGGCGGGAAACGAGGTTTTGGGCCTTCAAACTGGGGGCTTGGTGTGGCGCCTGCAGCTCTGCGGGGGGCCGGGCTGCACCCCAGGAGCACCCCTGGCGGCGGGAGCGGCTTTGTGCAACCCTCACATCCCCCCCACCCAGGCCGTGGATGCAGCCAAGCTCACTTCCCCTGCCCTCCGCGTGGAAAACCCGCCGCCGCGGTTGGCAGGCCGGCGCCCCATGACTCATGTTAGCTTCCTCGCCTGCAAGATTTATTTCTAATCAAAACATGTGATATTTTATTCTGAACAACTTGGTTTGTCCAAATAAGCCTTTAGGAAGGTCAGAGGGCAAAGCGCAGGTTAGGAGAGGCTCGCGGTGCGACATCCCACGAAGGGCTCCTGGACCTGCGGTCCCTAAAATGGGCAAACTCGCAGGGTCGGAGATAAACACGCGTTACCTGGGGCTGAGGAGGGCGATGGGTGACTGCCAACGGGGACGCTGTTTCTTCTGGGGCCTGGGTGTTCTGGGGTTGATGAGGTGACGTTTGCTCAACCTGGTGAGTGTCCGAGACGCCCCCAGACCGTACACGTCAGGGTGGGGAGCGCTGAGTTTGTATTTTACAGTTCCTTAAAGTGGGGGCCGTGAACGTGGCTGCCAACGGCATCGGCGGGCGGCTGAGTGGCCCTGCCCCAGGGCTGGCGGGTGTCTGGGGCCCCTGGACAGTCGGCACCGCCGCCCCATGATTGCCCCCACCCCCCAGGGAGGTGCACAGCGGCCCAGCTGAGATCCAGACTCCATGGGGTTGAGGGGGGCGCTGAAGGGGCATTTGTGGTGGAGCCACCTGGCAAGGGTGTGTCAGGTGCAAAGGCCTTGGGGTTGGCAGGGCTCTGCCTGGTTGGAGGGGTAACGGGGAGGAGGGGAAGGGAGGGGGAGGGGAGGGGGAGGGGAAGGGGGAAGGGGAGGGGGAGGGGGAGGGGAGGGGGTTCTAGTGCGAAGGAGAGATAATGGGGGCTGGTGGGGGGCCTGGCAGGATCCCCTGGAGCCCCCCCACCCCCTGTCCCCCCTTCTGAGCCCCTCCCCCGTCCCCCCAACCCTCTGCAGTCTGCACACACGTGAGACGCTCATCGGACCCCAAGCAGGAACAGGGTTCACGAGGCGGGACGGGAAACAAAACTACACGTTCTGTTGGGAGTCTGGGAGAAAGTCACACCCGTACACCTAACGTAACGCCGTGAGCGCTAACACGCCTATTTTTCAATTTGGGGGACTTTTTTTTTTTTTAATTTATGATAGTCACACACAGAGAGAGAGACAGAGAGGCAGAGACACAGGCAGAGGGAGAAGCAGGCTCCATGCACCGGGAGCCCCACGTGGGATTCGATCCCGGGTCTCCAGGATCGCACCCTGGGCCAAAGGCAGGCGCCAAACCGCTGCGCCACCCAGGGATCCCCAGACTTTTTTTTTTTTTTTAATGACTTCAATGTTCTAGAAAAAAAATCCATGGAAAGGTTTTTGAATACAGAGAAACATGTATAAAGGGCATGTTTTCCTCTGAAACATCCTGGTAAGGCCCCTCCGTCCTCCACCCTCTCCTCTTGGGTGTCTGCACCTGCCCAGGGGCATTTTGTGGGGCTGGGACGCCTTCACCCCGGCTGGGCCCTCGGGGCCCGGCCTCCAGCGGCTCCTCTCCCCTTGGTCTGAGGAGGGGACCTCGCAAGGGGCAGTAGGCCGGGCTCTCCGGGCGGGTGGGCGGCTGCAGCGCTGTCTGTGTTCTGCCGCCCTCTGGTGGCAGCGTGCACGAGCTCCCTCCACGTCACACCGAGAAGTCGTGTGCAACTCCCGGGTCGTCCCGAGGGGGGGATTCATGTATTTACTTGGTCAATAGCAACAAGAGCTGAGAGCCGAGGTTTTTCTCAGCATTGATCGCACGCCAGGTGCCTGGTGACCCCCACCCCGGGCTGAGAGAAGACAGGCGCGGCGCCGGTGATCCCTCAGGGTTTCGTGGCAGAGCGTGGACTTGATCCCCGGGCTGTCAGCAGTGAAGGGAACCCCAGATATCCGGGTTGGGTCCCAGAACCAGCTGAGCCTGAAGCCGGCCCTACTTTGGCTTGTTAGTTATACAAAGCTGTGAATTCCTGTTTTGTCAAAGCCTCTGCGTTGAGTCGGCTTCAGTCTGTTTTTCTTGTGACCGGAGAGACCCTCGGCCGCCGGCGCAGCCCTCGCTGAGCAGCCGTGTGACCCTCGTGAGTCCCTTCGTGGCCCGGGGGTGTCGGCGCGATTAGATGAGATACTGGCCTCAGCAAAGCTTAGATGTCAGGGATGAGGACCCCCCCCAGTGCCGAAGGCTCCAGAGGCGCGCGTCGTTCCCGTCACTCGGAACTTTCCTCCCGTGGGGGGAAGCTTCCCACAGTGAGCCGGTCGTCGAGTGTCCTCACCCAGGCCTGGCCGGGGGCCTCCCGCACACACACGCACACGGTCACAGGCCGACTCCGGTCTTCCCGGGTGATCCCGTCGGGCCCTGCTTGCACCCAGGCGTCCCGCTGCTGGAACAGGGCACCGTGGCGATCGGACGGCCAGGCCGCGGGCCCCGCTTGCTCCCTGCTGGGACGTCCCGGGGGCGCCGGAAACCCCAGGGTCCGCCCGCGTCACGGACCCGCACACTGAGGAGCAGAAAGCCCGAGGCTGCCCACTCGGCGTGGCCTCACTTGAAGCAACGAGTCATGCCCGCAAGAGCTTCCACGGAAGGTCACAGGCTGAGGTTCGGGGTGGACGTGAATGTGGGGGCCCCTGTTGAACCCGTGACAGCAGCCACCCTGCAGGCGGGGAGCGGGCAGCCCACCCGTGGCCTCCGTTCATCTGGGCTTTGCTGTGAGTTGGGCTCCGTCTCCGCAGGCTCAGGGCGTGGGCCAGGGCCCAGCGGGGCTTTGGCTCCGTAAAACCCGATCCACCCTGGCCAGGGAACAGCGAATTCTTGAAACCAGCCAGAATCCCAGGTTTTTTGTTTTTTGTTTTCTTAGATTTTATTTATTCATGAGAGACAGGGTGGGGGAGGTGCAGGGACACAGGCAGAGGGAGAAGCAGGCTCCACTCAGGGAGCCCGATGTGGGACTCAATCCCGGGTCTCCAGGATCACACCTGGGCCAAAGGCAGGCGCTAAACCGCTGAGCCACCTGGGCTGCCCCAGAATCCCAGGGTTTTTTTATTTTATTTAATTTAATTTTTTTTTAATTTTTATATAACTTATGATAGTCACACAGATAGAGAGGCAGAGACATAGGCAGAGGGAGAAGCAGGCTCCATGCACCAGGAGCCCGACGTGGGATTCGATCCCGGGTCTCCAGGATCGCGCCCTGGGCCAAAGGCAGGCGCCAAACCGCTACGCCACCCAGGGATCCCAGAATCCCAGGTAATAAAAAAAAAAAAGGTCTTGGGCAGCCCCAGTGGCACAGCAGTTTAGTGCCGCCTGCAGCCTGGGGCGTGATCCTGGGGACCTGGGATCGAGTCCCACGTGGGCTCCCTGCGTGGAGCCTGCTTCTCCCTCTGCCTGTGTCTCTGCCTCTCTCTCTCTGTGTCTCTCATGAATAAATAAATAAAATCTTTAGAAAAAGGAAAAAGGTCCTGATTTTTAAATTTGGCAAATTAGCTGAAAGAGTCTCCTAAAAATGTAAAACCCCGACGGCCAAGCAAGACAAGTCTGACTTCTGAACTCAGCCATCAGGCCACGGTTCGAGACCCCAACGGCGAGGAATTCCTCATCACCGCATCTTCCCATAGATCCCTTTCTGACGGGGAAACTGAGACTTGGGCGGGAACAAGGGCCAGCTGACTTCCGGGAACCCGATGTCTCTGCCGGCAGAGCCCACGCCCCAGAACCCACCTTGGGCTTCCTGAAGAGGACCAGAATTCTAGGTGGACCCCAGATCCCTGCCCCCCGGCCCCTGGCTCCCATGACATACTGGGAGCTCCCCAGTGTGGGCAGGATTTGGTAAAGTTGGGGGGGGAGCTTTTCAGATGTGATCGAGGTGCCCCAGTCGGTCACCTTGGAGTTAATGGAGAGGGAGACCATGCTGGGCGGGCCCGACCTGGTCCCGAGTGACACGAACAGGAACAGCCGCAGGGGTCGGCAAGCGCCTCTGGGGGCTGGTCCTGCAGGAGTCAGACAATGATCCCAGCAACACCTGCAGGGTCTTGGAAGGGGCCTTGCCCGGTGGCGCCCTGGGCTGCGCGGGTGGCTGGGCTGCACTGCTCGCAGCCTCGGGGGTGCGGGGGCCCCGGGCCGGGCACAGGTGCCATTGTGAGCCGCTACGTGTGTGCTAATCTGTTACTAATTAACAATCAATCTGCAGGGGATCCCTGGGTGGCCCAGCGGTTTGGCGCCTGCCTTTGGCCCAGGGCACGATCCTGGAGACCCGGGATCGAGTCCCACGTCGGGCTCCCGGTGCATGGAGTCTGCTTCTCCCTCTGCCTGTGTCTCTGCCTCTTTCTCTCTCTATGTCTATCATGAATAAATAAATAAAAATATTAAAAAAAAAAAAACAATCAATCTGCAAACGAGGGTCCGGTTTTTCGTCAGTCACGCATTTCCGGGCGAGCCCCCCCCAGCTCCTGCCGTTAGTGACCCCCCTTGCCCGCGGCCGCACCCCCAGCTCGGACGGCAGGCGGGCCTCCCTGTGATCTATGCCCGCTCATGGGCTTCACTTAACCGTCGGAGCTTTGGACGCTGGTCCAGTAGGGTCGCCTGTTTCTCAGGAGGGTCCCAGGGCCCCTCATCCCGGTGAGAAGGGCTTCCCTTGATCCCGGGGCGTGCAGGTCACCTCCCGGTTTCTCCCGCTCATGCTGAGCTGCAGGTGCCTTCAGGTCGGAGGGCGGAGGACAGCGCGGGGTCATGTCCCCGCCGAGGCCGGCGGGCAGGGGGGCTGGGGAGTCGGGGGGCGGCCCGCCCCTGTCCCCTCTGTGCTGACTCCAGGCAGGCGTGCTGCTGGCACGGCCGCAGGGACCCGAGCTCCCGCCGCTCCCAGGGCCCCCGCAGGTTTCCCGGCGCCCTGCGCATCCTGCCTCCCGGAGCTGCACTCGGTCCTGCGGGAGGGAGGCGCTCGGAGGCCACCTGGAGGGGGCAGGGCCCATCGCTTCTAGGCCCCAGAGAGAACGCTCCTCCCTCCTGGACCGTCCCACGCGGATAGGGACCCGCGCACATGGGGCCTCAACCCCACTCCCGCTCACCCCCAGAGCCCGCCCTGAGGTCACCCGCTGTCCTCCCTCCTTTGGGGTCTACCCCCCAAAACGCGTTTAGCCCCCTCAGTGCGGACCTTTGGGGACGCGGAGACCTGGCAGGAGGACACGATGCCCTCCCCATCCTGAGGGCAGGGCCGCGTTACAGGAATGACCCCGTGTGAACCACAGACAGGACGTCCCGCCAGTCTTGCTGCTGCGGGGGGACCTCCGCCCCGGAGCGAGCAAGACTCTGGGGCACACTGCACCCGTTAGGGTACTTGTGGTTTCCTTAAACCGGCAAATTGTAGTCCCCTCCGGGGGGTTCCCAAGGGCCTTGGCGGGCTTTCTAGAGAGTGAAGACTTTCTCTTTCACTTTTAAAAAATCTTGGTAAAATACATATAATACAAATTTTACCAGTTTAGCCCTCTCTAAGCTCACACTTCAGGGCACAGAGCACACTCACCCCGCCGCGCACCCACCCCCCACCATCTCCAGAACTTTCCACCTCCCCACACGGAGACCCCGTCCCCAGGAAGCACGGACCCCCCCTGCCCTGGCCCTGGCTCCCACCACCTCCTGTCTCTGTGGACAGGCCTCCTCTGGGGACTTCCTTGGAGTGGGGTCCTGCAGGAGGTGTCCTTCTGGGTCTGGGTCCCCTCCCTGAGCCTGGCATCCTCGGGGTCTGTTCACGCAGGGGAAGGTGTCGAGGTCCCTTCCTCCCCGAGGCCGGGTCATATCCCGGGTGTGGACAGACCTCACCATGTGTGTACCCACTCCCCTGGATGGACACCTGGTGCTGCCCCTCCTGCTGAGCATCACTCGAGCTGCTGTGACCGGTGGGTGGGGGGTCCCTGATCCCAGTTCCCTTGGGCACAGACCCAGGAGTGGAATCACTGGGTCACATGGTTGTTCTGTGTTTAACTTCGTGCGGAACTGCTGTTGTTGCGTAAAGGTCAGTGAGTCAGGCTGCACTGTGCTCCTGTGACTGTGCCGTCTGCCCCCGTCCACATTCAGGGACCCCCACTGGTGGCCCTGGTCACCCTGGCAGGGGCATGGGGGGGATATGCCCATCTTCCCCCACCCGATGGCCCAGGGGTGCAGGAAACACTTGGCTCCTGGTTGGGGGAGCAGGACGTGTCTCTCCTGCTTGGGCACCACCGCGGGGTCGAGGCTGACGGGCACCTGGCATCTGGAACCCACACGGCGCCTCAAATGGCACGTCCCCAGGGGCTGCGGACCTCTGCCCTAAGTGGTTCCCATGCCCCCAGATGAGCCCCCTGCGGACACACAGGGCACACGACACAGCCCGACAGGTGGCAGAGGGACTAGCATGGAGCTGGGGGTGTGGTGGGCGGGTGTCGTGTGGCCCCCACCATAGGTGCCTGGGACCCCGGCCTGGGTGACAGGGTGTGGGGGCCCTGTGGACGTGACTGCCAGCCCTTTCCCCCAGGCAACAGGGCCGGACCGCAAGGCCCCCTTTCAGCCTCCAGCGTGGGATCCCTGTGGCACCCTCAGGCCCGAGCAGAGCTCGGGGACAGAGGAGAGTGTGGGGGGGCAGACCCAGAGGGAGGCGCGCTGGGAGGGGACATCACTGTGTCTCGGGGAAGCTTCGCGGGTCACGGTGCTGGGGGCGTCCTGGGCTCCGACCTCGAGACCACAAGGGCTGGTCCCACCATGGGACAGTCTCAATCCAGGGGCTGCCCCCAGGGGACGTGGCCTGTCTGCAAAGAAGCATGGCCAGGCTGGGGGAGTTACAGGGGAGCCCAGGCTTCTGCACCTCGGCTGGGTGCCTTGTACGTAGCCTGTGCAACAGTCCCGGGTGGCCCTGAGCAGGCGCGAGGGCAGGGTAATTAAGGAGACTTGTGTGGCGGGCGGAATAACGGCCCCAAAGACGTCCCTGTCCTGGTGCCTGGAGCTGGGATGTGTCGCCTCCCACAGCAGAGGGGACCTGGGTCGAGGCCCCGAGGTGGGGTGACCCTGGGGCCCTGGGTATCCTCCCAAGAGGGCGGCAGGGGGGAGCCCCAGAAACGGGCAGACCCTGTGCTGCTGGTGGTGAGGACAGAGGAGGGGCCGCGGGCCGGGAAGCGGGCGCCTCTGGAAGGTAGGGGGGGGCAGGAGGGGGTCTCCCTGGGGCCCCGGGGGAGACCAGCTCTGTCCACGCCTGTTTTTTAGGACTTCTGAGCCCAGAACCATGAGAGCATTGGTGTGAGCGGTGGGTCAGTGCGGCCTGGGGCCTCGCACATCCTGAGCCGGTGGATGGAGGGACAAGCCCATGGGCACCAGTGGGCTGACATGGCGGAGGCGGTGGGGGAGCCCATGGCATTCATCACAGGGCTAGTTACGGAGCTGGGACCCGACTGTGGGAATCCCAGAGGAGCTGACTTTGTCCAGGGAGGGGCGCCCTACAAGGCCCAGGCTCTCCCTGTGGACACAGACCTTGCTGCCCCCCTCAGACTGTCCTGCCTCCTGCCTCTTCTGCCTTGAGGCAGCCCCTCTGCAGTGGCCCTGTTCTGGGGGGCCCACAGCTCTGCCCTCAGCGCCACGGCCCTGCGGGGGGGGGGGCAGCTCCGCCCTCGGGCCCCAGCCCCGCCTCTGGGGCCTATAGCTCCGCCCCGAGCCGATAGCCCCGCCCCCAGAGCTCCAGCCCCGCCCCCGGGCCCATAGCCCCGCTCGCGGAGCCCCAGCCCCGCCCCCGGGCCCATAGCTCCGCCCCCAGAGCTCCAGCCCCGCCCCTGGACCCATAGCTCCGCCCCCGAGGCCAAGCCCCGCCCCTAGGGTCCATAGCCCCGCCCCTAGGGTCCATAGCCCCGCCCCGGGCCCATAGCCCCGCCCCGGGCCCATAGCCCCGCCCCCGGGCCCTTAGCCCCGCCCCGGGGCCCCAGTCGGGTCCTCAGAGCCCACCGCGCTGCCCCCCGCCCCCGCCCCGCTATTTCAGGCCTCCCGCACCCCACCCCGGCCGCGTAGGGACCCTTCAACACGGATTTCTAGAAATAGCTGCGTCGGGTTTCCCCGCAGCAGCTGCGGAGGGGGCAGCGGGAGGGCCTGGGGCGGAGGCGCTGAGTTAGAGCCGAGCGCCCCAGGGGGGAGGTCGGGTCACCACCCGGGGCACAGGCGCCCTGGGGACCCCCGGGCCACACAGAGGGCGGCGGCAGAGCCAGGATGGAGCCCAGGATGACCGTCTCCCCGGCGAGCCTGACTAATGACCCCTCCTCCCGCAGACACCAGGAGGGGCCGCGGCTGTTGCCCTCGGGGGGCACATGGGGACCCCCGGCCTCACCCACCGGGCGAGCCCTGACCCTGGCAGCCCCGGGGTGGGGAGAGGCACGAACACCGGGGGGCAGGCGGGGCGCCCAGCCTCTCCCGCTCCACGTCTGGGTGGACTGCAGCGGACAGGCCCCTCTCTGCCCCTTGCCCGCCAGGTGCCCGGGGTCGGGGTTTGGAGTAGGCGCCCCAGGCCTGCGGCTCCTCCAGGGGCAGCCCTCCGCCCTCAGACCCGCAGGGGCGTCCTGTCCCAGGGTGGGGGCGCGGGGACCTGCCTCCTCCCTCTCTGACCTGAGAGCTTGGGCAGAGCCTTAGAAGCAGAATCGACACGGGTCTCGTTTCATCCCCAGTTTTAGCCACAGAAAGCAGAGGAACGTCTCCAGGAAGATAAAAACAGAAGAGAACCCCCTCCCACCCGAACGCGCATCTGCCCCCGGAGCAGCGCCAGGGACCCGGGTCGTCGGGTCCTGGATTCTCACAGGGGCCTCCTTCCCACGGGCCAGGGGGGACTGGCCACCATCTCCGCTCCCCGGCGCCGCAGGGCGGGGTGACAGCGCCCCACCTGCCGGCTTAGTCCTTGCTGAAGATGCCCGCTTCCCAGCGCTGTGCCAGGGCGTTCTTGTGGTGGGTCACCCGCGTGGCTTCCAGGACCTGCGGGAGGAGGCGTGGCGTCCCCATCAGGGTCCCAACTCCCAGGAGGGATCTAGAACATGGGCAGCTCAGGCCTTTCCCCTCCCCTATTTCAGACCCTCTACCTCTGGTAATAGCACCAAGCGACGGGCTAAGCCACACTGAGACCCACAGTAGGCCAAGTGCCAGAGCCGGACATTTCGGACTCAGTTCAAAAAACGTACTTTGCAAACCCAGGGAAGTGGCTGGCTATGTGCATGCTCAGACGAACCCCTCTTTCTGTCCCAAACCTTCACTGTGTGGTCAAGAGGCGGCAGGTAGACCTTGCTCACTCTGTACCATGGCCCCGAAAGCAGGTCCCCGCAAAGTCCGCCCCCGGCAGGCAGTAAGGGTCCAAGTTCCTGTGCCCAGAAGGGCTGTGGTGGCCCCGACGCAGGGGCAGGGGGCGCAGCGGGTGGGGGACCGGCGGCTGGTCCCCGGGGGCAGCACTCACCTCCGAGTCGATGCGGTCTAGGGAGTTGATGCTGGCGTACTGCAGGAGGGAACGAGCGTCAGCCCCGCCCCAGAGCCCGCAGGGCCACCACCGACCCCCCAGGTGTCCCCTGACTGGTCCGAGCTCAAAGCTGCGCACCCCGTGTCCCCCCGGGAGGCCCCTCCATCACGGCCTGATGCCCCCCCCCCAACCGTGTTCTCTCTGCAAACGTCTGGCCGCGCCAGACCCTTGCCCAGGGTCACAGAGGCCGTGCTCTTGTCACACACGCTTGACCGAGGGTCAGCGGGGGCAAGTCCTTGCTGGGACGTGGGACTTGCCCCACGTCACACACCCGCAAGGGGCAGGACTGGGATTTGGGCCTGGAACCGCCGGACGGGCGCTGAGGCTGCAGCCGCTGTGATTCTGCACAGGTCATGGGGCCCCACGACCCCACCGGGCAGGGGGGGACATGGCCCCCTGGTCACAGACTGGGGCATGTGGAGTTGGGTCGCCGCTCGGGAGCACAGAGCGTGTGTGACCAGACCCGGCTCTCGGGTCCCACGGACACAGTGCGTCAGCGCCCCGTGCACGGCACACACGGACGATGTGCGGCGACGACAGCCGTGGACACGGGACAACAGTGGGGGGACGTGGCTGACCTGTCCCCGTCCTCCTCCTTCAGACTAATTCGGGGGGCGGCCTCCGGAGGGGAACTCCACTGAGGTGGCCCTGACAGCAGAAGCCCCGACACGAACAGACACCCGGTTTACCCACTCCGCACTTCCCACACGGGGGAAACTGAGGCACAGCCACCCTCAGGTGCCGGGACTCACCCTCTGCTCCTTCTTCCTCTGCCCAGGAGTAGCCTGGGCAGGGCCGTCCGCCGTCCACACGAGGCTGGAGTGCAGCTGGACGGGGCTGAAGAAGTGGGCCTCGGACACGGAGTAGCGGCCGGTGACGCCTGCGGGCGGGAGGGCGGCGGGGAGCGTCTCAGGTCCCCTGAAGGCAGGAGCCCCTGGCCGGGAAGCGGGGTCAGTACAGGGAACGGCGAACGGACGGACCGACGCCGGACAGAGCAGACGGCTCGCGGGGAACGGATCAGAGGGGCCGGAGCCCCGGTCAGGAGCCGCGTGGACAGAGGCGCCGCCCGGCCACGGATGCAATGTCCCCCCACCCGGAGGACGCGGCGCCCGCGGGTATAAGGCAGAAAACCCACAGTCGACACCTCTCCCCAAAACCTCCTGCTCGAGAGTCGGCAACGGGGTCAAGCGGCCCCCCAACCCCACCGCACCCTAGACCCCACGCCCCATCGCACCCAGCCGCGCCCCAGGCCCATCGCGCCCCCTTATCCTAACCCGAGGCCGCAGAGGAGCTCCTGGAGCCCGGCTCCCGGTCCTCATCCTCGGCCGGCGGGGAGAAGACCTCCGGGAACAGCGCGCTCCGCCGCTCGGCCGCCACCTCCCGCTCGCGCCGCAGGACGCTCTCCACCTCCCTGTCCAGCAGCTCCGACGACCCGGACCTCTGCAGCCTCGACGCCAGCGCGGCGCCCCGGTCCCAGCCTCGGGCGCGGGCGGCCTCCGGCGGGGGCGCGTCGGGAACCCGGAACCGCAGGGGACTCAGGTGGAAGTACTCCCAGGGGATGACCGCCCCGTGGGCGCGCGGGGGCCCCGAGGGGGGCCTGCTGCTCCTCTGCCTCGCGCCCCAGGGCTTTCCGGAGGGTCCCGAGAGAGGCGTCCTGGCTCGCGCGGCCTCCCCCGCCGGCGCCCCACGGGTCGGGCCAGGCGCCTGCGAGGCCGGGGACGCGGGCGGGGGGCTCCCGGGGCGCAGGTAGGGCGGGGAGGGCTCCGGCGGGGCGCGGCTCACCTTCCCGGGCTCATCCAGGACGGAGTCTGAGCTGCGCGCTCTCCGGAGCCCGGGCTGCGCCCCCGGGGAGGCCGCGCTCCGCCTGCTCTGCAGCCCCTGCCGGTGGGCCTCCTCCCGCTGCGTCTCCTGCGCCAAGTCCCGCTGCACGTAGAGGGACGGGCGCCCTCGCTCGCGCCGGGGGGCGGGGAGGAGGCCCACCCTGGTCAGCAGCGGCCGGCTGGGGACCTGCACCAGCTCCTGCTGGGCGTGGGCCTGCCGCAGCCCCCTCCGCTCCCGCAGGTCTGCTTCCCGCTCCTGGGCCAGCCGGATCTCCCGCTCGATGGGGGTCTCCGTGGGGAGCTCTGGGGCCCCCCCTTGGTCCGGGGAGCCGGGGTCACCCGCAGCCCAGGTGCCAGAGGCAGCAGGCGGGCCGCTCTCGCTCTTCTCTTCCAGGACCACCTCCCTCTCCTGGGGCTTCGGCGGGACCACGTACCCGTTGGCCAGGAACAGCCCGCTGGGGGGCCGGGGGGCCTGGCTGGCCCCCGGGGGGGCTCGTGCAGGGGCCGCCCGGGTCGGAGGGTGGAGCGCGCCCCCCGCACTGGCCTGCTCCAGACTCAGGAACTGCTGCCTGGCTGCCAGGAAGTCGATCTGCTCCCTGTCCACCGCATCGTCCTCCGGGGGCCCCGACGGGGCTTGGCTGGGGTCCCGGGGGTCCCGCAGGCCGGGGGCGCCATGGAGCGTGGCCACCGTGCTGCTCTTCCGGAGGGCCTGGTCCTGGATGACCGCCCGGCGCTCCCGCTCCAGGTCCCGCGGCCGTCGAGCCTGGGCGTCCCTTGCGTCTCGGCGGAAGGCCGTCACCTCCTCGCTGTCAGCCTTCACGGAGAGCGTCCACGGCGACGGCCGGCCCGGGAGGGACGCCCCAGTCCTGGCCGCGCTCGGCCGGGCCTCTCGGTCAGCGGGCCAAGCCGGTGGCCTGTCCTGGCCCCAGCCACTGGCCTCGGGCCCCACATCCAGCACCTCAAACGTGTAGCTGGCGTCTTCATCAGGGGCCAGGCCAGCCAGGCGGGGCGAGTGAGGGATGCTGAAGATGGGGTATCTGGTCACGCGGTCCATGTCCCGGGGGTCTCAGCTTGGCCACGGCTCTGCGGCGGAGACGCTCTGCGCTTGCTGAGGGACGAGGAGGGAACGGGGCCAAGGGATCAGGGAACAGGAGGCAGCACTCCGGGGAGAGGCACACCTTGCAGTCCCTTCCAGGGCAAAGTCCTGGCCAGAGGGCCTCTGTGGTTGGTGCAGGGGTGAGTAAATGCCCCAGCCCGCCAATCAGGGCGCTCTACCCTGTGGCCTCTGTGATTGGCTCAGGGATGGACATGTGACCCAACCTGCCAGAGACCTGAAATCCTGATCCTGAGATTTGGCAATTACCTAGGAAAATCGGACCCTCTGCCCGCTGGGCTTGTTGGGCCGCTGGGATTGTTTGGACTCCTGGATCCAGCCATACCTGAAGCCCACCCCCGTTCTGACCCACCAGTTTGCCCCATGAGCGTCTGACGTTTGCAGGTGTCCCCCCATCTCGGCTCGCAGATGCTGCCCCGCACCTGGCCTCCCCCAGCCCATCCCCAGGCCGCCTCCCTGGGCCCCAGGAGCACGTGCATTCGCCTTCCCTCCCGGCGCCCACTCTGAGGTTCTTTTTGTGATTTTTTTCCTTCGGGGGGCCTGTCCCTCACGAAGAGATGTGAGGTGGGGAGACTGAGAGGGAGGGAGGAGGGGAGGCAGGGACGGGCTCCTGGGTTCCCTCTGCGGCACCTGCCCAGGGCACACTGTCCCTTCCCAGTCGGCCCTCCGCCCCCCGAGCCATAAAGCCACGACAGGCCGTGGACCTTGTCCTGCTGGGTCTGGAAGGCCCCAGAGCCTCTGGCCACACCTTGATCTGGTGCCCCCGGCCCCAGGGGGGCGGCTGGCGCCCTTCAAGCATCGGGGTTCTGCTGAGCACAGATGCAGGAGCCCCCTCCCCCCGCCAAGGTCATGCACCTGCGCTCATAGCTCCGTGGCTCCCGGCCTCCCTGGAGTGCGGCCTTCCTCTGGCCTCCGCACAGACCCCCAGGCCTCGCAGCTGTCCCTACCCCAAACCCGACCTCCTCGTCCTCCTCCTGCAGCTCCCTCTGCCTGGAGGACCTTCACGTCTGCCCCTCTACAGCCCTCTTAGCTGCAGCCCACGGGACACCTCCTCCAGGGAGCCCTCGCCCCGCCACCCCCCGAGGTTGCCCTGGCCTTGGAGCCTGTTGTCTGAGCATCCCGTGCTGCCTGGCCCAGCACCCAAATTAGGCGTCACCTCTTCACACCTGGGGAGGGAAGAGTGGCTGTTCCCAGCCCTTGGAGCAGCCCTTGGCCGTGTCCCACCCCCAGTTCTGTCGGAGTCACTACGACGTCCGCTGCCTGTAGGTCAGCTTGCTTGTAAAAACTGTCCTTCTAGGGGAAATGCGGCCCTCCCTGCGCCGGAGGAGTGGCACCGAGCACTGTGAAGTCCATCACGGGAACCGTGTCGCCGCCGCATGCAACTAGACGGCTTCCGTGTCAAACCTGGAAGCCCTAACTGGAAAAGCGACGGTTAAGAGCAAGCAAGCCGGGGTCCCCCACGGCAGTGCCGCCCCGGAGGTAACGGGCTGGGTGCATCTCTGAGAGGGTCATAGGTCATTGCAGTCTTGTCCTCCCCCGGTCCGAAGCCGTCAGGTCCCCCTCTTCTGGTCTGGTATACAGCACGTACTTAATAGACTGAACACGCCGCAGGCTCTGCAAACACCACTCATTCCGGGCGCCCGGGGCCTGCCTGGTGGGGTCTGTTCAGCCACAGACCTGGCCGCCCCCCGGGCCTCCCCTCGGCCCCCAGGCCCTGGAGGTCCCCCAGGAGGGCAGGCGCAGGAGGGGTGACGCAGGGCTGTTTGCTGATCTCGGAGCCACCCGGGGACACTCACTCCGGGAAAGAAAACCACCTGCCCCGAGGGTGTCGGTGTCCCGGTCGGGTGGGGCACGGGCGGGGCTCGGGCAGGGCGCAGCTTCCCTTGACCATTCCTGCGGGGTGATTCACGGAGGCCCCGGGGCGGGGCTCGGGCTCAAGGCCCCAGGGCCCCACTAGCTCGCGGGCTGGCCTCTGTGTGCACACCTGGAGGTGGAGTCCGTGGCAGTCGGCCCCACCCCGGAGCCTGCCATGCAGTCGGTGCCCTGTACCTGGTATACAGTGGGTGCCACATAAATGCTAGCCTAGAGGGGGAGGTTGCTGATAGTATCACTATTATTTAAACCCTGGGCTCCGCGTGGCTGAGTTGGGAGGATGCTGCCCCCACCAGGGCCCACGGAGGTCGCACAGCTGGTGACAGAGCACAGGTCCAGGTCCCAAAGCCTGGGCCTCCTCTTCCAGGAAGCTCCCCACCCCGTAGCTCCCGGCCGGCCCCACCCGCGTCACGCCCGCACTGACGGGTCTGGGGTTTATGGCTCGTGCACCTGCTTCCTCGTCAGCACCTGGGAGGGCCCAGGGCTCAGGGAGGGCAAGGTCACACGGCAAGGAGGGCCTCGCTGGGGGCGACGGTCCTCCTGGGGCCCTGCGGGACGGAGCCCCCACTTCCGAGACCCCCGGACTCTCATCAGTCCCCCCAGCCCCTCAGCCACCCCCCCTCCCAGGTGGAGGCTGCCCCACCCACCGCTCCTCCTGTGTGTCCCCAGCAGACCCTGGACCCTGTGGGGGTGTCACGCGCCGCTCAAGGCCTCCGCAAGCACCGCTCTGGCTGACACTCATAAAGTTTCTCCGGAAGCTTCCAGATTTCTCAGAACCAACGAGGGTTCCAATCAGACCCCTCCACTGGAGGCTCAGGGCTCGAGGTTGTGGGATTTGGAGGCTGGAAGCCCAGGGCAGACAGGGAGCCTCTGCTCCCCCAGGTGGGGGTGGGGCAGGAAGGACAGAGACCCCATGACCCAGAGACGCTTGGGGTGCAGAGCAAGGGAGGCCCCCGCCAGCCCTGAAAGCCCAGCTGGGCCGGGGGGAGACGGGGCGGGGAGTGGAGGACCTGCCTCCCTGCACCCTGAGGATGACCTGCAGGTCATGCCGAGCACATGCCCGAGCTGAGCCCCGCCCCACACGGGACCCCACCGCACCCGACCTTGGTGTCCCCCCCACCCCCACCCCCACCCCCCGGCGTCCCCAGCCTCACCTGCCGGCTCCGGGCCCCAGCGGCCTCCGAGCCCGGCTCCGAGCCCGGCTCCGGCTCTGGCCACAGGCACCGAGACTCCTGGCGCCGCCCTGCCCACGGGTTGCCAGGGGAGAGGGCCCCGCCTGGGGGAGGCAGGGGCACCCCCTCCTCCCTGGCCCCACCTCGGCTCAGCTCGGGAAACAAAGTCCAGAGGCAGAGGGAGAAAGATGATACCCGGGCGGGGCGGAGGGCAGGCACCGTGCCCGCTGCACACTGTCCCTCGGCCCGGGGCCTCCAGCCCCACGGAGCCAGAACTCACCGGAAGCCTCTTTCCAGCTGCGGTCAGGCTCCCCAGCACCCCAGAAACGGGGTGTCCCTGCCCAGAGTCACACCGCAGGTCCTGCCGCAGCGCCCCCACCGCCTGGCTCAGCCCACCCTTTGGGGCTACTACCCCAGAGAGCTCCTTTCTGCTGCAGGCCTCGCCTGCGAGTCCGGGTCGGGGGGCTGTTCCGCCGGGCCTGGGTTCAAATCCCACCGAACCCCTCTGAGCCTGTTCCCTCCTCTGAACGGGGACGTTACAGAGCTGGGAGGACCTCCCGGGCCACTTCCCAACGGGGATGTGATGAGGGCCAGAGAATGTCAGCAGGATGGCAATGCCCAGGCCCCACTGACCGATGGGGGCACCGAGGCTCGCCACGGCCGGGGGCGCGTGCTGGGCGCTCTGCCGTCCTGCCTGATTCTGGTCGAAGTACAGGGAACCCGTCAGGGCTGCAGGAGCCCAGCAACTTTGCAGGGTGGAGCCGTGGCCGGTGGTCAGTCTACACTGAATGGGGCTTGCACCCCCTGCTCCGGGGCTCTGTCCTGACGGCCTCTTGGCTGACTGTGGGGCTCCTCTGACCCTCGGTCTCTTCTTTCAGCAATGGTAGGACTGGGATTTGAAGCGGCGTTCCCCCCCCCCCCGCCCGATCATATGCACTTCACCCTGTTGCTTATATAGGGAAACTGAGGCCCCCAAAGGCCAGAGACTGGATCACCCGGTAGTGGGGACAACGTCCTGCCCCTGAACTGGGGCAGCCTCCCACTCAGGGTTCATAAGGCCTGCGGTATAGACAGGAGAGCTGAGGCCCCGCGGGGGCAGGTGGCAGCCACTGTGCACCTGCTGGGGGTGGGGGGTCTCTGGGGCTGTGGGTCCAGCAGGGGGCAGCCTCGCAGCCCAAGGGCGGGGCGGGAGGGCAGGTCCTGCCCCCACCAGCTGTGCCTTGTCCCCAGGTGCCGTCAGGCCGGCACAGGTGGGGGCTGCATGGACACCCACCCTCGGCCCGGGGGAGCCCCAGAGCACAGGGCTGTGGACCCACGGGCTCCCCCCGGCCTCCTCCGACGGCCCCGCCACCCTGGTGCCCCCCCCCCCCAGGTGAAAGCCAAGGACGCCAGGGCCTGGGGCTGTTCACACTGTTTATTTGCTTCTCTGGGAAAGTCGAGAACATAAGGGCCTTGTCACACGTCAGAAGCAGAGGGGCACTTAGCGGAGCCTCACAGCTCGAGGACTCGAGGAAGAAGAGGGGGTCCCACGGCCACGGCCCAGGGTCACCTCAGACACGGCCTCTCCCCCTGCCACCGAGGGGCAGAGCGGAGTCGGGACCCAGGCTGCGGCAGCGCTGGCCCCTGCACCTGCCCCGGCACCGGCGGGAGGCCCCAGAGGGTGTGGGAGCGTGTGCACACGTGTGCCTCTGGGGGCGAGTGGCTGCGTCCAGGGAGCCGTGCGTGCACATCCGGGTGGCGGCCGCCCCCAGGAGCGGGACCCTCACCCCTCTCCCTCCCGGGGGGGGGGACAGGCTCACGTCGGGCGGGGCGGCGGATGGGGTCTCCCGCGGAGGAAGCCCCCGGCCCGGGCTGCGTGCGCCCCGCCGCTGCCAGAAACGTGCCAAGCCCAGTGGAGCTGGCAGTGGCCTGGTCTCTGGGGTACGGTTGGAGGGACCCAGCACCCTGGTCCCAGCAGGTCCTGGGCAGCCCCCCAGGGTCCCCAAATTAGCACCAGGAGGAAGGAGGGCCCAGTGGGAGTCGGAGCTCAGGGCTAGAAGCGGCTCATGAGGCCCCACCTTGTGCAAGGGGCGGCTCGCAGAGACCACCGGCTGCAGGAGACAGGGCGGGGGTCCGAGACCCCTCCCGGGCGGGGCGGGGGGGTGCCCCGGGGCTCTCCCTTCCGGGCTCCAGCATCCCCTGGTCACGCCCAGAGACAGCGTGGGGGCATGGCACGTTGGGCTGGGGGCGCCCAGAGGGGCCCTGCTCCCTCCCCAGACGAGCCTGACCTCCGACCAAGACTCCCCCAAGAGGCACGGCCTCACCCCGAGTGTCCAGGATTCGGACGCTGGAGTTTGGCCGGGAACCCCAGTCCCAGGGGCTAAGCGGGGACAGAGCAGCCTCCCGGGGGCCCTCGGCTCCCCGGGTCCCTCTGCGGCAGGATGTCCCCTCAGGGACCTCAGTGGAGGTGGCAGGAAGGCACAGGCAGGAGGCCCAGAGGGTGGCTGGTTGGCCTGGGGCGGCCTCGAGGCCCCCGGCACCCCGGCCAGGACCACCGTGGGTGACGGCCGCATCTGTGGAGCTGCCGTGACGTGGGGGGTGCCCTTCATTCCGGAAAAAGTGGGTCTGTCCATGTCTGTCTCCTACCAGGCGTAGGTGCACGGCTCAGTGGTTGGGGCGTCGGGGGTGGTGATGGGGCGGGGGACCCCTGTCCCTCTCTTTCCAATGAAAGAAAACTCGGAAGGAACATGTGACAACCGCGTGTCCTGGGGCCCGTGAGTGTGGGTGGAGGGTGGGCAGGCCGGGGCCGGGCTGGTGGGTGACTGGTGTGGAGGGTGGGGCCGGGGGCTGGGGACCGGACGGCTCACATGATGGAGCAGCATTTACAGCGCTGCTTCTTCGTGTCGAGGTCCTGGGGGTCGCTGGCCGGGGCCTCGGGCCCCACCTGGTTCTCTTCCCTGGAGCCCGCGGTCGGGGGGGGCTCTGCGGCACTGCCGTTGGGGGGCGCGGGCTCCTTGGGCTCCGCGGCGTCCTCGATGACCACCAGCTCCGCCGTGATGGTGTCCTGCAGCCCCAGCACCTTCTGGCTCTCGGCCTCGTCCTCCACGTTCTGGTAACCCATGAAGATCATGGTGACGGGGGGCTCCTGGCCAGGCTGGATGCCCGGCGGCCCCGACGTGGCCTCTCCCGGCTGCGCCTGCACGCCCGTGATCTCCCGCCTGGACGGTGTGGTCTGCACGGGCTCCCTGGACGCCCCCCGGGTCTCTGCTGTCCCGGCCGTGGACCCTGCCTCGCTCAGCGTGACCTCGTCGGCCTTGTGGATGAGCTCGTCCACCTCGGAGGAGCTCAGCGGGTGGATCCCGTTCTCCGCGGTACCGTCCACGGCGTGGACCACTGGCGGGGGCGGGGGGGGGGAGAGAGAGAGAGGGAGTAAGCTGGCTCTCGGGGCGGGGGGGCCGCGCGAGGCCGTGGCCCACCCTCTAGGCTAAGGAGCAACTGAGACAAAATCACACGTTATAAAACCAACACTCAAAGCTCCCCGCGGGGATCTGTGCGCCCCGACAACCTGGCGCAGACGAGCATGTACAGGCGCTCGTGGGAGTTAGTGGACGGGGACTGAGCTGTCCTGCCCTTCGTGGCCGTCCACATCCCCGGCGACAGGGTCCCGCGAGCCCATCTTGCCAAGTACGTCGGCTTCTCCCGCGGCCAACACGGTGCCGTGCAGAGGGGGACCGAGCCGGACCGTGGGCCTGCCCCTCCCACGAGGGGTTTCTCGGGGAGCGCGACCTCTTCCTTCCTTGGGACCCCATGGCCGGTCTTGGGTCGCCGTGTAGCTGCTGTTCTCAAGGACAGTCGCCCACGAGCCGAGCCCGCCCTGCTGCGGCCTGCGTCGGCTTGCGGCATCCTCGCTCAAGTCTCAGGGGCTTATGACTTCATGTCCACGGACTGTCTCTTGCAGCCAGATTCACTGAGAGGGGTGTTTTTCAGTTTGGGGTCAGGGGAGAGGGGGGCTCCAGTCCCGGAACACAGGGCATAAGACATAAACTTGGTGACCTTGCTTACGACGGCCCGTGCGACCCCAGGCACGGCCACTTCCTGGAAACGCTCTACCCGCGTCTGGAAGGAAGGCACGTCGTGCCCTGGGCAGAGTGTGCACGAGGTACCTGCTGCGTGGACCTTCCAAACCTCTGCGACCGCCCCGTCTGTCTGTCTGACCTGGCGTGTCCCGGGGCCGAGGGCCGGGGTGCAGCACCCGCGGAGTCCGGGCCGCACTCCGCCGCCAGCCCAGCAAACTCCCGGAGACACAGCTGCCTGGCTGCCTGCCGGGGGGACACACCCCGCACCCTCAGGACTCGCCACCTCCCGGCCAAGGGTCAGGGCTCCAGCACCTGGCTGCCGGCCAGGAGGAAAGTACTTTCCACTTTCAGTTTCCAGGCCCCTAGGGAGGGGCGTCCATACCTCAAGGCCTCGCAGTGACTCGGGGCTGGAGGCCCGGAGGGTGCGGTGTCCCCTCAGAACCGAGCTATTTCCCACTGGCCCCTGCCCTAAGATAGGAATCCGAGCCCTCGGCCGCCATGGAAACGGGTCACCTTCCCATCGCTAAGCAACCAGAGTCCAGTCTGGCGGGTCCAGAATCCCCCAGGGCCGGGCCGGGCTGCGCCGAGAGGCAGAGGCGAGGACCTTCTGCAAACTCGGGCATTTCCTCTGCCCTTGGCCCCGTGAGGTCTTTCTCGTTCAGGAGACGAGGCAGCTGGGAGTGACCCAGGGTCACACAGCTGGTGAGAGCTGGAACGGGGGTTGCCTCTAGGTCTCCATCCCCAAACCATGGGAGAGCAGGGCCGTGACCAGGTCCCCTTCGTGGCCTCCCAGATGTCACACAGACCCCAGCAGCCTCTGAGAACACAAGGCTTCAGGAGCCAAAACCACAGTGAGGTATCATTCCACAACCACCAGGATGGCTACACTAATAATAACGACCTAATGATGGACAACAAGTGTTGCTGAAGATGTGGGGAGGCGGGGACCCTCACGCACGTCTGGAGGGAAGGAAAGATGGGGCAGTTGCTACAGGAAACACCATGGAAGTTCCTCAAAGGGTTAAACGCAGAAATCCCCATATGACTCAGAAATTCCATGCCTAGGTATCACCCAACAGAAACGAAAACATACGCCCATACAAACACTTGTACAGCATTCTAAAACTAAAAGGTGGGAACATCCCAGATCTCCATCAGCTGATGACCGGATAAACAAAATGTGATCCGTCCGAACCATAGAATATTATTTGGCCATAAAATATGAACGTGGATGGACCCCGAGCCCACGACGCTCAGGGAAGGAACCAGACACAGGAGGCCACGTAGTATGTGACTCCACGTGTGTGACACGTCCAGGACAGGCTCATCCATGGACTGGAAGGGGGTTAGTGGTTGCCACGGTGGGGACAGGGGGTGATAGGGTTTCTGTTTGGGGAAGAAAAATGTTCTGGAATTAGTAAAAAAAAAAAAAAAAAAAAGCAACATGGTGAATAAACCAAAACCCATGGGCAGCCCAGGTGGCTCAGCGGTTTAGCGCCGCCTTCAGCCCAGGGTGTGACCCTGGAGATCCGGGATCAAGACCCACGTCGGGCTCCCTGCATGGAGCCTGCGTCTCCCTCTGCCTGTGTCTCTGCCTCTCTCTCTCTCTGTGTCTCTCATGAATAAATAAATCTATTTTAAAATAAATAAATAAACCCAAACCCACTGCCCTCTATACTGAATTGTGCGCCTGTCCTGTCCCCTTCCGCTCCGTACATCATCTTGTAAAGGCAGCTCTTGTGCACTTGCTAACGGGCTCCGGAGCTGGACACTATGATCTTCTATTTCGCTCGGGTGATCGGCTCCGTGGGTTCCACTGCATGAAGAAAGCCCATGTTTCCCTTGATTTTGAAGATGCCTTTTTAATTCCTTCTTAAAATGTATTTTGTTTACTAAAGTGGGTTCTTCTCCTCCTTCTATCATCGTAGTAACTATTGCCCAGAAAATTTCCCCTCCCTGGGTTTGTTTACGTGCTACGATCGCAGGCCATGCCAAAAATGACCAAAGTTGAAACGTCAAACGACTTATAAAATTGTTGTCTAAACCCTGACAGTGGGGGCGCCCGGGTGTCTCGGGCGGCGAAGCGTCTGCCTTCAGCTCAGGTCCCGACCTGCTTCTCCGTCTCCCTCTTCCTGTCACTCCCCCTGCTGGTGTGCACGGCCTCGCGCGCTCTCTGCCTCTCTCTCTCTCTGTCTCTCGTCAAATAAAATCTTTTAAAACAATTTAAAAATAAATAAAGCAATAAATACTGACGGATAATGCAGTTTAAATGAAACTTTTTCTTACCTAAAAACAAAAAAAGAGTGAATTTTATGTATGCAAATTATATACAGAGAGACAGAGAGACAGACATGCTGGGGTGTTTTGTGTGTGTGTGTGTGTGTGTGTGTGTTTGTTTTTTTTTGACATGCTGGGGTTTTGACTAAGGTTGCCCTGCTCCTCTGCTCCTCCCAGGCGGGCTTCCTTGTGGGGGTCTCTCACACCCTGCTCCCCGACCAGCTGCTAGAAGGAATCCCCAAAACCAAACCAGGTCTCAGCACCGCGGCCCCTGCCCACCCTCCCCGCACTCTGCAGCAGCCCCCCAGCCCCCGCCCGGTCCTCCAGCCCAGCACACTGCGTCCCGCCGCGGGGCCTTTGCGCGTGCTGTGGCCGCTGTGAGACACATGGTTTCCTTCAACGGACAAGCTCCCGCTCACCTCCTCTGAGGAGCCCCCCGGCCCCCTCCCCGCCCTGCTAGGCCCTCTCAGGGCGCCCTCTGCACCCCTGGGGGTTTGGTCACCTTTATTCGGAAGCCCAGAGATGGAGGCGAGTCCCACCCTCAGCCAAGCTCCAGGGCAGATTCCGGGAGCGAGGAGCGATGGGGCTGCGGGTCCACGCGGAACCGCCTCTACCCACCCTCGCCGTGGGCGGAGGGCCTGCCCCATGCTCGGTGCTCGGTCAGGCTGCGGGTCGGGCTCTGGCTCGGGCTGGGGGGCAGGGGGCGGGGGCTGCATACCTTTGGTCTCGTCTTCGTAGACCTTGATGCCCTGAGGGAGCGGCTCCCGGGGGAGCAAGGTGGTGCTGGACAGCACCCGCGTCTCCCCCGTCACCTTGTCCTTCTCCACCGTGATCTCGACCGAGTACATGGCTGGCACGAGAGGCGCGGGTTACCCGAGGCCACCCGCCCACGTGCCCCCCGCCGGCTGCAGCCAAGCCAGGGAAGGGGAGCCGGCAGCGCAGAGCCAAGCAGTGGGGGCGCCCCCCAGCTCCGCCTCCTCCCACGCTTGCCAGCGTCCGCCTGGGTCCCTTTGCTCGGCATTCGAGGCCCGGGCGTGCACTCCCGCCCACCGGCAGGGCCTCTCACTGTTCCCAGGCCCGGGTCAGAGGGCCGCGTTCCCCGCGGGACCACCCAGCGCTCGGCGCTCTGCGACCCGCTCTCCACGCGCGTGTCCAGCCAGCGGCCCCTCATCCCTCCCGCTACGGAGAACGGACCGTCCTCTCCGAGTCGCTGACCCATCCGGACGGCAGCTCAGGGGCCAAGACCCCACCCCACCCCCTGGAAATCCCTCCCACGAGGCCCACAGGGCACACTGGGTCCCCCCACCCCTCCCGCAGTGACCCTGCCCCCTGCCCACGCCCGAGTCACCTCATCCAAGCCTCCCCCCTGCATCTGCCCTGTAAGTGCCCTCCTGGGTCTTCCCACCCGTCAGGGCAGTTCCCTCGTCGTCCTCACCCCCCAGGGGTCCATCTGCAGAGCTTGTGAGTCCGGACTTCGGAAGACCTGGAGCCCGCCCACGTGTCCCCCCCAGGACCAGCGCAGTCCTCTCGCCCTCCCCATCTCCCCCTCCATCTCCCCCTCCCCCCACTCCCCAGGACCAGCGCTGTCCCCCGGCTCCCCCCCCCCCCGTTCTCCCCACGGCCGCCAGAGGGCTCCGACGAGCACCGAGTGGGGCACGTCCTCCCCTGCCACCCTGCAGGGCTCCCCTCCTCCCTCGGGACCCTGGACTCCTCGCCCTGTCACAGCCCTGAGCCCCCCTCCTCCCCCTCCCAGGTCTCCCAGTTACCCCTCCAACTAGCCAGGGCCCGGCCAGCCCAGGGCCTTTGCACGTCCCCTGCTCCCCACCTGAACCGCCTAACCCCGGGCCCTGCTCCCCTGCTTCCTTTGGGTCCTTGCTCCAATGGCAGCTGTGAGCTTGGCGTCCCCAAGCCTCCGACTAACCCTCCCCCCTCCAGCTCTGCACGCTGCCTTCTTTTCTCCATAACTTCCTTGCAGAGGGCGCAGTCCTTGTCAGGACGTCACCCCCCCCCCCCCGCCAGGCTGTGGCCCTCATGTCGCACACAGCAGGTGCTCAACAAGTGCTTGCCAGATGACCGACCATGACTGACCGAGTGTCGTCTGACTCCACGTCCCTGCACGGCCTGACGCCCTCAGCTCCAGGCGCGCGGTGGGGTGGGTTGTGCCTATGCGAGGTCGTCAGCGAAGGTCAGGGGGGCTGGTGTAGCTGGCACACGGGCCCGGGGACCCCTTCTCTGGCTAATGCTACCCTCTGTCCCGAGCTTCCTGGCGCAAATCTGCGTGACCCCGCGGGAGGCCCCGGGCCTCCCCTGCCAGCCCCCCGCCCCCAAGATGCTCTCCGCCTCCCTCTGGTTCGTGCCGGCACAACTCACCCAGCACCCGCAGCAGCCGAGGGCCCTTCCGACCGCGATGACCTGTCACTGCCGTCGGGCTCTGTGCCCGGCCCCGGGTGCGCGGCCGGTTCAACCCCGCTGCTGCAGCGGGCGGACACCGAGGGCCTGGCCTGGCGGCAGAGCGGGACCCTGAACCCCCACTTTGTGCAACACCCGGCACTAACCCAGGAGCACAGAGACGCTCTGGCCTGGTCCCCTCCAGGAACAGGGCGCTCACTCCCCGTCCTGCGGCGGCCTGAGGGTCTGCAGCGGGCGTGAGCGGGCGTGAGCGGGCTGTGTGCGCACGTGTGCCCCCCCGCCAGGCCCCAGGAGTGAGCAGAGGGTTAGGCGGGGAGCCACGGGGGCCGGGTTAGAGCGCTGCCATGCGGGGGGGCCCCCCTTCTCGGGGAAGCTGGGCCAGCATGTGCCCGAGATGCCAAAGCAGAGGGGGCGGCCAGGCCCCACCCCGGGGTCCGAGCCCGGACCACCCCCACGGCCACAGCTCCTGCCGAGGCCACGTGTGCGTGGGACGCAGCCCCGGCCTCTCCGGGCGCCCCAAGGCAGCAGCTGGACGCGGGGGGCGAGCTGGGGGCTGACCCACCTGCCTTCATCATGGTGGAGCCCTCGGCCGTCCTCACGGGGGTGTTGGATGCTCGTGTCTCTGTTCAGGAGGCGGAGGGTGAAGAGACAGAGATGGGGTCAGAGAGAGGAGATCACACGGATGCCCGACGCCCCCGGGCACCCACAGGACACACCCCCCCAGGCACCCCGACACGCAGACACCCCCAGTACCGCAGCCACCCGGACACGCCCAGACCTCCCTGGCACACACACTGGCGCGGACACCTGCACCCCTGCCCCCCGCGTGCCCCGCCCCCAAACACACACCAGCCCCCAGGCCGTGTCCATCTCTCAGCCCCAACGATTTTCACAAAAATCGCTCAGAGGCCCGCGTGAAAATTTTTTTTTTTAATTATTAACATCTAACCCCACGGCAGGACACTGCCCGGCATAACGGACACACGGTCCGGCCAGACTCTGGGCTTCCCGCCCACGCTCTCCGCGTGAAAACAGCTTCAGGCACGTGCGGAAGACGCGCTTCACGTCAGGTAGCTTTAATACGCTCCGGAAGCTACGACACGCGCCGCGTGAACAGCCCACGCTGCCGAGGGGCCCGCGAGCGCCCAGATGGGAATCGGGCACAGGCTCCCGCTCCGCCCGGCGCCCACACCCCCGCGGGGGTCGAACGGCGCGGCCACCCCAGGACGGCTGGGACCCCGGCTCCTCGGCCCCTGGACCCCAGCTCGGGACGCGAGAAGCGAGGCGCCCGCCCGGGAGCTCCGAGGGGGTGCAGGTGAGCGGCGGGGGGGGGACCCCGAGGGCCTCGGATCCCTCGCCTGCCGGAGGGAAGCCACGATGAGGGGCGTGGGTGAGGCCCGGGCGCGGCTGTGTGAGAAAGGCCATGACCCTCATGACCCCAACAGCAGAGGGTGTGCAGGGACCCCCCCCGCCAGCCGCGAGCATGTGCAGGCCCCCCCAGAAGCCTACCTTTGGGTGTGCCCGCCGGGGCCTGCAAGAGAGGAGGGAGAGACCTGGTCAGTGAGGCCGGGCCCGGGCCATGCCACCCTGGTCGGCCCCGAAGGCCAGTGAGAGCAGGACCAAGGCTATGGGAGGGGCAGCTGGGGGCTCGGACACGGAGCAGGGACGCGGGGCCTGCAGCGCCCTGGGGCCCACCCTCCCTAGGACGGAAGGGGCAGGACCCCTGACCCACCCCCCGGGGCCCTGAAGCCCAGAGCGCGTGGGGACAGGTGCTCCCAACATCTCTGGGCCACAGCGCTTGTCTCCCATCGAATGGGGACCCTGCTCCCCCTGAAGGGGCTACTGCGAGCAGGGGATGGGCGACAGCTGTGACCGCGCAAGTAGGGTGACAGCAGGTGGGGATTTTGTCCACGGCTTCCTACGGGCCAGGTCTCTTTTTTTTTTTTTTTAATTTTTTTTTAATTTTTATTTATTTACGATAGTCATAGAGAGAGAGAGAGGCAGAGACACAGGCAGAGGGAGAAGCAGGCTCCATGCACCGGAAGCCCGATGTGGGATTCGATCCCGGGTCTCCAGGATCGCGCCCTGGGCCAAAGGCAGGCGCCAAACCGCTGCGTACGGGCCAGGTCTCATGTAGAGAGCGCTTGCCGTCCCTCACGACATCCCAGCACGTGGGTGCTCTGGGGAGGCCCGGGGGGGAGACTGAGGCTCGAGGGGACACTGAGGCCCAAGGGGGAGACTAAGGCCCAGGAGGGAGACTAAGGCCCGAGGGGAGACTGAGGCCCAGGGGGAGACTGAGGCCCAGGGGGGAACTGAGACCCAGAAGGGAGACTGAGGCCCAAGGGAGAAACTGAGGCCCAGGGGGAGACTCAGTGAGGCCCGGGGGGAGCCTGAGTGAGGCCCGGGGGGAGATTGAGGCCCGGGGCGGGGGGAAACTGAGGCCCAGGGAGGCAAAGCAACTGTCCCAGGTCACACAACAGGGAGGCAGGAGGCTGTAATCCAAATGCAAGCCCCAGCTCTGAATTCTGTGCCACAGTGACCCTGAAGGGGGATGCCTCAGCCTGGAGCCAGGAGGGGCGGGTGCCCGCAGGGGTGGGTGCCCTCAGGAGTGGGTGCCCGCCGGGGCGGCCGCCTGGGAGCATCAACACCCCCTCACCTGCTGAGAATCGACGAGCACCTCGGCCTTGTGGGCCTCGGCGGGGCTCGGGGTGGCGGGTGCGTCCCCGGCGGCGGGCAGCGGGCCCGCGTCCTCCAGCACCTCGATCTCCTTCTGCAGCCTGAGGGGGCACAAGAGGCCACCGCACTTACCGGGCGCCCGCTCCGCTCCGGGCTCGAGACGCGAGCGCCGCACCCGCGAGGCGTCCTCCTTCCCTCCCGCAGCCGGGGAAACCGAGGCACGGAGCAGCGGCCCCGCCGGCCCGGCCTCCGCCACCCTCGCTGGCCGCGGCTGACTTCTCCTGCTTTCCGACCGACTCTCCCGTGTCCCACTCAGATGTGTGCTTTTTGTTTTGTTTTGCTTTGTTTTTACGGGAAGCCTCATCTCTCTGGGGAAACTGGAAAAACCATGTCCCCTTCCAAGTTCCAGGAGATAATGGTCCACACAATCCGGAGAGAACAAAACAAAGATTTTAAAGCCCGCCCCACGGGGTGGCCCTCAGGAGGCTTTGGGCCGTGGGCCTGTGAGGCCCAGGGGGTGAGGCGCCCCGGAGGAACTGAGCCTCCGCAGCCCACAGTGAGGGTTGGCCTGGAGGGCTTCCTGGAGGAGGCGTCCAGGCTGGGGCACCAAGTGGCGGCGGGCTGCCCTGGGAGGACGAGAGCCGAGGCCCCCGGAGCCCCTGGTCCAGCCCGGTGCCCGTCACCCCAGCCTGGTGCTGCCGGGCCTCCGCTCACAGGCGGGAAGGAAGCAGCCGGGGGCACCGCGACACCTGCCCCCCTTCTCCCAAACGCATCGGGAGGACCCCGGCCTCCATGGGGAGCCTTGTGTGGGGCGCGTGCTGGGGCCGGGCAGGGCTCCCCCCAAGTACACATGTGGAACTCTGGCCGCGGCTTCCGTCCCGTGACCCCGCTGCCCTGGAGCCGAGCCTGGGTTTCTGCCTGCCCGGAAACTCCAGGCCTCTGTCCCCGCCGGGGGCCACTGTCCCCGCCCCCGCCTTCCTGCAGGCCCAGGGCCCGCGTCTGCCCTGTGTCCACGAGCCAGGGGACGGCACCCGCTGGGCTGGCGCCAGGGAGCCCCCGGGGAGGCGGCTGCTGGCACCTGCCCCCCCCCACCCGTGCCTCGCGCACCTGCGGGGGGGGGGAGCCGGAAGGGGTCCTGCGGCGGCCTCTGCGCCCCAGCCCGCGGGCCCTCCCTCCCCGCGCCCGCGCCCACCTGCAGATGGACTCCTCCAGCAGCCGCGCCTTCTGCTCGTCCTCCTGCATCTGCCTCCGCATGTCCTCACCGCCCTCCGACGCCGCCGACGGCGTCCCCTCCAGCAGCCAGCGCTCCCGCAGCGCCTTGGACTGCGGGGCGGGGGCCGGGTCAGAATGCGGCGGCCTTCCTGCTGCTGCCCCCCCCCCCCGGCCCCGGCCCCCCCCACCCCGCCGGGGTGCCCGCGGGACCTTCAGGTGCTGCAGCTGCCGTCGGTCGTCCTCCAGCTGCCGGCGCTTGTTCTCCACCTCGGCCTGCCGCCTCCGCTTCTCCTGCGCGGGACGGGGGCTCAGGGCTACGCCCCCCACCCCGGGCTTGGCCCCGAAGACCCTGCTTTCCTGTGAATGGCACCCAGCTGGCCCGTTGGCCCCCGCCCCCCCAGAGAAGGGCAGGTTCTGCTCCCCCCCGCGTGATCTCCCACCCGCACAGAGCGGCCAGGGGAGCCGGGGCACGACGGTCCGCACTCGGAGGACCTCAGGGTCTCCCCGTTCTCACTTCGTGGGGAAGCACCAGCAGGTACTCAAGTCCCGGGGACCCTGCCACCCCCCCCCCCGTTGGGGTCCCAAGGCCCTGGGTCAGGGAGCGGGCCCCACCGCTGGGAACTCACTGCAATGGCCTGGAGCCGCTCCTGCTGAGACGTGGTCTCCGCCGCCAGGACCCTGGGGGAGGGGACGCACAAGGTCAAGGAGGACCTCGTCGGTTCTCCCAACAAACCCCCGCTGTCCCCCAGGACAGGGCCCCAAGGACGGGAGGGCAGGGAGAGCGGCGCTGAGCCTCGCAGGGCGCACGGGGTTCAGAAGAGCGAGTGCCCCCTCCTGGCCCAGACGCCGACACTGCCCAGGGCACCCCCGTTCACCTCCCACCCACCATACACGGCTCGTCCAGCCCCGGGGGGGACACGCGGGGACACCCGCCGGCCTCACCCCGCAGCCCTCGGGTTTGCAGCGTGCACCATCCACCCTGGGACACGTGCTGCTTCCCCGGGGTGTCCTGGGAGCCCAAAGGCCCAGAGAGGCCGCAGAACCTCCCTCGTCCACGGCGTTTGCTCAAAGCCACTGAAAGGACAGGGCTTCCTGGGGGCGGGCAGGAGGCCCAGGACTGGGGTGCGACCTTCAGGCCCCTGCCCCACCCTCTGCTCCCCTGAACCCCCCACACGGCAGGCTCCAAACCCCGGCCCTTCCCTCCGCGCTGTGTCCCGGTCCCCGGAAGCTGCACAGCCTGCGCTCAGGAAGCGTCTGCAGCAGCGAGGCCGGAGGACGTGGTCCAGCCTTTGTCCTGCTTCCCGGGGCCTGCGGGGTCCTGGCTCAAGGCTCCCTGTGCAAGTCCTAGTGACCCGGGGCCAGGCGGGGGGTGGGGCCTGGGGGCACACGCGGGTTCTGGGCACAGGAACCCAGTCCCCAGAGTCCCCCCACCCGGCCCTCAGCCCGTGTCAGGACCAGGAGCCACCTTGCACCCCCCCGGGGCCCTGAGTGTCCACCTGCACAAACAGCTGGGACAGCCCCCCCCCACGGTGATTCAGAAAGGAAACAGGCCCACGGCCCACACCGAGCCTCGCCCCTTCCCCAGCCCACCCTCCTGGCCTCCAGCCCCACCATCCCCTCCACTAGGCTGTTTCCTGGCCTCGCTGAGACCCGTGAAATCATAGGGCTCTCACGCCCCGGCCAGGTGACCCCACCCAGCTCTTGGCTTCCTGGAGGGCGGCACCTGCCTCCTGTGTCCCCCCCGGGGAGCCGGCAGCGCCAGCCACACCCTCTGCGGCTTCCCTCTCTCCCTCCTCGGGGAGGCTGGCTCCAGCTGGGTGGAGTTCGGGACAGGCTCGATCCAGCAACTGAGCGCGGAGGCCCTTCCTGAAGGGCCCGATCCGCCACATTTCTGCGTCGGTGCCGCCCCGCGCTCCCCACACGGGCCCACCCTCCAGTTTTCGCAGGCCCCACGGCTCCCATCCCAGGCCTCGACCACGGCCTGCTACCTCCCTGGCTCCTGACCACCACTCCCCGCCCCCCAACCAGAGGCAGCTTCCCAAGGCGAGAAGCAGAACCACTCCGTCTCCTGCTCTTACGTCTCCCTGGCTCCCATCACCCCCTTTTTTTCCTTTTTTTGTTCTTTTTAAAGATTTTATTTATTCATGAGATACAGAGAGAGAGGCAGAGACACAGGCTGAGGGGGAAGCAGGCTCCCTGCAGGGAGCCCGATGCCGGACTGGATCCTGGGAACCAGGGTCACCCCCTGGGCGGAAGGCAGACGCTGAGCCCCCCCGGACCGTCCCCCCATCACCCCTTGGGAGAAACCCTGGCGTGGCCCAGGCCTGTGCCCGCGGCCCTGACCCCCTCCGCCGCCAGCACCTCCGGGCTGCGCTTGGGCACCCGGCTCACTCCCTGCCGGCGCCCTGGCCTTACTGTTCCCCGCCTGCTGATGCCCTTCCCTAGGCCGGGAAGTGAAGCCCAGAGAGGGCGAGCAGGGCCAGTCACTTGTGCCCAGTGCACGGCGGGGACCAGGGCCACACGCGCGGCCCAGGCCCCCCGCAGGCCCCCACGGCCCAGCTGTCGCGGGGAGACACCCGACGGGCCTGGCCTGCAGGGTGGAGGGACCAGCCGCCCCGTGGTGGCCGGTCGGGTGGCCAGTCGCGGGCACCGGGCAGCTCCGTGGCCGGCCAGCGGGCGGCAGACAACAAGGCGGCCAGTGTCCCCGGGCGGCGGGTCCTGCCGCCACCAGGTCAGGGGAAGGTCAGGCGCGGAGGGCACCGGCCCAGGGGCTGCACCCCCTCCCCGCCCCCCTCCGCGTGCCCGGGGCGCCTACGCTCCCGCCCCAGGCGCCACCCCCCCTGGTGGGGCCCGCGGGAGGCGGTCGCCCTGGCAACTGCGCCGTCCCCATGGCAACGCGGAGGCCGGCAGGCGGGGGGTTGGGCCGCCGAGCATCTCCCGCCCCCGCCCCCGCCCCCGCCGGCGCTGGGGGGTAAGGGGCTCCCGCCGCGGGCTCCAGGGGCCCCCAGAGGCTGGGGTGCAGGGGGGCGCCCGGGGTCACGGGGAGGGCCTTGTAGCCCCGAAGGTTCTGGGCCTGCCCTGCTGCCGGGCGGACGAGTCAAGCCCAGAGAACGCTCAGCTTCATCCGAAAAATAAACCGAAGTAGGACCAGAGGCCTCCCTGGACGGCCGGGGCGGGAGAACACGCGGCCCCGGTCACCGCCTTCCCCGGCGGCTCCGTCGTCCTGCATTCCAGGGCGGGGAAACTGAGGCTGGGACACCTGCTGGGCCTGCTCACAGGCCGGAGGGGGGGTCGGGCCTGCTGGGGAGGAACCGCAGCTGCTAAGGGAGACGGGGCGCCCTGGGTGCGCAGGGAGCACAGCACGGGGGCTCCCTGCGGGTGGGAGGGTCGTGCGTGGGCGCCGGACTCGCTCCGGGGTGGGGGGGCTCGGGGAGAGGAGCAGAGGCCAGAGGCGCCCGCTGAGTTCTGGCTGAAAGGCCTGGGTCGGGCTTGGAGAGGTGCCCCCCCACCCCCCACCCGTGACCCAGGGCGCGGCCCCTGGCTCTGCTGGGTGTGGGTGACCCCTCGGGGCTGCGGGTGTTGGGGCCCACCCTCCTCCGGGAGGCCCACCTCCCCCCGTGCTCAGGCTCCGGGCCTCGCCTGATTATTTTTACAGAGCGCCTGGAGCCAATTCTGGGCTCGAGCCCCGGTGTGGGCGGCTCAGGACTCGCGAGGGCGTGGGCTGCGAGCGCGTGAGATAATCCTGGCTTCGGAGATGAGCTAATGAGGCCCAAGCCCGGACGAGCCCTGCGCAGGCCCCGGCCCTGGGAGGCACTCGGGGTTTGAAGGCACCAGAGAGGTTACGCAACCCGCCCAAGGTCACCCAGCGGGCAGGGCAGCTGGGCCTGCGGAGGGCGGGTGTGGGGTGCACTTGGCGGCTCCCGAGGATGGAGGGGTCCTGGCCCGCAGCATTCCTGCGCTCCCTAAACGGAAACAGCTGCCCGTCGTCGCCCTGGTCTTGGGGACACAGAAGGGGAGCAGAGTCCCCCGGGGGGGCTTCCTCAGGTGAGGGGTCCCCTGCTCCCTGCCAGGCCTCTGCCAGCCGTCAGCCCCCGAACCTCCTTGCTCCAAGCCCTCCACGCCCGCCCGTCACCCCCAGGCAGCCCCAGCCTCCCCGCACTCGCCCCTCTCCTTCCCCTGCTCCCTGCCTCCCCCTGTGCGGCCTTCCTCCACCTCCAAGCTCAGGGGCAGCTGCCTCTTCCAGGAAGCCTTCCTGACCTTCTCCCATCGCCAGGGAGAGTTCTCTTCCTCCAGGACCCTGAGCACTCAGCACAGGTCCCTGGGGAGGCAAACAGCTCATGAGGCATGCATGGGCTTTCTAGAATGTTCCAGGCAGAGGCTCCACCGAGATGGGAGCAGGCTGCAGAGCCAGAGGAGCAAAGCTGCTGTCTAGTAACCTGGGGTGGGGGTGGGGGTGGGGGGGCGTGGATCCTGCCCTGGGCCCTCACAACCAGAGGGCAGTGGGGTGTGAACCCACAGGCCTTCTCCGCCAGCTGCAGAGAGCAGCTCCACAGGCCAGGGGCCCTCCGGCCCCCACTCCCCGCCAGCATTCCGGGCGGCCCACCCACCGCAGGACCTTTGCACTCCCTGTGTCCTCTGGCTGCTGTGCGCCCCCCTGGGCCTCACCGACTCCCTCAGGCCCTCGTCATTGTCACCTCCCCGAAGAGGCCTCCAACCCCCTCCCAGGCTCACTTTCTCCCTTATTTCCCCACAAGGATAGTGTCTCTGTCCTTAACACGGCCCTAGAGGGATTCAATAAGCGTAAGCTGGACCGAGGAGTCAGTTCAGGTCCCCACCCAGGGATTCCCTCCCCTGTCACTTTCCTGCCACCCCTGTGGGCCACTTGTCCTACAACCACTTCCTTTTGTTGCTTGTTTTTGTTTTTTAAGAATTAATTTATTCATGGGAGAGAGGCAGAGACACAGGCAGAGGGAGATGCAGGCTCCATGCAGGGAGCCCGACGGGGGACTCGATCCCGGGACCCTGGGGTCACGCCCTGGGTGGAAGGCAGATGCTCACCCTGAGCCACCCAGGCGTCTCTGTTTCTGAAAAAACTCACTGTCACATGTCACGTTTATCTAAAACAGGGCCCGGGCTCCCCACACCCATCAGAGGACAAGGGACAGGCCCCAAGCACTTCACCCCGACGTAACTACACGGGGCACCTGGGGGCTCAGCGGTTGAACGTCTGCCTTAGGCCCAGGCCGTGACCCCGGGGTCCTGGGATCGAGTCCCGCGTCGGGCTCCGTGCATGGAGCCTGCGTCTCCCTCTGCCTGTGTCTCTGCCTCTCTCTGTGTCTCTCGTGAATAAATAAATAAGATATTTAAAATTCTTTTTAATTCAAAAATTAATTTAAAAAAACGGCTACATTTAATGTATGAGACAACCCCAGCGTCCATGACAGATGAACAGGAAAGCGCAGGGAGGTCCGCCCACACGTGGACACGTCCCTCGGCCACGGACTGGGGCTCAGGGAATGTTCTGGAAGTAGGCAGAGGTGACGGCTGTACGGCTGTGCGACGCACCGAATGACGTGCTTGCGTCAGGTGGGTCGAGCGCCGAGTGAGCTGCACGTCAACCGAGGCCGCGAGAGCACACGTCGGTTCGTGCGGCAGGAGCGCAGACCGTCTCGCCAGGGCCGCCCCACGGGGCATCGTGAGATCCCGCTCGCCCTGCCCTGGACGCTCCCGGGCCGAAGGGCCCCCGCACACCCTACGGGCAGCGGCTCTCGCTCTGCGCCAGAGGGTCCCCGAGGCTCCCGGCCAGGGCCCTGCCCTGAAAGCCCCACCCTGCTGCCCCCAACGCAGCCCCGCGCCCACCCACCACCACCCTCTCGTCCACCCCGAGGCGCCCACCCACTGACTCCCGTCTCCCCACCACACGCCCGGCTGGGGCTCCCCTCCTGGTTCCCCACCCGACCCAGACAGTCCGGGAGACAGGCTCGGGGGTCCTTGAGCCCCATGAGCGTGATGTCACAGCCCTGGGATCCCGCCCGCACTCCGACCCTCCGTCCCTCCGTCCAGGGCCTGCGCCATCTCCCCCCACCTGTGGGCAGCCCTGAGCACCACAGAAGTGCTCGCCTCCGACCCGGCCACCCAGACGCGGGGTCCCCCCGGCAGCCCTGGCCCTTCTCCCCAGGCCGCCCCCTCGGTGGCTGTCCCCACTGAGCCCCCACCTGCTCCTTGGCTTCCAGAGCCTGTTTCTCAGGCCTGGTCACAGCCTCACCCCCGTCCCGCTTGGACGCCCTCCCGGGCTGCCCGTGGCGCCGCAGCTGGGCATGCAGGCTGGCAGGACCCGGCCAGAGCCCAGACCCGAGAGCGCTCCCTTCCCCCGCTGGGAATGCCCTCTGCCTGCCTAACCCTCTACGTGTGGATCAGAGGGACAGCGCAAGGCTGACACGGGCTCCATCTCGCCCCCCTCACACGGTGACCTGAGCGGAGCCCAAGAGTCGGCCGGCACCCAGGCGCCCCAAGGCACGACTCTCCTAGGAAAGGTCGGCGACGGGATGGACGGGGAACCCCTGCCCACAGTGCGGGGAAGACCCTCCTTCGGGGCCCGACCCTACACAAGGCTCGCAGGGTCAGCAGACAGCGTTAAGGGAACAGATGGGTTCCCCGAATGCGGAAGGACGGACGGAAACAGGGCCCCAGACCTGGACAAGGGTGAATGTGAGCCCATCTCGCAGCATCAGGACCGACCCTCGACCCCAGACCTTGTCCCCATGCGGCTGGGGCAGCGCTCCTGCCCGTGGTGCTCCAGGGCTCAGGCCATACCGCACCCCCCCCTCCAGGATATCCCCCCGGGGCGCCGCGCGGGCTCCCGTCCCCGTTCAGCCCCGCTCAATGCTCAACGTCCCACGGAGCGGGGGTCAGGACGCCGCCTCTCCATGCCCCAAATGGAGCAGACACAGAGGGTCCCTGGGGGGCAGGGAGGCTCAAGGCAGGTGCTTCTAGCGCCCAAGGCCACCTTCCATGTGGCTGAGGACAAAACCAGGGTGAAAGGCCAATGTCAGGATACCCCCTCCCCCGACCACAGCCCAGGACACAGGAAGGGGACACAGGAAGGTGCAAAGGCCCCCATCCCCCCGACCCTGGCCGCTGAAGGACCCAGGAGCTCCGTGGCCCCGGGTGTGGCACTGTCACCTCTCGTGCCTCGGTTTCCCCACCTCACAGGGCTGCTGTAAAGATCCAGCAAGTCCACAGAGACAAAGCACTCAGAACAGGCCTGGGCACACAGCAGGTGCCCACTAAGCGTTAACCACCTTGCCGTGCTCCTGCCACCACCTCCACCGTAGTCTGTTCCTTCCCTTCAAGTCCACTAGCGGGTCCAGTGAGGCCCCCCTCCCCCCTGGAACCACCACGTGGTCACCAAGACTGAGAAGCAGAAGGCGCTCCCACAAACCTCCGAGTAAAAACGTCAGAAAATAGATACAACGAGAATAAAAGCTTGTTATTAGGTTCAATCATCAGGGCACGCTGCTGCCTGTTAACCGGCTCCCCGCTCGTTCCGCGGGGGCACTAGACGGTGGAGGGGCGTTGAGGACCCATCGTGCCCCAGCGGAGAACGTCCAGGCCTGACGTGGGTCGGAAGGGAGCTGGGAAGGGTCCTGGGAAGGGTCGTGCTCTCTGGGCCGGCCCTGAGGCCTAGCCCTGCCCTCAGCCAGGCTGGCGCTCGGTGGGGCATCGGGGGGGTGGCCGCTCGGGTACGGGGGGCGGCCTCGGAGCCGAGCTGGCCTTGCGCACCCGCCAGCGCCGGAGGCTCCCAGCGCAGCAGCCCCTCAAATCCCCCGCAGCGCAGGATTCCCACCCAGCTCCCGAGGTGCTCCCGGGACGGTCATCCTGGGGTCCCTGGGGTCCCTCCACAATTTGTGTTAAACCCTCAAATTCTTAAGTGAACAAAAACGAATCTTCAATCCTTAAATTAACACAACGTTGTGAAATTCCTAAACGTGTTTTTAAAAGCAACTCGAGCCGCAAGCATCTCCTTCCTGCGGCTCTGACGGCAGCATCCACGGAACGAGCGGGCGGGTCCTCGCGGACCCCACTGCCACCTGCGATCCGGGGAACAGAGCGGGGGCAGGGGCTGCACCAGGTCGGCACCAGATGGAGCCACTCCCCACCCATCGTGCCCCCGGGCGCACCCACCGACGGAGGCTTTCACTCACGGCCATTCAGGCCGCCGAACGCCAGGTCCTGGCCCCACGTCTGCACCCAGAGAAACCAGCGAACCCCCCGAGTGGGACCCACGGCATCATATCTGACCTACGACCACAAGGCACAGGGGCAGCCAGCACCCAGGCCCCTCCTTGTGCTGTGTGACTCCGTCTCTGGGCCTCACTGTCACCGCTGAGGGTGAGAGGGACCGCAGGAAACAGGAGTCCAACCAGAACACCCCCTCGCTCCTCCGCTCTGCGGGGACGTCCCTGTTGTCTGTCACCCGCAGCCCCTGGGGCAGCCCCCTCCCCACAGCCACACTGTGCTCAGGGTCTGCTGTCGGGAGGCCCAGAGCCCCCCCTTGGGCCTGGGGAGCAGAGCAGATAAACAAGTCGGGGAGCCCAGCGCAGACACATCCGGGCCCTGGCTCCCCTGAGCCCCTGGCTGGGCTCCCGGGGCCGGGTGGGGGAGCAGGCTGGGCCTTTGTCTGGGTTTTCAAAAGCAGAGGACATCGGGTGTCGCCTTCCTGGGGAGGGCGGGAGGCGGCGGCCCCCACCCAGCTGAGGGTGTGGCGGGTCACGGGTGAATCCCCGGAGGGGAGTTGTCGGCTCAGAAAACACACCCAGTGGGAAGGGCAGGGGGAGCCGCCGGGTGGGCCGGCTGGACTGCCGCGTCCAGGGTGGAGACCGGGCCCAAAGCGAGGCTCGGCAGGCCTGGCACCCGCCGGGGGGGCGCGGGCGAGGGGGGGCTGCTAGCACCCCACACACGGCTTCCCACCTCCTGGCCCTGTCAACACCCCCCCCAACCTGCCAGGGCCCACCTGTGGGAGTGGGGCCTGGGGGTTGCCCTGATGCCCGGGAGACAGGTGACTCTGACGGGACCGGGCACACTCACCCCGAACTGCACGTGCAAAGCCCCGCTGCCGCCCAGCGGCCCTCTCCGGACCCCCAGGGACCCAGGCTGCCCACTCCACTCGCACGCTAGGCCGGCCAGGCTCCCGGCTACACCACTGGGGGCCCATCTTGGGGACGCTCTCCTTGGAGAGGGATCAGACCCAGGCTGGCCTGCCGGAAAGCACCCGGACCTCGGGCGCTCACACACCCGGAGGCGCAGGCTGCAGGGACGCCCCGTCCCTCCCGGGGCTCGGACACTGGGGGGGGTCGCAGGGCCCGAGGCGGGGGCTCCTGAGGCGCTGGGGCCCTGGGGGCGGCAGGCAGCGGGGCGCAGCGAGGACTGGGCGTCCGGGGCGCAGGGAGGCGGCGCGGGGGAGCTGCAGGCCGGGCGCGGCCGTGGGGAGGGGTCGCTCCATCACCCCCTGCGAGCCCACAGGTGGCCCCGGGGCGCGGGGCGCGCGCGGCCTCCCCGTCCCCAGGCGCCCCCCGCGTCCCCGTTAGTCCGTGGGCCGCCGGGTTGGGGATGGGGATGGGGATGGGGATGGGGATGCGGATGCGGATGCGGATGCGGATGGGGCCGGCGGAGGCCCGGGGCGGCGCGGGGTCCCGGCCTCGCCCTCCCGCCCCGGCCGAGCGCGCCTACTCACTCCATTTCCCCGCCGCGGTCCGGGAGGGTCGGCGATGCTGGGGGCGCGGGCGGGGGCCCTAGGCCCTGGCGGCCGGGGCTGCGCGGCGCGGGGGCGGCGGCACCGGCTCGGGCATCGCCCCGCGCGCGGCTGTTTATTGTCCGGGCGGCGGCGGGCGCGGGGTGGGCTGGGCGCGCGCGTCTCCGCCGCCGCCGCCGCGCTCCTGCGCTCGCTCCCCGCGCGCTCCCCGCCGCCTCCCGGAGCCGCGGCCCCGCGCCCGCCCCCTGCCGGCCGCGCGCCGCCCGACAGCCCCGGGCCCGCCCCCGCCCAGGCGCAGGGTCGCGGGGAGCTCGGGGACGCCGGTGCTCGGCCCGCAGGCGGGAGCCCTCCGGGGGCCCATCCGACCCGGAGCGCCCGCGCCAGGTCTGGGGGTGACCCTGAGCCGGACCCGTTGGACGGGCACCCACACGGCAGGGCGGAGAGGGCACAGTTTGCAGGAGAGGGACCAGCCGCTTGACGCTTCGGAAGGCCCCTTCGGCGGCCAGGACCCGAAGCGGGGAGGCCTGGAGGCTGAGGAGGGTCCCCCCCAGCCCCGGGACAGGTGGAGGCTGGACCCCGCTGACAGGCAGGTGGATTCTGGGCGGATCGCGCAAGGGGAGCCAGCAGGATTGCCACCGGGGAGGTGGGATGAGGGGTGCTGGGGTCCCGCTGCCCCCCGGGGCGCCCCCGGAAGGATAGGGTTGGAGGGATGACAAGGGTGACGCTGGGCGGGCAGCTGGACACCACCGCGTTGGGGTTCAGCGTGAGGCCCAGCCTGGGAGGCCCAGCAAGACGAGGCGGGAGCCCGCACGGCCAGCCGCCCGAGGCCGCTAGATGCCCGCTGTTGGCTCCTCACGTTTTGTCTTGAGTCCTGCGTGCTGCCAGCGTCACCAGGTGGACCCCACGGGCTGGGAGGGGGGCAGGACCTGCCCCCACCAACATGCAGGCCACAGCCCCGACCTCCCGGGTTCTGATGACCACAGCAGCCCCCGGCCCTGAACACATGTGGGGCCTGGAGTGGCGGGGACTCTTCCCTCCACTCCACACGTGGGTCTGCACGCGGAGGGAAATACCCCGAATGAGCTCTGAGCCGGGAGGGCGTCGCCTGAGCTCCTCTAGCGCGAAAGCAGTGAGGCCTTGAGAAGTGTCGGGCGCTGGGCTGAGGGCCGCGCGGGCCGCTCGGGTGACGGGGGGCTGCGCCTTACCCCCCCTGCACCCCACGGCCCGCACCTCCTGCGCGACGGGAGGGTTAAAGGAGTGAATGTGCACCCGGCTTGGAACGGTGCCCGCACACGCTAGCTCAGGGGTTGGCACTTCTGTAGAGGCCGGACAGTAAACATCTTCAGCACTGCGGGCTGGACGGTTGTGCGAGGACTCGGCTGGGCCGTCGCGGCACACACGCAGCCAGAGGCAGCACCCGCGTGCACCCGCGTGGCTGTGCACGACCAAACTTCGCTCCCAAAACACATGCTGGGCCAGATGCGACCCCGCGAGGTGTGTGGCACATGTGCACCCAAGTGGCTTCCCGCCACCCCTCCCCCTCCACGTCCCTAAGCCCAGGGCTCCTGGAGCACCTGCCGGGCACCTGGCCTGTTGGGTGCGGGGATGGGGCGTTCTCGGTCTGGGGCTGCCGGTAGATGACACAAGGCTTGAGGCGCCAATGCTGCGTCCTGTACAGGAACCGGAGGGAGAGGAGGGTATGGACGGGGAGGGGCTGCCGGAGCCTGGGCCCCCACCGGGCTCGTCCCTGCCCTGCCCTAAACTTCCCAGGGCGCCCACCGCCCTCAGGTCAAGAGCAAAGTCCTCTCAGAGTCCCCAAGGCCCATTGTCAGGGGTACCGGCAGCCGCTGCCGCGGGGGGGGGGGCGCAGCCTGGAGGTGGTGCCACAGGAGGTGGCGGTGCGGGTGGGCAGGCGCTGACCTGGGCCCTGACGCCGAGCCGCATCCACACTGCCCCTCTCTGCACCCCAGCCGCAGCCCCCATCCAGGTCTGGGCAGGGTCACTGTGCCCTCGGCCGCCCCCAGAGCCTGCAATTTCCATGACAACATCCTCCCCCCCACTTCCTTGGCCCCCCTCCCCCCGGGCGTGGCCACCCACAAGACCCTGCCCAGCACCCCTGCCCTGCCCTGAGCTCCTGCCCCCCTCCTCTGGGGCCCTTGGACTTCAGGGGACTCTTGCCCCCCAAAGCCCCCTCCTCCCCGTCCCTGAGTCAGAGCCGCCCTCACCTCCGACCTGGCTCAGGCCCAGTGTGCACCCCAGCCCCCCCTTCCTCCGAGCCCACAGTCCCAGCAGAGAGCTCTGCCCCACTCTGACCGGTCAGGTCAGGTCAGGCGCAGCGGTGGCTCCCCAGGGCCTACAGCCCAGCCCGGGCCCAGCCTGCCCTGCAAGCCTGGGCCTCCCTGCACCGCCCCCTCCGCACGTGTGGACACCTGTGGACACTTCTCCCCACCGCAGGGCCGGCCTCCAGGAGCACCTTCCCCACTTGCCCTCTGTTACTGGGTCTCCCGGGTCCCCTATTTTATTTTTTTTAATTTTTATTTATTTATGATAGTCACACACAGAGAGAGGCAGAGACACAGGCAGAGGGAGAAGCAAGCTCCATGCACCGGGAGCCCGATGTGGGATTCGATCCCGGGTCTCCAGGATCGCGCCCTGGGCCAAAGGCAGGCGCCAAACCACTGCGCCACCCAGGGATCCCTGGGTCCCCTATTTTAAAGCCCAACCCCCTTCCCTGTCCTTCTCTGGCCACTCTTACCCCTTAGTGCTTCTGGCAGACGGTGTCATCTAGGTGGTCCAGAAGGGCAGGGACTTGTCTGTCTCCCCTGCTGCCAAGGCCCCAGCACCCAGGAAAGTGCCAGCACCCACCAGGTGCTCAGGAAACCTCAGGGGATGAGCAGTCAGCAGGTGCTCAGCAAACACCCGGGGGTGGGCAGTCAGCGGGTGCTCAGCAAACACCCAGGGGACGGGCGGTTCCTATCTCCCACCGTCCACCTTCACAGCCCCCGTGGGAAGCCTGGCGCTAGTGCCCTTTGCAGGTGAGCACATGGGGACTCGGCAAGGGGTGCCCTCTCCCCCCTCTGACATCTCAGAGACGCCCTGGGTCACCTGTTCCCCAGGTGTGGGGGTGGCTCTGGGGAAGAGTAGCCAAGCCGCTCCCCCCGATGCCTGCAGACACAGTGAGCAGAGGCCTCAGTTTACCTCCCTCAGCGTTGCCCACGTGCGAGGCGCCCACCCCCCACATCCCTTCCTCGCTCTCTGCCCGGCGCTTGGCAGCCCCACACTCCCCGCGGGCCACGCGGAGCGGCGCTCGAGGGCTGCAGGGGACCCAGGGGCCTGCGTCTCCTGCTCGGGTCGCCTGTCGTCTCCTCAGGAAACGGGCCGAGCTCCTGGACTGCTCATCAAATTCAGTGAGAGAACCGGGGCGTGTGGGTTAAAGGAAGCGGCAGGCGATGCCCACCCGGGCCTCCTCCCTCCTCCCTCCTCCCGCGGGGCTGGGGGCGGGTGAGGCTCTGAGCGCAGGGCGCGGGCAGGGGCAGCGGGGTGCAGGGCTCCAGGCCTGTCTGCGTCCCGTGGGAGCTCGGGGGCTTTCTGCACACGTGCAGCGGCCCTCGCTGCTTGACCCTCTCCTGCCGCTCCGCTGTGCACCTGCTGAGCTCCGACTGCATACCCCTCGGGGTGAGTGATGGACGTGCGCCGCCCCAGGGAGGTCACCGCGCTCCGCTGTGCCTCAGTGTCTCCACTTGTGCGGACGGAACCCGCGGTGAAGCGTGTCAGGGTCAGGGAACGAACGAGAGCCGACGGTGATGACGGGGTGGCCGCCGCTGAGACGCGCCTGGAACCCCCGCCCACCGCTGGCCTCTGCACCCACTGGGCAGCCCCTCAGGAGCTCTTGGTGCCACAAGCTCCCTAAAGGAGCCGGGAAGGGGTGAGCCAGACGCCGCAGGCTCCAGAGTCCCCCAAACCGACAGGCCCGGCTGGGGGGGGCCTGCATGGGGCAGCAGGCGGAGCCACGACCCCCGGGAGCCCCAGCCTCCACAGGTTAGGGACCCGGGACCAGCCAGCTGGGTCCTGTCTGCACGGCGTCGTCAGCATCCAAACGCACTCCCGTGGAGGCCGTGGCCTCTGCCCCTGACGGTTGCTCAGGAAAAGAAACTCAGCTGACCCTGAGTTCATCTCCTCCACGTATAAAGAGCTCCGACAAATCAATAACAAAAGCAAGCGTCCCGTCCAAGGAGCCATCGCCATCGTTGTCGCCGTCACGGCCGCAGCTGCTGCAGTGGGAGAGCCACCCGGATCCTCCGCGGGGGACCCTGCACGGACTGAAGCCCAGAGTCCGGGGGCTCACACCCTCTGCTGTGCAGCCACACAAGTCAGGGGCCTCTGTTCGGGGAATGAAGGGCTGGTCCCCGGCCCGCTCCTAGGGGCCTCGCGAGCCGGGCGGTTGGAGCCGAGGCAGGACGGTTATTGGTTTCACAACCTTCCCCCGCCCCGACGGGGAGGAAATGGGCGGCTGCGGGGACCGGCCTGCGGCCACGGCCACCTCAGGGCCCCATCAGTCCCTCGCTGCGGGACCCTGCCCGAGACCGGAGCCACCCCCCGCCGCCACCGTGCATCAGTTTCTCCGGGGGTCTCAGGGACAGGAAGTGCCGACCGGGAGGGGGCCCCAGCAGCCCCGGGGGGGTAGGCGAGGCCTGGGGGCGGACGGAGCCCCACACGGCCCCAGGAAACATCCGCCACCACCTGCGGCTGGGCCCGGGTGGCCACAGGGTCAGCTGTCGTGCAGATAATGGCCACACCCACCCCGTGGTCCCTTCCCATGGGTCCCCAGCCTCTGACCCACCCACTGCTCTGATGTGTCCCTGCAGCCGCAGCGGCTTGGAAGGACATTCGCTGCTCAGTGGGCCTCACAGGGCCAAAGTCGGGAGTGGGCATGCCGGCCGGGCCACTGCCCCGGGGCCAGCCGGTTACACCCCCCGCTGCTGCTTTGGAGGCTCCAGGCCTCGGCTGTAAAATGGGGTGACGACACGCAGCCGTCTAGTCAGCATGCGGGACTGTGGTGGGTTCCACTCGGCCCCAGAGGTGTCCCCGTCCTGGTCCCCGGAGCTGGGGCGTGTGGCCTCCCGCAGCAGAGGGGACCTGGTCGAGGCCCGGTGGGGGAGGGTGATCCTGCGTCCTCACCAGGTCCCCCCGCCCAGGCTCGCCACGTCCGGTGACCACCGTCGTATGTGCGTGACACCGGAGGCCGTGAGGACCCCCAGCACCCCCGGGGGGCCCACACTCATCCAGTCTCCAGGCCCGGCCGCCCGCTGCGCCCCTGGCGAGGCGTCATGGCGAGGGACGTGCTGGGCCCCTCCCCTCCACGGGCGCCAGGGCAGCCCCGGGCTCCAGGTGGGAACAACCATGGCGGGCGCCAGGCCCCACTTCCCCACCCGACCCCCAGCCACCCTCTCCTGCTGCGTCCTCCACGCGGCGCGGGGAGCCTGTCCACCTGGCGTGCAGGCGGCGAGGACTCCGGGCTCAGCAGAGCCTCTGCAAGGGGACTCCTGTGTCCCAGAGGCGTCCCCAGGCCCTGCTGCTCGCGCCCCGCCCCTGTGCCCACGGAAGCCTCTGCCCGGCAGCCCCGAGTCCGTGCACTCCGGTCACCAGGACTGTGGTTACTGTGACCCCGAATCGCCAGATCTAACCCCGCACCCCTTGGCCCATCAGAACATGAGCACCACGGCGTGGGGGCCTTTGTCCCCGTCACGCTCTCCCCTCCGGCTCCTGCCAGAGGCTGGTATACAGCAGGCACTCGGTAAATGCAGCAAAGGCAGCAGCAAGCAGAAGGCTTCCCGGGGCACAGGCCCACCCTGGGTCCTGACAGCCCCGAGGTCTGCACCGGGGCGGCTTGAGGGGGGACAGACCCGGTTCGGGTGGAGAGCCAGCACCTGCCCCCCGAGGCCGCCTGGGCGCTGCGGGAAGCTCCCCGCATCTGCGCCATGGGCAGAGGGTGGGTAAACCGAGGCACAGGGCCGGCAGGTGGCCCCAGGCGGGCCCCTCGAGCCGCCCCTCCCCTCGCCGCCCTGCTTCCTGGCCCCGGGTGCAGGGAGGACCATGGACGGCCCCGCGGCAGCAGAGTCACCCCACTTCCCCGATTTCCCCGAAGCCACGGCACAGAACTGGGCGTTGCCATGGGGCCTGGCCGACCTCCGGCCACAGGCCACAGCCAGGTTCCCCCTTCCTGGCCGTTGGGGGGGGCCTGTCCTGCTGAGCTGTGGAGGGAGCCACCCGCCTGCCACTGCCATGGGGCCCGGGGCAGGGGCCCTGGGCCGCCTGCTGCTCACCGTGCCTCTGGCCCTTGCGCTGTCCACGGGGCCCCCGGGTGAGACCCCCGACCTGTGCGGCCGCTCGGCCCTCTGGATCACTCTCTGCTCCTCTCATCGAGGGGACCGGGGACGGGGCCAGGCTCCAGGGGTCCGGACCCTCCTCCCGCACTCGGGGACCCCCTCTGGGCCCCTGGCTCCAGCCGCTCTCTGCCAGCGCCCCCCCCGCCCCCGCCCCCACCCCAAGGGCCCCAGCAGACCCCTCCCAGCGCCCTTTTCCTGCCTGATCCTGACGCGGTCCCGCCTGCCTGCAGGCTCCTGGGGCGCCCAGATCATCGGGGGCCACGAGGTGACGCCCCACTCCCGGCCCTACATGGTGTCCGTGAAGTTTGGCGGCCAGCACCAGTGTGGGGGCTTCCTGCTGCGGGCCCGCTGGGTGGTCTCGGCCGCCCACTGCTTCAGCGACAGGTGGGTGCACCCGGGGCCGCGCCGCCGCCGCCTCCTCCGCCGGGACGGTTGGGGGGAGGGCAAGACAGCGCGCGGGCAGCGACGACGGCCCACGTCCACCCCGAGGATGCCGCGGAGTAGCTGCGGGCGAGAGCAGGGGACGCGTTGGCGGCCACCTTGTCCCTGAGGCGTGAGGCAGGACCAACCTACGCATCACGTCGTGCTCAGAACCTCCATTAACGTGAACGCCGGGCCATGGGCCACAGGCGGCAGTGGAGGCCCGGGCTCGCTCTCAAGCCCCTCCCCCTGCAGGGACCCCCGCGTGGGCCTGGTGGTGCTGGGGGCTCACGTCCTGCGCACCTCGGAGCCCACGCAGCAGGTGTTCGGCATCTCGGCCGTCATCAGGCACCCGGACTACCAGCCGGCCACCCACGCCAATGACATCTGTCTGCTGCAGGTGAGCCGGGGGCGGGCGTGTGTTTTAGGAACAGCCGCAGGGACCCTGCGAGCTCCCAAGTCAGGTCAGCTCTGACCTCTGCCCTCCGTGCCCCCCACGCTGTCCCCGCACCCCCGCAGGCTCGCACCCCCGCCCCCCTCCAGGGCAGCTCCCCGCAGACACCACCCGTCCCTCCATCCACCTGTCCAATGTCCAGCACTGCTGACGACTGCGTGCCGCCTCCTCCGGGAGGACAGGGACTGCCGCCCCCGCGCACATGGAGACCCGGGGTTCAGAACACGGGAGCTCCGGGCAGGAAGCAGCTCCCCCCGGAAGCCGGGCGTCCTCCTGCCCACACAGGGCCTCCGGGTGGGGGCCGCCTCCACACTCCCGCTCAGGCCCAGGCCCCCCCGGGACCTCCGTTTTCAGGGGAAAACACCTCAGACCTGCTCTCCAAATGCGGAGAAAACAGGGAATGGAACCCCAACGTGGCAGGAACAGGCCCCTGCGCACGGGGCGGCGAGGGCGCCCCGTTCTCTCTGCGAAATGAAAAGGGGGCAGCGAGTGCCCAGGCCGGCCTGCGGATTCTGCTGGAAAACCGGGAGGCTCTGGTCCTCCCATCCGCTGATGCAGCCGGGGAAACCGAGGCCGGGGGGAGCCTGAGAACCAACACCGGGGCCCGAGTCGCACATCCCATGAGCATTGATGGAGCGCCCGCTGTGTGCTGGGCACTGGGGGCACGGACATGAACAAACAGCCCCGGGGGGGTGCCCTTAGAGCCGCCCGTCCCCGCTGGGTCGACGGGCCCTGACGGGGACACCGAGAGCCCAGAGGAGGCTTCTGTCACGCCGCGGGAGGATCTAGGAGGGCTCCCCAGGGGAGGTGACATCTAAGCCGAGACCTCAGGGCTGGATGGGAAAGGGGTTCCGGCGGGAGGGCGGGGGCACCGGGGAATGACGGTAAATTCACTCCGGCCGGAGGGGAGGGCCGGCCGAACCGTGAGCCCGGAGGCATTGACCCAGGACAGTGGGGAGCCCTGGAGGGCTCACAGGTAGGGGCGAGGCCGGGCGGGCAGGGAACGCAAGGACAAGAAGGGCCCGGGTGTCGTGATGGGTAAACCGAGGCAGGAAGCCCGGGGGCGGCTGGGGGCAAGCCCTGAGCCGGCGCTCTCCCTGCAGCTGAACGGCTCTGCCACCCTGGGTCCGGCCGTGGGGCTGCTGCCGCTGCCTCGCAGGGACGCCAGGCCGCTCAAGGCGGGGGCGCGGTGCCGGGTGGCCGGCTGGGGCTCCGTGTCCGACTTCGAGGACCTGCCGCCCGGGCTGATGGAGGCTGAGGTCCGCGTGCTGGGCCTGGACGCCTGCAACGGCTCCTGGAGGGGCCAGCTGAGCCCGGCCATGCTCTGCACGCGCAGCGGGGACCGCCGGCGCCGCGGCTTCTGCTCGGTAAGACGCCGCCTCGGCCCGGCCTGGGAACGCAGCCCAGCTCCCCCGTGACCAGGTGAGGCCCCCTCGGCGCACACAGCCCCGCAGTCGTGCGCGTGCACACCGGAAGCGCTGAGTGGGGGCCGTAACCGGTCCCAGGACGTGGAAAAGCCCGAGACCAGAGCCGTCTTGGTTCAACTTCCAGAACAGCCTGGAAGGCCCTGGGCTCACAAGCAAGGGCAAGGAGGGCAGACCGAAGGGTGGGAGCCACAGGCTCGCGGCCCCTGAAGGGTTTTGCAGCGGGGAGGGTCCCGGCCAGACGGGCATCTTCCGGGAACGAGGCCCAGACGTGCGGCCGTGACCTTGCCTCCCCCCCCCACCCCCAGGCGGACTCCGGGGGGCCCCTGGTGTGCAGGAACCGGGCCCACGGCCTCGTGTCCTTCTCCGGACTCTGGTGCGGCGACCCCAGGACCCCCGATGTGTACACGCAGGTGTCTGCCTTCGTGAGCTGGATATGGGATGTGGTTCGAGGGCCCAGCGGCCCCCCGCCCCGGGCCCCGGGGTCCCTGCGGGAGCTCCCTGACCCACAGCGGGCCTGGCTACAGAAGTGAGATGGCCAAGGAGCGCCGGGGAGGCCGGGCACGTACGGGGCGAGGGCTGCGGTAGGAGAGGCTCGGCTTCCAAGCACAAAGGGCCAAAACAACCAAATAAAACATTAACTGAATAACCAGACACGACGGTTCACCTCCGGGGTCCATCCACGGCCCTTTGAGCTGCTCTTTCCGCTCAGCGTGGCCGAGGGTCTGCTTGGCCGCTGCCTCCCTGCATGACCAGGAGCCACTTGCTCAGGTTCGTCATCTGGCCCGCTGGCTTCAGACCCCAGGCCCCCTCGCCTCCGTCCCCACACTGACCCTTCTGGGCCTACCCACCCCGACCCCCAGCCCGCGGTCAGGGCCCCCTGGGCACGCCACTCCTCCAGCCTCCAGCTCATCACAACCACGTACAGGTGGGGAGGCCAAGGCGGGATGGGGTCTCAGGGTGGCCTGGCTCCACGCGAAGTCCCTTCTCGACCCCAAAAAGTGCTTGGAACAAACTGCCAGGCAAGCAGCAAGGGGGGGGGTGAGTGCCAGCTGCTGATCGTTGCCTTATTACTACTAATTGTATCATTGCTGTTATCACACCCTCAACCCTCTGGGCCAGTCCTCGTGTCTGCAGCCTAAACTGGGGGGAGCCCTGGGGGGGCCCTAAGCTATCCCAACTCCCTCTTCCATCTCCTGCCCTAGAAAGGCTTTCTCCCCCAACCCCCACCCTGCTCCACACATCACCTTCCTCAGCTGTCTCCCCGGCTGCTGCCCGCTGCCCAGAGGTGGACACCGAGGCCCAGAGCCGGAGGGGGTCTCCCTCCGCTCACCGCAGCCCCCCAGGAGGGGAGCAGAGTCCCAGAGAGAGAGAGAGGCAAACCCAGACTCGGATACTCCAGAGTGGAGTCTTTATTTCTTTGGTGAGGCAGGACCCCAGGGTGCAGAGGGGGCCTTGTTGGGGGCTCCGGGGAGCCCATTAATTACTCAAGGGCACTTTTCGGGGAGTCACAGGTAAGGCACTTCTGAGGGACAAGGATAAGATGAGCACCACTGGCCCCAGTGTGGCTCACCCGGACTCGGGCAGCCGGGCTTCTGCCCGTGGGGCCCCCACGCGTGGCCTGGGCCTTCGGTGTGCGTGCAGACATGGGGATGTGACACCTGCCAACACCCCACACGAGGCCCAGGGCCATCACCCGCCTGGTGTCAAGCCTCCTGAGCTGGCAGGTGGGTGAGGAGGGTCCAGGCGGGGGCTGGGCTTAGGGGCTCGGCCAGGGCAAGTTTGTGGGACTGAGGGTTCTGGTCTGGACCTCACCTGTGGACGGGCAGCAAGCAGGAGGGCTGGCGCCTGGACACGCGGCTCCAGGAGGCAGGGGGGCGGTGGGCGCATACACCCCGCACGAGCCAGGGGGTGGGCAGGGGCTGGTGGCCCCGCAGGGTCCCGCCCTAACTGCTTGGGGCACCACTGGACATAATGCCCTGCTCCGGGCTGATGCTGGCTGGACGCCGTGTCAGGGGACACGGAGAGTGTCCCTCCCCTCAACCCGCCCCAGGGACACGCTGGGCGCACCTGGGACACTGAGGCTACGGGGAAGTCCTTGTCCACCGGGGCCTGGGTGGGTTCTGAGGCTCATACACGGGGCTGCGGACCCCTCCTCGCCCCATCTGCGGCCTAGAGGGCTGCAGGGCTGCTTCAGCCACTGCTGGCCGCGGGATCCCCACCCTCTCTGCGGTGATGACAACTAAGTTACCCCCCAGGGCAGACGCAGGGGGTCCTCCTGGGCAGCACCCCACCCCCAGCCACGCCCGCAGGCCTCCTTCCCCCAATCCTTCCAGGATATTGTCTGGGGGCTCCCGGACCCCCCCGGCTGGTCCCGGTCCAGGCTCTGGGGAGCGTCTGTGGGACATAAATTAGACTCGGCTGCGGCAATAAATAAAACGGGGAGGCCTTGAACGCCAGGCCCAAGCCGGCCCCACAGGCTCACACGAAGTTCTCCTCCTCCTCCGACTCTGCATCCAACGGCTCAGGGGCGCCTGCAGAGTGGAAGGGAGCAGAGGAGAAATGGGGGCGCGGCGAGGGGCGGGACGCCGGACCCCGCTGCTCCCCGCTCCGCGCCGCACCTGCACAGCTGCCCGGGTGGCGCACTCCGATGGAGCGGCCCAGGAAGCAGGTGGCCTGGCGGAGGTGGCAGGAGGACATGTAGGTGACGTTGTTGTTGCCGCAGAGCTCCTGGCCGGGGCTGGAGGGCGCGGGACAGGGCGCCGCGCGACACACCACGCAGTGAGCGCTGCCGGTCTGGTCCACCACGCACGACTGCGGCCGCGGGCACAGGACGTGGGTGCACGACTCTGCGAGCGGGGCGCGGGAGCGGGTCAGGGGGGTCAGGGGCCTGCTCTCGGCCGCCTCCGGGGGTTCCCCCCCGCAAGCCCCGCCCCCGTCCCGCGGGTTCTCCTTCAGGCCCCGCCCCCACAGGCCCCGCCCATCAGGCCCCGCCCCGCGGGTTCCTCCCGCAGGCCCCGCCCCGCGGGTTCTCCTTCAGGCCCCGCCCCCGCCCCTCAGGCCCCGCCCGCCCCGCGGGTTCTCCTTCAGGCCCGCCCCGCCCCTCAGGCCCCGCCCCGCGGGTTCTCCCTTAGGCCCCGCCCCCGCAGGCCTCCACCCACGAGGGGTCCCCGCAGGCCCCGCCCCTCGGACTCCCCTCGCAGGCCCCGCCCCTCAGGTTCCTCCCTTAGGCCCCGCCCCGCAGGCTCCACCCACGAGGGGGTCCCCGCCGGCCCCGCCCCTCAGGTTCCTCCCTTAGGCCCCGCCCCCGCAGGCTCCACCCACGAGGGGTCCCCGCAGCCCCGCCCCTCGGGCTCCTCGCCGGCCCCGCCCCTCAGGTTCCTCCCTTAGGCCCCGCCCCTCGGGCTCCCTCGCAGGCCCCGCCCCGCAGGCAGCCACGCCCCTTCCGCGCGCCGCGCCCGCCCCGGGTCACGCAGCCCTGCCCCCCTCCCCACGTGAGCCCCAGCCCTGCCTCCCCGCAGCCCCACCCGCTCTTCCTCGCCCCGACCCGCGGCGCGGTCTCCGCCCCCCGCCCCACGTACTGCGGCAGCGGCCCGGGTACATGACGCGCAGGTCCGGGTGGCCGCGGCAGCGCGCGGCGCGCAGCTCGCACTCGTCGCGGTAGGTGGCGCCGTCCGAGCCGCAGACCTGCAGGCGCGCCGGGAGCCCCGCGCAGTCGGGCGCGCACTCGCAGCGCGGGCGGCCCCCCTGCATGCGGCACGCCTTGCCGGGGCCGCACTCCACGCCCTCGCACGAATCTGCGGGCACAGGGCGCGCGTCGGGGCGGGTCCGCGGAGCCCGCGGCGCCCCCGGGTCGGGCGCGCGGTTCCCTTGGGGGCGGGAGCGGGGTCTCCGCCTGGAGTCCGGGGGCGCGGGGACGAGCTCCAGCGTCCGGTGCCGCTCGCCCGGCGTCTGTTCCCGGATTGACGCCCGGTTACGGGAAGGCGGGCGGGGCGGGGAGGGGAGGGGAGGGGGCTGCAGCAGCGGTCCCTGCGCGGGCCTGGGGGTCGGCCGGGGTCGCCAACCCGCCCAACCCCAGGACGCGCCTGGCGCTCATTTCCTGGGGAGGGGGCTCCCCCCTGCCTTCTTTGTCGGTCTGGCCAGGGCAAGCCTCCCCGTGGGGTCTCCGCCGCCCCCCCGGGCCCCCGGACCCACTAATGGGCCGCCCATCTCACAGCCCCGCCCCCCCGCAGGTGATGCCATGGTCAGCATTTTACCAAAAGGAGAGACCGAGGCCCCGTCACAGCTGTGAGGGAGGATGACAACTCCAGGCCCCAGATGGACGCCCCCCCCCTTCTGTTGCTGTGGACCTGGGAGGCCCGACAGAGCTCTTGAGTTCGGCCTCAGTTTCCCTGTGTGTAAAGTGAGGCTGACTGGGGGAGCACGAGCATAAGCGCCTGTGCGGGTGCCCCCAGGTCACCCCTGCCAGGGCATGTGGGCTGCACCTGGGCACCTCCCACGCTGCTGCCCACACACATCTGGAAACGCTCCCCCTGGGTGGCTTCACAGGCGGAGCGGAAGTGGGAGAACTGAGTTGCCTTTCCCAAGGCCAGATGGGGGGGGGTGACCTGGACCTCGTCTTGTCCGGCCCAGGCATTCTGTGAAGTCTGTCCTCCCAGAACCCCGGGGGCGGGGGGCGGGCGGGGAGGGGGTGGAGGGAGCCGGGGCACACAGCAGTGAGTCCAAGACCACCCAGCCAGGCCGATCAGGGATTAATCACATCCCAGTGGCCAGCTGGGCCCTCAGCTGCAGCCTCCTCCCTGCCCCGGCCCCACCCACCAGGGCCGGATCCCATACTTTCTCCAGCTGGCACCCAGCACCCTAATGCCCACCTCCTTCAAGCCGTGCCCTCACACCACCTCTGGGCCCCTGCAGCTTCGGCCGTGACCTGAGGGGCCTGGGAGGGTCCCCGTCCCCTTCTCCAGGGCAGAGAATACAGGCTTATTGCTTCGTTCGCTCTGCCCTCAAAGAGCTCCTAGTCTGCTGAAGGAGGCAGCTGAGAGCAGGGTCCAGAGGCACATGCTCGCTAAACATGCGTGTGTGTGGTCCCCCCACGGGCCCTGAAATCTGTGGGGTTGTGGGCACAGTAAGTGTTCGGGAACGCTGACTGTGGGGTCACAAGCCCAAGCAGCCAGTTGGGAACCCCCCCTCCAGGAGCTAGGTGTGAGTCGAGCGTCCTCCTCCCAGGTGGGGCGCAGGTGGGAAGTCACCCAGGCAGAGCCCTCGGCGTGAGCAGGGGCCTGGGGGCTGGAACCCAGGCCGGGGGTCCTCAGCATCTTCCTGACTCCTCAGCTGAGGGAGGCTGAGGCCCGGGCTCCTGCAGTCCCCAGCCCCTCTCTGACCCCGGACGCGCTGCACAGACGCTCCTCCCGGCAGCCTCAACCTCCTCTGCATACCCCCGAGGGGGGAGCACCTTCTCACTTGTCCCACGGGGCCCCTGGCGTGCGGCTGACGCCCACGGGCTCACCTTTGCAGGGGAGGCAGTGGACGAGGCCCAGGAAGCCCAGAAGGCTGATCTTGTTCCCCGGGTGAGTGAAGTTGGACCAGGCGGTGTCGATGTTGCTGGAGGCGCAACACTCCGCTTGGCTCACGTCAGTCTTGAGCACCAGGCTGCAGGTGGCCTCTCGGCCCTGCTGGAGCCAGCACACGCCGCCTGTGGACACGGGGGACAGTTACTAGGCACTAGAGGTGCCCCCGTGTGGCACTCCCGGCGCCCAGGCCCTGACCTTCCACCCTGCTCCCCGCCCTTGGGGTGTATACAGTTGGTGCTCCGTCATGACAGCGGGGATGACGTGCTCCCGAGACCTGCGCGGGTGCTCGCGTCCCAGCTCAGCCCCGGTCCTGGTGACCCTTCTGGGATTCCGCCTCTCTGAGCCACAACCCCCACTCGCGGTGGGAAGCGCTCCCCACCTTCCTGCTTCCAGGCCCCCAGGCCCAGGCCTGGCATCCTGCCCGACCAGTCAAACACCCAGAGCTGGACGTGTCAGGGTCAGCGGGCCCCGGGGCGCCTCTCCGCCTCTGCCCTCTGTCTAGACAGCGCCCGAGGGCACGCAGAGCCCCCCTCGCCTGGCAGCCCCCCCTTGCCTGGCCGGCCTCTTACTCACTCCAACTTGGGAACATTCCCCTTGCATGAGCTCACCATCTCCCTGGGGACACGGCCTTCGGGGAGGGGGCTCGGCTCTCCCCCTCGAGCGGGGCTGGGGTGGGGCTGCGGGTGGGGCGGGGAGGCAGATGGCCCTCGGTTCCTTCACCCTTACACGGGGTCCGAGTGGCCATGGCCCCCCTGCCAGAGGGCTCCCTGGTTCCCGGCACCAGCTCGGGGAACTCAGCACCTTGGCTGAGAAACTGAGGCGGGAGGGAGTGGGGGGGGCAGATGCCTCGCCTGGCGTCCCCTGACGAGTGGCAGGCGTGGGATTCCCACAGCCCCTGTGCCTCAGCAAACCGGGGGAGGATCTGAGACCTCGGGTGGCGGTCCCGGGTCCGGCCACCCCGCCCTGCCTGTCTGCGGCTTGAGGGCTTCAGGGCTCACGTGCTGCAAGCCCGAATCCTGACTTTGCCACTCACAAGCTGTGTGACCCCGCACCTCGGTTTCCCCATCTGTTAAATGGGCGTGATGAGAGCGCACAGTCGCTGGGCCGTCCGTGCTCTCAAGGGGGAGGAGGTAGACAGTCAGCGCTCAATGCATGCAGCGGCGTTGTGCCTCCTACTCCGGACAGTTGTGAAAGAGCCGCATCTGCCCGCTGACCCGCGGGTGACCCTCCTCGGCTGGGGGAGGGGAGCCCCCGCCCCCGCGCCCCCCGCGCCCCCGACAGCGCCGCGCGCCGCATTCCGGGCAGCCCACGTGGGTGGCCCACCCCGCCCGCCCCTTCCGGCCGCCCCACTCACCGGGCGCGGGGTCCCCCGAGCCCACGGAGCCCACGAAGCCCACGGCCCAAGCCAGGGCCCCCCAGGGCAGCGGCCACAGCGGGCCCGGCGCCCCGGGACGCATGGCGGACGCAGAGACGGCGGCGGCCCCGGCGGGACGCGCGGGCGGCGGGCAGGGCGCGGCGGCACCGACTTCCCAGCGCGGCGGCGGGCGCTCCCTATAAAGTCCCGCTGGCCGCGGGCGGGGCGGGGCCGGGCCGGGGCGGGGCGCGGGGCGGGTGGCGCCCGGTGTGTGCAGGCGCGGCCCGGGCGCCCCGAGGGCAGCGGCGGCGGGGCCTGGGCCGCGGGGAGGCTCCCCCGGACCCGGACGCCCACACGCCCCGGGGGCGGGGCCCGCGGTGACCCCCCGACGCCCGGGCTTTGCGCCTGCAAAGGAGACCCGCGTCCGGAGGCGGAGGCGCTGTCGGGGCCCTGTGCACGTGCTGCCCTCGGGGGTCCAGGGAGCACCAGGGGGGCGCGGGCTGGCAGTGCCCAGCAGCCGCAGAAACCACACACACAGGTGGACAAAGGAACGTGTCCCTTCAGAGAACCGTAGATGCTTTCCGGAAAATAAAAAACATTGGGATCAACGAGGTATGGTGGGGGGACGATGGCCCCAGGTCACCCCCCTCCTATTCCCCCGTATTCCTCCCCCTGCCCCCGCAGGTGTGGAAGCCAGAGCTCCTCGCGGCCACAGACCCCACAGACCTAATCAGGAGAGCCGCCCCCAGAAGATGCCAAGCGCCCTCCTCCCTCTCAGCCGCTCAACCTGACCCACGCGCCCCGGTGGCCAGGGGCCAGGTTCCTGCCTGGTGGCCGCGAGGGAGGAGGCCCAGCTGTCTTGGCCTGTCCTTGGCCTCTGACCGTGGAGGGGATCGTCGCTGCTTGGGGAGTGAGGCAGGGATGGGACCCAAGTTCTCAGCGAGGGTGTGCAAGAGCTGGATGTTGTGACCTTGGCCGAGACCTGACCCTGCGGCAGCCCCGCCACCCCAGCCTGGGCTCTGCAAACCGAAGGGTTATTGTCAGCCGGGCGTGGGTTCGAAACTGAGGATGGTTGCCAGCAGCCTCTGCCCCCAGCCGGGCACGTCACACCCGGCATTACGGAGGGCACTTGCTGGGGCGCCGGGGTGGGTCAGCGGGTGAAGCAGCTGACTTGGGCTCAGGTCATGAAGGCCCGCTGCAGAGCCCCACAGAGGCCATGTGCTGGGCGACCTAGAGCAAGGCACTGGCCCTCTCTGCAGAGCCCCCTTCTCCATGCCCCCTTCTCCACCCTGGACTGGCCTCAGCCTCACCCCCTGCAGCCTACTTCCCACCTCGCTCCTCCCCAGCTCAGACATTCACCGTGACATTTACATGTCACATTGGACCGAGCAATGGTGGGGCAGGGGCTGTGGGAACAGAAGCGGTAGGATGTTTGGGCCGCAGGTAAGAGAGAGCCCACCTGGAAGGTTTGGATGGGCAGGTGGCCCCGGACGACGCAGGTGGAATCAGAGGAGCGCCGCGCAGAGACCGTTTCCCTCCGCGACCCGGGAGATGTCCGTGACCTGCCGTCGCCGGGTGTGAAGGTAGAGGAAGGGGCCTCGAGCCAGAGAATGTGAGTAACCTCCAGAGGCTGGAAAAGCTTAAGTCAGAGAAAGACAAATGCCATAGGGCGTCACTCGTCTGTGGAATTTAAGAAACAAAACAGACGGACATAGGGGAAGGGAAAAAAGAGAGAGGGATGCAAACCATAAAAGACTTTTTTTAAGTAGGCTCCGTGCCCAGCGTGGGGCTTGAACTCCAGCCCCTGACCAGGAGTCGCGTGCTCTTCTGACTGAGCCCGCCGGCGCCCCTAACAGACTCTTAACTCGGGGACTAGTTGGTGGAGGGAGGTGGTGGGTGACGGGCATTACGGAGGGCACTTGCTGGGGCGCCGGGGTGGGTCAGCGGGTGAAGCAGCTGACTTGGGCTCAGGTCATGAACCCAAGGACCTGGGATCCAGTCCCAGGTTGGGCTCCGCAGGGAGGGGGCTTGGGATCCTCTCTCCCTCTGCTTTTACCCTCCGCCCCCGACGTGTGCACTTATTTTCTCTCTCTCAAATAAAGAAATAAAATCTTCCAAAAAAATTTTTAAAATAGAAGCTGGAAAAGCAAGGAATAGATCCCCCTCCCCGACCCCCGAGACTCCAAAAGGAAGGCAACTGCACCAATACATTGATTTAGTTCAGAGACCCATGTTGGACTTCTGATCTCTAGGACTAGAGGAGAACAATCTGTTGTTTTTTTTATTAAAGATTTTATTGAAAAAAAAAATCTTATTTATTCACAAGAGAGGCAGAGACACAGGGAGAAGTAGGCTCCTCGCAGGGAGCCCGATGTGGGACTCGATCCCGGGACTCCGAGATCACGCCCTGGGCTGAAGGTGGCGCTAAGCCGCTGAGCCCCCCCCCCCGGGGCGTCCCCAGTCTGTGTTGTTTTAAGCCACTGAGTTTGGGGCAATCTGTCACAGGAGTGCTAGGCAGGCCCTGCAAGTTGGGTTTGGTGCCACAGTGACGCGGGCCCCGTGGGCTGGACGCAAACAAGGGAGCGAACACAAGCGTGAAGGTGGGCGGCAGTACGAGGCCCTGGGAGCAGGAAGCTTGTGGGGCCTCCAAGGAGGTGACCCTGAGGCCTGGAGAGAGAGGGAGCCCGCCGGTGGAAGCCCGCTGCAGGATGTGCCACCTGGGCGAGGCCATGCGCGACCTCTCCCTGCCCCGTTTTCTCATCCACAAAATGGGCAGAGGTCCCAGTACTGCAGATCCCAGCCGGGATGCCAGGGCCGGTGCCCGGTGCGCGGCAGGGCACGCGTACAGCGAGTCTTACTCACCAGCAGACAGGCGTCTGGCCCGGGGAGGTGCATCACGAGTCTTCCTTGCCCCTCGCCACGATGCCGTGAGACAGGCACCCATTTTACGGAGGGTGAGGAAGGAAGTGACTTTCCGGCAGCCACAAAGCCCCACAGTGTTGGGACTGGCATCAGCACCAGAGAAGCAGGATTCCAGCCCCCGTGGGCTGAGCGGCGGGGCGGGGCCCTCCCGTTCTGGGTTGGACAGTGAGGGCCAGGCCCCGGATTGTGGCTGGCATCCCCCTCCTTCCGGTCGCCGCACCAGATTTTCCTTTGGGAAATCACCTCCCGTGCTCCCAGCCCAAATGATCCCAGGAGCGGGCACCAGCCCAGGCTCAACCAATTAGGATCATCTGGCGAACAGCAGACCCTGAAGTGTTTTTTCTGGGAAAGAGACTCCCTTCCTGCCAGAGCTGGAGGGATGTGAGCCTAGAGCTGCCAGCGGCTCGTACCCATGGCCGGGGAGAAGCCAGTCCAGCAGGCCTCGGAGCCGAGAGCGGCGGCAGAAACTCCCTGTATGGTGATTGGAAGTCCTGGATCCAGCTGTGCCTGAACTCCTCCACACTGTAAGATGAAGTCCATTGAAGCTGAGTTTGTTGCCTGCACTGCACAAAGCCAGCTTTCAGTAAACCTGTGGCCATTTTACTCAAGTGGAGCCTTTAGGACCTGCAGGAGCTCGGGGAGTGACACGGCCTGAGGTGCCAACCTGTGCCTCCAGGATACAACCCCAGGGCGCTCAGGATCATCCCCCACCACCCTCCTCCAGCCGGAAGCCTCCACACCAGCCCACTGCCTGCAGCGCTTGCACTAGGTCCTGAAGCCTTCGGGGCTCTGGGTCCTCGAACCGGGCACGTGACGCCGAACCCAGGGCCGCAACCGAAGACTCCAGATCACAGCTGGGCGTTGCCCTCCCCTCTCACACCCGCCCCGGCTCCCCGCGGCCCCGGACACAGTCCAGGCCCTGAAGCCTGGCTTCTAGGCCCTTCCTGCTCAATCCGAGCCCCTTCCCGCCGCTACTGCTCCACCCCCAGGGGTCCCCGCCCACCCCCTTCCCTGCAAAGGGAGCTGATTTTGTGCAGAAAGCAGGTAGCATTACTTGCACCGCCAGCCCAGAGGCGAATGCGGATAGGCCAAGCCGGAGGACGGAATGTCGGCCCCGCCTCTTGCTAGCCATTGGCTTAGCCGCAGCCATGTGACCCAGCTCTGGCCAATGGTGGGGGGAGAGCCTGCTGGGGCGGGGCCTGGGCGGGGCCTGGGCGGGGCTGGCCCAGTGTGCACGTGACCCAGGAACCGGAGGTATGTGGCCGCGGTTTGCTGCTGTGACAACCAAGTACTTAAAAAAAACAACCAAGTGCAAGTGCGCCGCTCGGGGTGCAGAGGCGCCGAGTCCGGTGTGTCGGGTCCGCGCACCACGCCCGCCCCCCACCCACCGGCGGGCCGCGCCCGCCTGGACTCCACGTGCGCTCCGGGGACCGACTGTGATGGGGCGAGGAGGTCCCGGCCAGCGGTGTCCCGGGAGCGTCCCGGGTGTGGGAGCCGAGCCCGGCCGCGGCGCCGAGCACGGGGTAGAGGCCCACGGGGTGGAGGGCCGTGGTTTGGGTAAACCAGTAGCCCGCCTCTGCTGAGGCCCCTGGGTGCAGAGGCATGGAATGACGGCGCACAAATAAAAAACATCAACAAATGTTGGGGATCCCTGGGTGGTGCAGCGGTTTGGCGCCTGCCTTTGGCCCAGGGCGCGATCCTGGAGACCCGGGATCGAATCCCGCGTCGGGCTCTCGGTGCATGGAGCCTGCTTCTCCCTCTGCCTGTGTCTCTGCCTCTCTCTCTCTCACTGTGTGCCTATCATAAATAAATAAAATAAAATTAAAAATTAAAAAAATAAAACAAATGTTAATATAAAAGGGAAAAAAGACATAACTGAAAATATACAAATAAAAGGTTAAAAAAAATAAAAGAAAAAGTGCACAAGTGCACAAGCAGACAGTTGCTCCATAGGAATGTTGCCGGGTGAAGACCTGGGCCCGGACGGACCACCTAAGGCTACGGGTTCGCTGACATAAGCACAGTTCCCGCCATAATTTCTATGTGACTGTCCTACCTGCCACACGGGCCACTCACCTGGAAAAGCAAGTGAGCTTTGAATGTGGTCACGCGCCCCAAATTGAGATCGAAGAACATGGCAAAGCCACAGAAAAAGGCTGAACCCAGCGGAGGCTGAGGAGAGGAAGAGCCACTGCCCCTCTAGGCGCTTGACCTCCTGAGACCCCCCACGCCGAGGATGAAGCCACCACGGTGTCCCTGGGTGACAGGAGGGGAAACCTAGCAAGAGCAAGAGTCACCTGCCCTGGGGGAACTCAGACGGGTGCAGACTGTCAAGGCAACTTCCCCTCTGCCCACGAGGCTCCTGACTCAGCGTGGTGGCAGCGGAAGGAAAGGATGCTCTCGGCCAGGGGCCCGGAGGCCTGGTGACCAGAGAGAGTTGGGAAACCAGGGTCGCGGCTGCCGGAGGCAGGGGAGCCCAGTGCTGCAGATGGGAGCTGGCTGGCCTTGTCCTGTAGGGTCAAGAGGCAAGCACACGCGTTGTGGGAAGTCTGCGGGGGAGGCATGGCCCTGCGGGGGGTGGGGCGGGGGGATCTCTAGGGCCCAGGCACCCCCCTGCCTCCGTAATCCACCGCCAAAGCCTTTCCAGGGAGATGCCGGGAGACCCTCAGGAGCCATCGGGGTTCCGCTGTGCCCGCCCATGAGGGCGCCGCCCAAGGGTGTCCTGGCAGCCTGAGGGCCCCAGAACCCTGGAGCCACCGGGTCACCTGCGGCCACCGCCTGAGCGCCTGCATTCCAACGCCGCAGTCCCAGGCTGGCCAGCAGGCAAGGGCCCACGCAGGGCCCCGGAGTGCCCATGCCTGGGCTCGAGTCCTGGCCCTGCTGCACCACCTTGTTTGCACTCTCCGTCTCCCCGGCTCTAAAACGGGGTCCCGGTCGTGGCGCTTGCAGGAAGGTTAAACTTCAGGCCTGGCACACACTGAGCTCGTGGTCTTATGACACACAAAACCCTGGCTCCGTGTTCCCCTGCGTTCCCGGGTCCCGGCCTGGAGCCGGCACCCAGCAGGGGCCCGCTGATTATTCATGTGCCCGGGAACCCGCGGGCACCGGCTCCGTGCTGAGCACTGGCCTCTGTGATGCCGCTGAGGGCTCGGAGCCGGGGGCGGCTGCAGAAGGAAAGAGGGTGCTGGGCCGCGGGGTGCTGTATGGGCGGGGACTCCCTCACAAAGGGTTAGACAAGCGGGGAGAGAGAAGGGACGGTGGGGAGGGCCCGAGCAGACCAGGGCCCCGGGGCGGGAGGCGGCTTGGCCCACCCAAGGGAGCCAGTGATGATGAGCTCGGGGCGGCAGCAGGGCCCGCTGAGGACGGAGGAGGTGCCGTGGGTGCCCGTGCGTGCGCCAAGCCTCATCCAGTCCCGGAACCCCGGGCGGCAGGTTCTGCAATGTGTACGGAGAACTTATTTTTATTTTATTTTATTTTTAGATTTTATTTTATTTATTCATGAAAGCCACAGAGACAGAGGCGGAGATACAGGCAGAGGGAGAAGCTCCCTGCGGGGACCCTGTGTCCAGAGAAGCGAAGTGACCTACCCAGGGTCTCACAGGCAGCAGGGCCGGCTGCTTCTGGGGCCGCTGGGGCGACACCTCATGAACTTGTGCAGGCTGGATGGGTGGAAGGGTTTGTGGTGTCAACGAGGTAGGGGCTGGGCGCGGGAGGCACAGGTTTCCTGGATTCCCAGAGGCGGGAGGGACCAGCGTGCTCTCCAGGGGTCAGAGCAGGAAAGGCTTGGAGTCACCTGTGAACCTCGACGGGGACAAGACTGGCTGGCACCCGAGTCCCTGGCCCCCCGACATCCAACAGCCTTTGCACACAGGCTCCAGGGTTAATTCCTTGACACTCTGCTTGCACTGCCCGCTTCTGTGGGCAGCCCAGCGCCAGCCTACTCCCTCCAGTCGTCAAGGCCCTGGCTCAGGTGGCCCCTCCCCCCCAGGCAGGGCCAGCCCCAGGGACCCATCCTTGGCTCAGTGTCATGGGGCTGGCGTCTGCATCCAGCCCTATGGCCCCGTTTTCACGGCCTGCTGAGT
>JAEUCK010004792.1:0-22604 GCA_017311455.1 Otocyon megalotis megalotis
TTAGGGTTAGAGTTAGGGTTACGGTACTGGAAGGGTTAGGGTTAGGGTTAGGGTTAGGGTTATGGAACAAGTTTTGGTTACGATTAGGTTTAGGGTTAGGGTTACGGTATTCGTTAGCTGTAGGGTTAGGCTTAGGGTTACGGTACAGGTTAGCATTAGGGTTAGGGTTAGGGATAGGATTATGGTACAGGTTAGTGTTAGGTTTAGGTTTAGGGTTAGGGTTAGGGTACAGGTTAGGTTTAAGTTTAGGGTTAGGGTTAGCATTAGGGTTACGATACGAGTTAGGGTGATGGGTAGGCTTACGGTTAGGGTTATGGTATAGGTTAGCGTTAGGGTTAGGTTTAGGGTTAGGTTTAGGGTTACAGTACAGGTTAGGGTTTGGTTTAGGGTTAGTGTTAGGTTTAGGTTTAGGTTAGTGTTACGTTACAGGTTAGGGTTATGTTTAGTGTTTTGGTTAGGGTTAGGTTTGCCATAGAGTTTAGGTTTATGGTTAGGGTTAGGGTACAGGTTAGGTTTAGAGTTAGGGTTAGGGTTAGGATTAGGGTTACGGTACAGGGTCGGAGTAGGTTGAGGGTTAGGGAACGGTACAAGTTAGGGTTAGGGTTATTGTTAGGGTTAGGGTTAGGTTTACGGTACAAGTTAGGGTTAGGGTTATTGTTAGGGTTAGGGTCAGGTTTACGGTACAAGTTACGGTTAGGGTTAGTGTTAGGTTTACGGGACACGTTAGGGTAGGTTTAGGGTTAGGGTTAGGGTTAGGCTTAGGGTAAGGTTTAGGGTTGCCGTTCAGGTGTGGGTTAGGTTTACGGGTAGGTTAGGGCAGGGTTACGGTACAGGTTAGGGTGAGGTTTAGGGTTACAGTTACGGTAGAGGTTAGTGTTAGGTTTAGGGTTCGGGAATGGTACAAGTTAGGGTTAGGGTTATTGTTAGGGTTCTGGTTAGGTTAACGGTACAAGTTAGGGTTAGGGTTACGGTTAGGGTTAGTGTTAGGGTTACAGGACATGTTAGGGTTAGGGTTAAGTTTAGTATTAGGTTTATGGTACAGCTTACGGTTAGGGTTAGGTTTAGGGTTGCGGTACATTTTAGTTTTAGGGTTAGGGTTAGGGTTAGGGTTAGCGTTAGGGTTACGATACGAGTTAGGGTTACGGTTAGGTTTAGGGTTAGGGTTAAGGTATAGGTTAACGTTAGGGTTAGATTTAGTGTTAGGTTTAGGTTTACAGTATAGGTTAGGGTTTGGTTTATGGTTAGTGTTAGGGTTAGTGTTACATAACAGGTTTAGGTTATGTGTATTGTTTGGGTTAGGGTTAGGTTTGCCATAGAGTTTAGGGTTATGGTTAGGGTTAGGGTACAGATTAGGTTTAGATCTGGGGCCAGGGTTAGACTTAGGGTTATGGTACAGGGTAGGGTTAAGGTTAGGTTTAGACTTAGATTTTCGATACAAGTTATGGTTAGGCTTAGTTTTAGGGTTAGGGTTATGGTACAGGAAAGTGTTAGTGTTAGGGTTAGTGTTAATGTTAGAGTTATGGTACAGGTTAGGGTTAGGGTTATGGTTACAGTACAGGATAGGGTTAGGTTTAGGGTTAGAGGTACGGTACAGTTTAGGTTAGGGTTAGGGTTAGTGTTATGATGCAGGTAAGGGTTACGTTTAGGGTTAGGGTAGGGTTAGGGTTAGGGTTAGGGTTATGGTACAGGGTAGTGTTAGGTTTAGGGTTAGGGATATGGTACAATTTAGGGTTAGGTTTAGGGTCAGTGTTAGGGTTAGTGTTACAGTACAGGTTAGGGTTAGCATTAGGGTTATGGTATAGTTTAGGGTTATGCTTAGGGGTAGGGTTATGGTACAGTAAGTGTTAGGTTTAGGGTTAGCGTTAGGGTTAGGGTTAAGTTACACTTTAGGGTTAAGCTTAGGGTTAGGGTTAAGGGTAGGTTTACGGTAGTGGTTAGGGTTAGGCTTAGGGTTGTGTTTAGGCTTACGGTTACAGTTACGGTACAGGTTAGTGTTATGGTTAGGTTTAGGGTTAGGGTTAGGTTTAAGGTTAGGGTTAGGTTTAGGGTTAGGTTAGGGTTACGGTACAGGTTAGGGTTAGGCTTAGGGTTAAGGTTAGGTTTAGGGATTGGTTTAGGTTTTGTGTTAGGTTTACGGTACAGGTTAGGGTTAGGGTTACGATTTGGGTTACCGTACAGGTTAGGGTTCGGGTAGGGTTATGGTTAGGGTTAGGGTGTCCGTACAGGTTAGGGTCAGGGTGGGTTAGGGTTACGGTATAGGTTAGGGTTAGAGTTAGGGTTAGGGTTAGGATTACGGTAAAGGTTACGGTTATGTTAAGCTTTAGGGTATGGTTAGGGTTACGGTAGAGGTTCGGTTTACGGTTAGGGTTAGGTTTACGGTACAGGTAGGGTTAGGGTTAGGGTTAGGGTTAGGGTTACGGAACACGTTAGGGTTACGATTAGGTTTAGTGTTAGGTTTACGGCATTGGTTAGATTTAGGGTTAGGGTTAGGGTTACAGTACAGTTTAGGGTTAGGGTTAGCATTAAGGTTAGGGTTAGGTGTAGGTTTAGGTTTAGTGTTAGGTTTATGGTACAGGTTACGGTTAGGGTTAGGGTTAGGGTTACCGTACAGGTTACGGTTAGGGTTAGGTTTAGGGTTGGGTTAAGGGTTCTGGTTAGGTTTACCGTACAGGTTTGGGGGTTAGGGTTAGGGTTACGGTACAAGTTAGGGTTAGGTGTAGGGTTAGTGTTACGTTTATGGTTACGGTTCACGTTAGGGTCAGGGTTAGGGTTAGGTTTAGGGTTACGGTTAGGGTTAGGGTTGCGGTACAGCTTAGGGTTAGGGTTAGGTTTAAGCTTACTGTACAGGTTAGGGTTAGGTTTAGGGTTAAGGTTGGGGTTGCGGTAAAGATTAGGGTTAGGTTTAGGGTTAGTCTTAGAGTACATGTAAGGATAGGGTTAGGCTTAGTGTTAGGGTTACGGTATACGTTAGGGTTAGGGTTAGGGTTAGGATTACGGTACAGGTCATTGTTAGGTTTAGGGTTAGGGTTAGAGTTACGGTACAGGTTATGTTTAGGGTTAGTGTTAGAGTTACGGTACAGGAAGGGTTAGGGTTAGGGTTAGGGTTACGGAACAAGTTAGGGTTACGATTATGTTTAGGGTTAGGGTTACGGTATAGGTTAAGATTAGGGTAATGGTTACGGTTACGGTAGAGGGTAGGGTTAGGGTTAGGGTTAGGGTTAGGGTTTCGATACATTTAGGGTTAGGGTTAGTTTTAGGGTTAGGTTTACTGTAGAGGTTAATGTTATGGTTAGGGTTAGGGTTAGGGTTAGAGTTACAGTACAGGTTAGGTTTAGGGTTATTGGTAGGGTTACAGTACAGGTAAAGGTTAGGGTTACAGTGCAGGTTAGCTTTAGGGATAGGGTTAGGGTTACGGTATAGGTTAGGGTTAGTTTTAGGATTAGTGTTAGTGTTAGGGTTAAGTTAGAGGTTAGGGTTAGGGTTAGGTGTAGGCTTACGGTACAGGTATGGTTTAGGGTTAGGTTTAGCGATAGTGTTAGGGTTACGGTACAGTTTACTGTTAGGGTTAGGGTTAAGGTTAGGTTTAGGGGTAGGTTTAGGTTTAGTGTTAGGTTTACAGTACAGGTTAGGGTTAGGTTTAGGGTTAGGGTTACCATACTGGTTACGGTTAGGGTTAGGTTTAGGGTTGGGTTAAGGTTTACGGTTAGGTTTACAGTACAGGTTTGGGTTATGGTTAGGGTTAAGGTTAGGGTTACAGTACAAATTAGCGTTAGGTTTAGGGTTAGTGTTAGGGTTAGTGTTGTGGTACAGCTTAAGGTTAGGGTCAGGTTTAGTGTTACCGTACAGGTTAGGGTTAGGCTTAGTGTGAGGGTTAGGGTAGCGGTAAAGATTAGGGTTAGCGTTAGGGTTAGGGTTACGGTACAGGTTGGGATTAGGGTTAGGGTGAGGGTTAGGGTTACGGTATAGGTTAGGGTTAGGGTTAGGGTTAGGATTATGGTACAGGTTATGGTTAGGTTTAGGTTTAGGGTAAGGGTTACGGTACAGGTTCGGTTTAGGGTTAGAGTTAGGGTTACGGTACTGGAAGGGTTAGGGTTAGGGTTGGTTAGGGTTATGGAACAAGTTTTGGTTACGATTAGGTTTAGGGTTAGGGTTACGGTATAGGTTAGCTGTAGGGTTAGGCTTAGGGTTACGGTACAGGTTAGCATTAGGGTTAGGATTAGGGATAGGATTATGGTACAGGTTAGTGTTAGGTTTAGGTTTAGGGTTAGGGTTAGGGTACAGGTTAGGTTTAAGTTTAGGGTTAGGGTTAGCATTAGGGTTACGATACGAGTTAGGGTGATGGGTAGGCTTAGGGTTAGGGTTAAGGTATAGGTTAGCGTTAGGGTTAGGTTTAGGGATAGGTTTAGGTTTAGGTTAGTGTTACGTTACAGGTTAGGGTTATGTTTAGTGTTTGGGTTAGGGTTAGGTTTGCCATAGAGTTTAGGTTTATGGTTAGGGTTAGGGTACAGGTTAGGTTTAGAGTTAGGGTTAGGGTTAGGATTAGGGTTATGGTACAGGGTCGGAGTAGGTTGAGGGTTAGGGAACGGTACAAGTTAGGGTTAGGGTTATTGTTAGGGTTAGGGTTAGGTTTACGGTACAAGTTAGGGTTAGGGTTAGTGTTAGGGTTAGGGTTAGGTTTACGGTACAAGTTACGGTTAGGGTTAGTGTTAGGTTTACTGGACACGTTAGGGTAGGTTTAGGGTTAGGGTTAGGGTTAGGCTTAGGGTAAGGTTTAGGGTTGCCGTTCAGGTGTGGGTTAGGTTTACGGGTAGGTTAGGGCAGGGTTACGGTACAGGTTAGGGTGAGGTTTAGGGTTACAGTTACGGTACAGGTTAGGGTTAGGTTTAGGGTTCGGGAATGGTACAAGTTAGGGTTAGGGTTATTGTTAGGGTTCTGGTTAGTTAACGGTACAAGTTAGGGTTAGGGTTACGGTTAGGGTTAGTGTTAGGGTTACAGGACATGTTAGGGTTAGGGTTAAGTTTAGTATTAGGTTTATGGTACAGCTTACGGTTAGGGTTAGGTTTAGGGTTGCGGTACATTTTAGTTTTAGGGTTAGGGTTAGGGTTAGGGTTAGCGTTAGGGTTACGATACGAGTTAGGGTTACGGTTTTGTTTAGGGTTAGGGTTAAGGTATAGGTTAACGTTAGGGTTAGATTTAGTGTTAGGTTTAGGTTTACGGTATAGGTTAGGGTTTGGTTTATGGTTAGTGTTAGGGTTAGTGTTACATAACAGGTTAGGGTTATGTGTATTGTTTGGGTTAGGGTTTAGGTTTGCCATAGAGTTTAGGGTTATGGTTAGGGTTAGGGTACAGATTAGGTTTAGATCTGGGGCCAGGGTTAGACTTAGGGTTATGGTACAGGGTAGGGTTAAGGTTAGGTTTAGAGTTAGATTTTCGATACAAGTTAGGGTTAGGCTTAGTTTTAGGGTTAGGGTTATGGTACAGGAAAGTGTTAGTGTTAGGGTTAGTGTTAATGTTAGAGTTATTGTACAGGTTAGGGTTAGGGTTATGGTTACAGTACAGGATAGGGTTAGGTTTAGGGTTAGAGGTACGGTACAGTTTAGGTTAGGGTTAGGGTTAGTGTTCTGATGCAGGTAAGGGTTACGGTTAGGGTTAGGGTAGGGTTAGGGTTAGGGTTAGGGCTATGGTACAGGGTAGTGTTAGGTTTAGGGTTAGGGATATGGTACAATTTAGGGTTAGGTTTAGGGTCAGTGTTAGGGTTAGTGTTACAGTACAGGTTAGGGTTAGCATTAGGGTTATGGTATAGTTTAGGGTTATGCTTAGGGGTAGGGTTACGGTACAGTAAGTGTTAGGTTTAGGGTTAGCGTTAGGGTTAGGGTTAAGTTACACTTTAGGGTTAAGCTTAGGGTTAGGGTTAAGGTTAGGTTTACGGTAGTGGTTAGGGTTAGGCTTAGGGTTGTGTTTAGGCTTACGGTTACAGTTACGGTACAGGTTAGGGTTATGGTTAGGTTTAGGGTTAGGGTTAGGTTTAAGGTTAGGGTTAGGTTTAGGGTTAGGTTAGGGTTACGGTACAGGTTAGGGTTAGGCTTAGGGTTAAGGTTAGGTTTAGGGATTGGTTTAGGTTTTGTGTTAGGTTTACGGTACAGGTTAGGGTTAGGGTTACAATTTGGGTTACCGTACAGGTTAGGGTTCGGGTAGGGTTATGGTTAGGGTTAGGGTGTCCGTACAGGTTAGGGTCAGGGTTAGGGTTAGGGTTACGGCATAGGTTAGGGTTAGATTTAGGGTTAGGGTTAGGATTACGGTAAAGGTTACGGTTAGGTTAAGGTTTAGGGTTATGGTTAGGGTTACGGTAGAGGTTCGGTTTACGGTTAGGGTTAGGTTTACGGTACACGTAGGGTTAGGGTTAGGGTTAGGGTTACGGAACACATTAAGGTTACGATTAGGTTTAGTGTTAGGTTTACGGCATTGGTTAGATTTAGGGTTAGGGTTAGGGTTACAGTACAGTTTAGGGTTAGGGTTAGCATTAAGGTTAGGGTTAGGTGTAGGTTTAGGTTTAGTGTTAGGTTTATGGTACAGGTTACGGTTAGGGTTAGGGTTAGGGTTACCGTACAGGTTACGGTTAGGGTTAGGTTTAGGGTTGGGTTAAGGGTTCTGGTTAGGTTTACCGTACAGGTTTGGGTTAGGGTTAGGGTTAGGGTTACGGTACAAGTTAGGGTTAGGTGTAGGTTTAGTGTTACGTTTATGGTTACGGTTCACGTTAGGGTCAGGGTTAGGGTTAGGTTTAGGGTTCCGGTTAGGGTTAGGGTTGCGGTACAGCTTAGGGTTAGGGTTAGGTTTAAGCTTACTGTACAGGTTAGGGTTAGGTTTAGGGTTAAGGTTGGGGTTGCGGTAAAGATTAGGGTTAGGTTTAGGGTTAGTCTTAGAGTACATGTAAGGATAGGGTTAGGCTTAGTGTTAGGGTTACGGTATACGTTAGGGTTAGGGTTAGGGTTAGGATTACGGTACAGGTCATTGTTAGGTTTAGGGTTAGGGTTAGAGTTATGGTACAGGTTATGTTTAGGGTTAGTGTTAGAGTTACGGTACAGGAAGGGTTAGGGTTAGGGTTAGGGTTACGGAACAAGTTAGGGTTACGATTATGTTTAGGGTTAGGGTTATGGTATAGGTTAAGATTATGGTAATGGTTACGGTTACGGTACGAGGCAGGGTTAGGTTTAGGGTTAGGGTTTCGATACATTTAGGGTTAGGGTTATTTTAGGCTTAGGTTTACTGTAGAGGTTAATGTTAGGGTTAGGGTTAGGGTTAGGGTTAGAGTTACAGTACAGGTTAGGTTTAGGGTTATTGGTAGGGTTATGGTACAGGTAAGGGTTAGGGTTACGGTGCAGGTTAGGTTTAGGGTTAGGGTTAGGGTTACGGTATAGGTTAGGGTTAGGTTTAGGATTAGTGTTAGTTTTAGGGTTAAGTTACAGGTTAGGGTTAGGGTTAGGTTAGGCTTACGGTACAGGTATGGTTTAGGATTAGGTTTAGCGATAGTATTAGGGTTACGGTACAGTTTAGTGTTAGGGTTAGGGTTAAGGTTAGGGTTAGAGGTAGGTTTAGGTTTAGTGTTAGGTTTACCATACAGGTTAGGGTTAGGGTTACGGAATATGTTAGGGTTAGGGTTAGGGATATGGTTAGGTTTAGGGATAGGTTTAGGTTTAGTGTTAGGTTTACTGTACAGGTTAGGGTTAGGTTTAGGGTTAGGGTTACCGAACAGGTTAGGGTAGGGTTAGGGTTAGGGTTAGTGTTTTGGAACACGTTATGGTTAGTGTTAGGATTAGGGTTACCGTACAGATAAGGGTTAGGGTTAGGGTTAGTGTTAGGGGTATGGTTACAGGAGAGGTTATGCTCAGGGTTAGGGTTAGGCAGGGTTAGGGTTAAGGTTACGGTAAGGTTTAGTGTTAGGTTTAGGGTTACCGTACAAGTTAGGGTTAGGGTTAGGTTGAGGGTAAGGTTTGCGGAACAGGGTAGGGTTAGGTTAGGGTTAGAGTTACGGTACAGGTTAGCATTAGGGTTAGGGTTTGGATGGGTTACGGTACAGGTTAGGGATAGGTTTAGGTAGGTTTAGGGTTAGGGTACAGGTTAGGTTTAAATTTAAGGTTAGGGTTAGCGTTAGGGTTAGGGTTAGGGTTAGGGTTAGGGTTACGGTAGAAGTTAGTGTTAGGGTTAGGTTTAGTGTTAGGGTGATGGTACAGGTTATCATTAGGTGTAGCGAATGGGTTAGGGTTACGGTACAGGTTAGGGTTTGGTAGGGTTAGGGTACGGTACAGGTTAGGGTGAAGCTTAGGTTTAGGTTTAGGTTTACGGTAAAAGTTAGGGTACGGTTAGGTTTAGCGTTAGCATTACAGTATAGGTTAGCGTTAGGGTTAGGGTTAGGTTTAGGGTTAGCGTTAGGTTAAGGGTTATGGTACAGGTTAGGGTTAGGTTGAGGGGTAGGATTAGGGTAACGGTACAGGTTAGGGTTAGGGTTAGGTTTATGGTACCAGTTAGTTTTAGGGTTAGGTTTAGGGTTAGTCTTAGGTTTAGGGTTACCGTACATGTCAGTGTCAGGGTTAGGGTTAAGGTAAGTGTTACGGTTGCGGTACAGGTTAGGGTTAGGGTTAGGGTTACGGTACAGGGTAGGGTTAGGTTTAGATTTAGAGTTACGGTACAAGTTATGTTTAGTTTACGGTTAGTGTTAGTGTTAGGGTTACAGTACAGTTTAGGTTTAGTGTTAGGGTTAGGGTTACGGTACAGGTTAGGGTTACGGTTCGGTGTAGAGTTACGGTACAGGTAACGGTTAGGGTTAGCGTTAGCGTTAGGGTTAGGGTTACGGTACAGTTTAGGTTTAAGTTTAGGGTTAGGGTTAGGTTTAGGTTTACCGTAGTGCTTAGGGTTAGGCTTAGGGTTGGGTTTAGGGTTACAGTTATTGTTACGGTACAGGTTAGGGTTATGGTTAGGTTTAGGGTTAAGTTTAGTTTTAGGGTTAATGTTAGGGTTAGGGCTATGGTACAGGTTAGGCATAGGGTTACGGTTAAGGTTAGGGTTAGGGTTACGGTTAGGGTTAGGGCTACGGTACAGGTTAGGCATAGGGTTTGGTTTAAGGTTAGGGTTAGGGTTAGGTTTAGGTTTAGTGTTAGGTTTACGGTACCAGTTAGGGTTAGGTTTAGGGTTACCGTACTGGTTACGGTTACGGTAAGGTTTAGAGTTGGGTTAAGGGTTACGTTTAGGTTTACGGTACTGGTTTGGGTTAGTGTTAAGGTTAGGGTTACGGTACAAATTAGGGTTAGGTTTAGGGTCAGTGTTAGGGTTAGTGTTGCGGTACAGCTTAGGGTTAGGTTTAGTGTTACCGTACATGTTAGGGTGAGGGTTAGGGTTAGGGTTAGGGTTGCGGTAAAGATTAGGGTTAGGGTTAGGGTTAGGGATACGTTACAGGTTAGGATTAGTGTCAGGGTTAGGTTTAGGGTTACGGTATAGGTTAGGGTTAGAGTTAGGGTTAGGGTTAGGACTACGGTAAAGGTTATGGTTAGGTTAAGGTTTAGGGTTATGGTTAGGGTTACGGTAGAGGTTCGGTTATGGTTAGGGATAGGTTTACGGTACAGGTAGGGTTAGGGTTAGGGTTAGGGTTAGGGTTACGGAACACGTTAGGGTTACGATTAGGTTTAGTGTTAGGTTTATGGTACAGGTTACGGTTAGGGTTAGGGTTAGGGTTGGGTTAAGGGTTCTGGTTAGGTTTACCGTACAGGTTTGGGTTAGGGTTAGGGTTAGGGTTACGGTACAAGTTAGGGTTAGGTGTAGGGTTAGTGTCATGTTTATGGTTACGGTTCACGTTAGGGTCAGGGTTAGGGTTAAGTTTAGGTTTAGGGTTAGGTTTAGGGTTAGGGTTGCGGTACAGCTTAGGGTTAGGTTTGGTTTAAGGTTACTGTACCGGTTAGGGTTAGGTTTAGGGTTAAAGTTAGGGTTGCGGTAAAGATTAGGGTAGGTTTAGGGTTAGTTACGGTACATGTAATGATTAGGGTTAGGGTTAGTGTTAGGGTTACGGTATACGTTAGGGTTAGGGTTAGGGTTAGGGTTAGGATTACGGTACAGGTTATTTTTAGGTTTAGGGTTAGGGTTAGAGTTACGGTACAGGTTAGGTTTAGGGTTAGTGTAAGAGTTACGGGACAGGAAGGGTTAGGGTTAGGGTTAGGGTTACGTAACAAGTTAGGGTTACGATTATGTTTAGGGTTAGTGTTACGGTATAGGTTAAGATTAGGGTAATGGTTACGCTTACGGTAGAGGGTAGGGTTAGGGTTAGGGTTAGGGTTTCGATACATTTAGGGTTAGGGTTAGTTTTAGGTTTAGGTTTACTGTAGAGGTTAATGTTAGGGTTAGGGTTAGGGTTAAGTTTGAGTTACAGTACAGGTTAGGTTTAGGGTTATTGGTAGGGTTATGGTACAGGTAAAGGTTAGTGTTACGGTGCAGGTTAGCTTTAGGGTTAGGGTTAGGGTTACCGTATAGGTTAGGGTTAAGTTTAGGATTAGTGTTAGTGTTAGGGTTAAGTTACAGGTTAGGGTGAGGGTTAGGTGTAGGCCTACGGCACAGGTATGGTTTAGGGTTAGGTTTAGCGATAGTGTTAGGGTTACGGTACAGTTTAGTGTTAGGGTTAGGGTAAAGGTTAGGGTTAGGGGTAGGTTTAGGTTTAGTGTTAGGTTTACAGTACAGGTTAGGGTTAGGGTTACCGTACAGGTTAGGGTTAGGTTTAGGTTTGGTTGGGTTAAGGGTTCTGGTTAGGTTTACCGTACAGGTTTGGGTTAGGGTTAGGGTTATGGTTACGGTACAAGTTAGGGTTAGGTGTAGGGTTAGTGTTACGTTTATGGTTACGGTTCACGTTAGGGTCAGGGTTAGGGTTAGGTTTAGGTTCAGGGTTAGGGTTAGGGTTAGGATTGCGGTACAGCTTTGGGTTAGGTTTAGGTTTAAGGTTACTGTACTGGTAAGGGTTAGGTTTAGGGTTAAAGTTAGGTTTGCAGTAAAGATTAGGGTTAGGTTCAGGGTTAGTCTTACGGTACATGTAAGGATTAGGGTTAGGGTTAGTGTTAGGGTTCCGGTATACTTTAGGGTTCGGGTTAGGTTTAGGATTACGGTACAGGTTATTGTTAGGTTTAGGGTTAGGGTTAGAGTTACGGTACAGTTAGGTTTATGGTTAGTGTTAGAGTTACGGTACAGGAAGGGTTAGGGTTAGGGTTAGGGTTACGGAGCAAGTTAGGGTTACGATTATGTTTAGGGTTAGGGTTACGGTATAGGTTAAGATTAGGGTAATGGTTACGGTTACGGTATAGGGTAGGGTTAGGGTTAGGGTTAGGGTTTCGATACATTTAGGGTTAGGGTTAGTTTTAGGCTTAGGTTTACTGTAGAGGTTAATGTTAGGGTTAGGGTTATTGGTAGGGTTACGGTACAGGTAAGGGTTAGGGTTACGGTGCAGGTTAGCTTTAGGGTTAGGGTTAGGGTTACGGTATAGGTTAGGGTTAGGTTTAGGATTAGTGTTAGTGTTAGGGTTAAGTTACAGGTTAGGGTTAGGGTTAGGTGTAGGCTTACGGTAGAGGTATGGTTTAGGGTTAGGCTTAGCGATAGTGTTAGGGTTACGGTACAGTTTAATGTTAGGGTTAGGGTTAAGGTTAGGGTTAGAGGTAGGTTTAGGTTTAGTGTTAGGTTTACCATACAGGTTAGGGTTAGTGTTAGGGTTAGGGTTACGGAATATGTTAGGGTTAGGGTTAGGGATATGGTTAGGTTTAGGGATAGGTATAGGTTTAGTGTTAGGTTTACGGTACAGGTTAGGGTTAGGTTTAGGGTTAGGGTTCCTGAACAGGTTAGGGTAGGGTTAGGGTTAGGGTTAGGGTTTTGGAACACGTTCCAGTTAGTGTTAGGATTAGGGTTACCGTACAGGTAAGGGTTAGGGTTAGGGTTAGTGTTAGGGGTATGGTTACAGGAGAGGTTATGCTCAGGGTTAGGGTTAGGCCAGGGTTAGGGTTAAGGTTACGGTATGGTTTAGGGTTAGGATACAGGTTAGGTTTAACTTTAAGGTTAGGGTTAGCGTTAGGGTTAGGGTTAGGGTTAGGGTTAGGGTTACGGTAGAAGTTAGTGTTAGGGTTAGGTTTAGGGTTAGGGTGACGGTACAGGTTATCATTAGGTTTAGCGAATGGGTTAGGGTTACGGTACAGGTTAGGGTTTGGGTTAGGGTTAGTGTACGGTATAGGTTAGGGTGAAGCTTAGGTTTAGGTTTAGGTTTACAGGAAAAGTTAGGGTACGGTTAGGTTTAGGGTTAGCGTTACGGTATAGGTTAGCGTTAGGGTTAGGGTTAGGTTTAGGGTTAGCGTTAGGTTAAGGGTTATGGTACTGGTTAGGGTTAGGTTGAGGGGTAGGATTAGGGTAACGGTACAGGTTAGGGTTAGGTTTAGGTTTATGGTACCAGTTAGTTTTAGGGTTAGGTTTAGGGTTAGTCTTAGGTTTAGGGTTACCGTACATGTCAGTGTCAGGGTTAGGGTTAAGGTAAGTGTTACGGTTGCGGTACAGGTTAGGGTTAGGGTTAGGGTTACGGTACAGGGTAAGGTTAGGGTTAGATTTAGAGTTACGGTACAAGTTATGTTTAGGTTTAGGGTTAGTGTTAGTGTTAGGGTTACGGTACAGTTTAGGGTTAGTGTTAGGGTTAGGGTTATGGTACAGTTTAGGGTTAGGTTAGGGTTAGGGTTACGGTACAGGTAACGGTTAGGGTTAGCGTTAGCGTTAGGGTTAGGTTTACGGTACAGTTTAGGTTTAAGTTTAGGGTTAGGGTTAGGGTTAGGTTTACCGTAGTGTTTAGGGTTAGGCTTAGGGTTGGGTTTAGGGTTACAGTTATGGTTACGGTACAGGTTAGGGTTACGGTTAGGTTTAGGGTTAAGTTTAGCTTTAGGGTTAATGTTAGGGTTAGGGCTACATTACAGGTTAGGCATAGGGTTACGGTTAAGGTTAGGGTTAGGGTTAGGGTTACCGTACTGGTTACGGTTACGGTTAGGTTTAGAGTTGGGTTAAGGGTTATGGTTAGGTTTACGGTACGGTTTGGGTTAGTGTTAAGGTTAGGGTTACGGTACAAATTAGGGTTAGGTTTAGGGTTAGTGTTAGGGTTAGTGTTGCGGTACAGCTTAGGGTTAGGTTTAGTGTTACCGTACAGGTTAGGGTGAGGGTTAGGGTTAGGGTTAGTGTTAGTGTTAGGGTTAGTGTTGCGGTACAGCTTAGGGTTAGGTTTAGTGTTACCGTACATGTTAGGGTGAGGGTTAGGGTTAGGGTTAGGGTTGCGGTAAAGATTAGGGTTAGGGTTAGGGTTAGGGTTACGTTACAGGTTAGGATTACTGTCAGGGTTAGGGTTAGGTTTACGGTATCGGTTAGGGTTAGAGTTAGGGTTAGGGTTAGGACTACGGTAAAGGTTATGGTTAGGTTAAGGTTTAGGGTTATGGTTAGGGTTACGGTAGAGGTTCGGTTATGGTTAGGGTTAGCTTTACGGTACAGGTAGGGTTAGGGTTAGGGTTAGGGTTAGGGTTACGGAACACGTTAGGGTTACGATTAGGTTTAGTGTTAGGTTTACGGCATTGGTTAGATTTAGGGTTAGGGTTAGGGTTACAGTACACTTTAGGGTTAGGGTTAGCATTAAGGTTAGGGTTAGGGGTAGGTTTAGGTTTAGTGTTAGGTTTATGATACAGGTTACGGTTAGGGTTAGGGTTAGGGTTGGGTTAAGGGTTCTGGTTAGGTTTACCGTACAGGTTTGGGTTAGGGTTAGGGTTAGGGTTACGGTACAAGTTAGGGTTAGGTGTAGGGTTAGTGTCACGTTTATAGTTACGGTTCACGTTAGGGTCAGGGTCAGGGTTAGGTTTAGGTTTAGGGTTAGGATTAGGGTTAGGGTTGCGGTACAGCTTAGGGTGAGGTTTACGTTTAAGGTTACTGTACAGGTTAGGGTTAGGTTTAGGGTTAAGGTTAGGGTTGCGGTAAAGATTAGGGTTAGGTTTAGGGTTAGTCTTACGGTACATGTAAGGATTAGGGTTAGGGTTCGTGTTAGGGTTACGGTATACGTTAGGGTTAGGGTTAGGGTTAGGATTACAGTACAGGTTATTGTTAGGTTTAGGGTTAGGGTTAGAGTTACGGTACAGGTTAGGTTTAGGGTTAGTGTTAGAGTTACGGTACAGGAAGGGTTAGGGTTAGGGTTAGGGTTACGGAACAAGTTAGGGTTACGATTATGTTTAGGGTTAGGGTTACGGTATAGGTTAATATTAGGGTAATGGTTACGGTTACGGTAGAGGGTAGGGTTAGGGTTAGGGTTAGGGTTTCGATACATTTAGGGTTAGGGTTAGTTTTAGGGTTAGGTTTACTGTAGAGGTTAATGTTAGGGTTAGGGTTAGGGTTAGAGTTACAGTACAGGTTAGGTTTAGGGTTATTGGTAGGGTTATGGTACAGGTAAGGGTTAGGGTTACGGTGCAGGTTAGCTTTAGGTTTAGGGTTAGGGTTACGGTATAGGTTAGGGTTAGGTTTAGGATTAGTGTTAGTTTAGGGTTAAGTTACAGGTTAGGGTTAGGGTTAGGTGTAGGCTTACGGTACAGGTATGGTTTAGGGTTAGGCTTAGCGATAGGGTTACGGTACAGTTTAGTGTTAGGTTTAGGGTTAAGGTTAGGGTTAGAGGTAGGTTTAGGTTTAGTGTTAGGTTTACCATAGGTTAGGGTTAGGGTTAGGGTTAGGGTTACGGAATATGTTAGGGTTAGGGTTAGGGATATGGTTAGGTTTAGGGATAGGTTTAGGTTTAGTGTTAGGTTTACGGTACAGGTTAGGGTTCGGTTTAGGGTTAGGGTTACCGTATAGGTTAGGGTAGGGTTAGGGTTAGGGTTAGGGTTTTGGAACACGTTACGGTTAGTTTTAGGATTAGGGTTACCGTATAGGTAAGGGTTAGGGTTAGGGTTAGTGTTAGGGGTATGGTTACAGGAGAGGTTATGCTCAGGGTTAGGGTTAGGCCAGGGTTAGGGTTAAGGTTACGGTATGGTTTAGGGTTAGGTTTATGGTTACCGTACAAGTTAGGGTTAGGGTTAGGTTGAGGGTAAAGTTTGCGGAACAGGGTAGGGTTAGGTTAGGGTTAGAGTTATGGTACAGGTTAGCATTAGGGTTAGGGTTAGGGATGGGTTACGGTACAGTTTAGGGATAGGTTTAGGTAGGTTTAGTGTTAGGGTACAGGTTAGGTTTAACTTTAAGGTTAGGGTTAGCGTTAGGGTTAGGGTTAGTGTTAGGGTTAGGGTTACGGTACAAGTTAGTGTTAGGATTAGGTTTAGGGTTAGGGTGACGGTACAGGTTATCGTTAGGTTTAGCGAATGGGTTAGGGTTACGGTACAGGTTAGGGTGAAGCTTAGGTTTAGGGTTAGGTTTAAGGTAAAAGTTAGGGTTACGGTTTGGTTTAGGGTTAGCGTTATGGTATAGGTTAGCGTTAGGGTTAGGATTAGGTTTAGGATTAGCGTTAGGTTAAGGGTTATGGTACAGGTTAGGGTTAGGTTGAGGGGTAGGATTAGGGTAACAGTACAGGTTAGGGTTAGGTTTAGGTTTATGGTACCAGTTAGTTTTAGGGTTAGGTTAGGGTTAGGGTTACCGTACATGTTAGTGTCAGGGTTAGGGTGAAGGTAAGTGTTACGGTTGCGGTACAGGTTAGGGTTAGGGTTAGGGTTAGGTTTACGGTACAGGTAGGGTTAGGGTTAGGTTTAGGGTTAGGGTTACGGAACATGTTAGGGTTACGATTAGGTTTAGTGTTAGGTTTACAGCAAGGGTTAGATTTAGGGTTAGGGTTAGGGTTACAGTACAGTTTAGGGTTAGGGTTAGCGTTAAGGTTAGGGTAAGGGGTAGGTTTAGGTTTAGTTTTAGGTTTATGGTACAGGTTAGGGTTAGGGTTAGGGTTAGGGTTGGGTTAAGGGTTCTGGTTAGGTTTACCGTACAGGTTTGGGTTAGGTTTAGGGTTAGGGTTAGGGTTGCGGTACAGCTTAGGGTTAGGGTTAGGTTTAAGGTTACTGTACAGGTTAGGGTTAGGTTTAGGGTTAACGTTAACGGTAAAGATTAGGGTTAGGTTTAGGGTTAGTCTTACGGTACATGTAAGGATTAGGGTTAGTGTTAGTGTTTGGGTTACGGTATACTTAGGGTTAGGGTTAGGGTTAGGGTTAGGATTACGGTACAGGTTATTGTTAGGTTTAGGGTTAGGGTTAGAGTTACGTTACAGGTTAGGTTTAGGGTTAGTGTAAGAGTTACGGGACAGGAAGGGTTAGGGTTAGGGTTAGGGTTACGGAACAAGTTAGGGTTACGATTATGTTTAGGGTTAGGGTTACGGTATAGGTTAAGATTAGGGTAATGGTTACGGTTACGGTAGAGGGTAGGGTTAGGGTTAGGGTTAGGGTTTCGATACATTTAGGGTTAGGGTTAGTTTTAGGTTTAGGTTTACTGTAGAGGTTAATGTTAGGGTTAGGGTTAGGGTTAAGTTTGAGTTACAGTACAGGTTAGGTTTAGGGTTATTGGTAGGGTTATGGTACAGGTAAAGGTTAGTGTTACGGTGCAGGTTAGCTTTAGGGTTAGGGTTAGGGTTACCGTATAGGTTAGGGTTAGGTTTAGGATTAGTGTTAGTGTTAGGGTTAAGTTACAGGTTAGGGTGAGGGTTAGGTGTAGGCCTACGGCACAGGTATGGTTTAGGGTTAGGTTTAGCGATAGTGTTAGGGTTACGGTACAGTTTAGTGTTAGGGTTAGGGTAAAGGTTAGGGTTAGGGGTAGGTTTAGGTTTAGTGTTAGGTTTACAGTACAGGTTAGGGTTAGGGTTACCGTACAGGTTAGGGTTAGGTTTAGGTTTGGTTGGGTTAAGGGTTCTGGTTAGGTTTACCGTACAGGTTTGGGTTAGGGTTAGGGTTAGGGTTACGGTACAAGTTAGGGTTAGGTGTAGGGTTAGTGTTACGTTTATGGTTACGGTTCACGTTAGGGTCAGGGTTAGGGTTAGGTTTAGGTTCAGGGTTAGGGTTAGGGTTAGGATTGCGGTACAGCTTAGGGTTAGGTTTAGGTTTAAGGTTACTGTACAGGTAAGGGTTAGGTTTAGGGTTAAAGTTAGGGTTGCAGTAAAGATTAGGGTTAGGTTCAGGGTTAGTCTTACGGTACATGTAAGGATTAGGGTTAGGGTTAGTGTTAGGGTTCCGGTATACTTTAGGGTTCGGGTTAGGTTTAGGATTACGGTACAGGTTATTGTTAGGTTTAGGGTTAGGGTTAGAGTTACGGTACAGGTTAGGTTTATGGTTAGTGTTAGAGTTACGGTACAGGAAGGGTTAGGGTTAGGGTTAGGGTTACGGAGCAAGTTAGGGTTACGATTATGTTTAGGGTTAGGGTTACGGTATAGGTTAAGATTAGGGTAATGGTTACGGTTACGGTATAGGGTAGGGTTAGGGTTAGGGTTAGGGTTTCGATACATTTAGGGTTAGGGTTAGTTTTAGGCTTAGGTTTACTGTAGAGGTTAATGTTAGGGTTAGGGTTAGGGTTAGGGTTAGGGTTAGAGTTACAGTACAGGTTAGGTTTAGGGTTATTGGTAGGGTTACGGTACAGGTAAGGGTTAGGGTTACGGTGCAGGTTAGCTTTAGGGTTAGGGTTAGGGTTACGGTATAGGTTAGGGTTAGGTTTAGGATTAGTGTTAGTGTTAGGGTTAAGTTACAGGTTAGGGTTAGGGTTAGGTGTAGGCTTACGGTAGAGGTATGGTTTAGGGTTAGGCTTAGCGATAGTGTTAGGGTTACGGTACAGTTTAATGTTAGGTTTAGGGTTAATGTTAGGGTTAGAGGTAGGTTTAGGTTTAGTGTTAGGTTTACCATACAGGTTAGGGTTAGGGTTAGGGTTAGGGTTACGGAATATGTTAGGGTTAGGGTTAGGGATATGGTTAGGTTTAGGGATAGGTTTAGGTTTAGTGTTAGGTTTACGGTACAGGTTAGGGTTAGGTTTAGGGTTAGGGTTACTGAACAGGTTAGGGTAGGGTTAGGGTTAGGGTTAGGGTTTTGGAACACGTTCCAGTTAGTGTTAGGATTAGGGTTACCGTACAGGTAAGGTTAGGGTTAGGGTTAGTGTTAGGGGTATGGTTACAGGAGAGGTTATGCTCAGGGTTAGGGTTAGGCCAGGGTTAGGGTTAAGGTTACGGTATGGTTTAGGGTTAGGATACAGGTTAGGTTTAACTTTAAGGTTAGGGTTAGCGTTAGGGTTAGGGTTAGGGTTAGGTTTAGGGTTACGGTAGAAGTTAGTGTTAGGGTTAGGTTTAGGGTTAGGGTGACGGTACAGGTTATCATTAGGTTTAGCGAATGGGTTAGGGTTACGGTACAGGTTAGGGTTTGGGTTAGGGTTAGTGTACGGTATAGGTTAGGGTGAAGCTTAGGTTTAGGTTTAGGTTTACGGGAAAAGTTAGGGTACGGTTAGGTTTAGGGTTAGCGTTACGGTATAGGTTAGCGTTAGGGTTAGGTTTAGGTTTAGGGTTAGCGTTAGGTTAAGGGTTATGGTACTGGTTAGGGTTAGGTTGAGGGGTAGGATTAGGGTAACGGTACAGGTTAGGGTTAGGTTTAGGTTTATGGTACCAGTTAGTTTTAGGGTTAGGTTTAGGGTTAGTCTTAGGTTTAGGGTTACCGTACATGTCAGTGTCAGGGTTAGGGTTAAGGTAAGTGTTACGGTTGCGGTACAGGTAAGGGTTAGGGTTAGGGTTACGGTACAGGGTAAGGTTAGGGTTAGATTTAGAGTTACGGTACAAGTTATGTTTAGGTTTAGGGTTAGTGTTAGTGTTAGGGTTACGGTACATTTTAGGGTTAGTGTTAGGGTTAGGGTTACGGTACAGTTTAGGGTTAGTGTTAGGGTTAGGGTTACGGTACAGGTTAGGGTTAGGGTTAGCGTTAGCGTTAGGGTTAGGTTTACGGTACAGTTTAGTTTTAAGTTTAGGGTTAGGGTTAGGGTTAGGTTTACCGTAGTGTTTAGGGTTAGGCTTAGGGTTGGGTTTAGGGTTACAGTTATGGTTACGGTACAGGTTAGGGTTACGGTTAGGTTTAGGGTTAAGTTTAGCTTTAGGGTTAATGTTAGGGTTAGGGCTACGTTACAGGTTAGGCATAGGGTTACGGTTAAGGTTAGGGTTAGGGTTAGGGTTACCGTACTGGTTACGGTTACGGTTAGGTTTAGAGTTGGGTTAAGGGTTATGGTTAGGTTTACGGTACGGTTTGGGTTAGTGTTAAGGTTAGGGTTACGGTACAAATTAGGGTTAGGTTTAGGGTTAGTGTTAGGGTTAGTGTTGCGGTACAGCTTAGGGTTAGGTTTAGTGTTACCGTACAGGTTAGGGTGAGGGTTAGGGTTAGGGTTAGTGTTAGTGTTAGGGTTAGTGTTGCGGTTCAGCTTAGGGTTAGGTTTAGTGTTACCGTACATGTTAGGGTGAGGGTTAGGGTTAGGGTTAGGGTTGCGGTAAAGATTAGGGTTAGGGTTAGGGTTAGGGTTACGTTACAGGTTAGGATTACTGTCAGGGTTAGGGTTAGGTTTACGGTATCGGTTAGGGTTAGAGTTAGGGTTAGGGTTAGGACTACGGTAAAGGTTATGGTTAGGTTAAGGTTTAGGGTTATGGTTAGGGTTACGGTAGAGGTTCGGTTATGGTTAGGGTTAGCTTTACGGTACAGGTAGGGTTAGGGTTAGGGTTAGGGTTAGGGTTACGGAACACGTTAGGAAATTCTGATGAATTTAAGTATTGGGATTTATTGAATTAGGTAGGGTTAAGGTTAATTCTACAATACACCCAAGGAGGAGTTAGCATTAAGGTTAGGGTTAGGGGTAGGTTTAGGTTTAGTGTTAGGTTTATGATACAGGTTACGGTTAGGGTTAGGGTTAGGGTTGGGTTAAGGGTTCTGGTTAGGTTTACCGTACAGGTTTGGGTTAGGGTTAGGGTTAGGGTTACGGTACAAGTTAGGGTTAGGTGTAGGGTTAGTGTCACGTTTATAGTTACGGTTCACGTTAGGGTCAGGGTCAGGGTTAGGTTTAGGTTTAGGGTTAGGATTAGGGTTAGGGTTGCGGTACAGCTTAGGGTGAGGTTTACGTTTAAGGTTACTGTACAGGTTAGGGTTAGGTTTAGGGTTAAGGTTAGGGTTGCGGTAAAGATTAGGGTTAGGTTTAGGGTTAGTCTTACGGTACATGTAAGGATTAGGGTTAGGGTTGTGTTAGGGTTACGGTATACGTTAGGGTTAGGGTTAGGGTTAGGATTACAGTACAGGTTATTGTTAGGTTTAGGGTTAGGGTTAGAGTTACGGTACAGGTTAGGTTTAGGGTTAGTGTTAGAGTTACGGTACAGGAAGGGTTAGGGTTAGGGTTAGGGTTACGGAACAAGTTAGGGTTACGATTATGTTTAGGGTTAGGGTTACGGTATAGGTTAAGATTAGGGTAATGGTTACGGTTACGGTAGAGGGTAGGGTTAGGGTTAGGGTTAGGGTTTCGATACATTTAGGGTTAGGGTTAGTTTAGGGTTAGGTTTACTGTAGAGGTTAATGTTAGGGTTAGGGTTAGGGTTAGAGTTATAGTACAGGTTAGGTTTAGGGTTATTGGTAGGTTTATGGTACAGGTAAGGGTTAGGGTTACGGTGCAGGTTAGCTTTAGGTTTAGGGTTAGGGTTACGGTATAGGTTAGGGTTAGGTTTAGGATTAGTGTTAGTTTTAGGGTTAAGTTACAGGTTAGGGTTAGGGTTAGGTGTAGGCTTACGGTACAGGTATGGTTTAGGGTTAGGCTTAGCGATAGGGTTACGGTACAGTTTAGTGTTAGGTTTAGGGTTAAGGTTAGGGTTAGAGGTAGGTTTAGGTTTAGTGTTAGGTTTACCATAGAGGTTAGGGTTAGGGTTAGGGTTAGGGTAACGGAATATGTTAGGGTTAGGGTTAGGGATATGGTTAGGTTTAGGGATAGGTTTAGGTTTAGTGTTAGGTTTACGGTACAGGTTAGGGTTCGGTTTAGGGTTAGGGTTACCGTACAGGTTAGGGTAGGGTTAGGGTTAGGGTTAGGGTTTTGGAACACGTTACGGTTAGTTTTAGGATTAGGGTTACCGTATAGGTAAGGGTTAGGGTTAGGGTTAGTGTTAGGGGTATGGTTACAGGAGAGGTTATGCTCAGGGTTAGGGTTAGGCCAGGGTTAGGGTTAAGGTTACGGTATGGTTTAGGGTTAGGTTTATGGTTACCGTACAAGTTAGGGTTAGGGTTAGGTTGAGGGTAAAGTTTGCGGAACAGGGTAGGGTTAGGTTAGGGTTAGAGTTATGGTACAGGTTAGCATTAGGGTTAGGGTTAGGGATGGGTTACGGCACAGTTTAGGGATAGGTTTAGGTAGGTTTAGTGTTAGGGTACAGGTTAGGTTTAACTTTAAGGTTAGGGTTAGCGTTAGGGTTAGGGTTAGTGTTAGTGTTAGGGTTACGGTACAAGTTAGTGTTAGGATTAGGTTTAGGGTTAGGGTGACGGTACAGGTTATCGTTAGGTTTAGCGAATGGGTTAGGGTTACGGTACAGGTTAGGGTGAAGCTTAGGTTTAGGGTTAGGTTTAAGGTAAAAGTTAGGGTTACGGTTTGGTTTAGGGTTAGCGTTATGGTATAGGTGCAGCGTTAGGGTTAGGATTAGGTTTAGGATTAGCGTTAGGATTGGGGATTATGGTACAGGATTAGGGTTAGGTTGAGAGGTAGGATTAGGGTAACAGTACAGGTTGAGGTTAGGTTTAGGTTTATGGTACAGTTAGTTTTAGGGTTAGGTTAGGGTTAGGGTTACCGTACATGTTAGTGTCAGGGTTTAGGAGTGAAGAGTAAGTGTTTGGGTGCGGTACAGGTTAGGGTTAGGGTTAGGGTTAGGTTTACGGTACAGGTAGGGTTAGGGTTAGGTTTAGGGTTGGGGTTACGGGAACATGTTGGGGTTACGATTGGGTTTAGTGTTGGGTTTACAGCAAGGGTTGGAATTTAGGGTTAGGGTTGGGGTTACAGTACAGTTTAGGGTTAGGGTTAGCGTTAGGTTAGGGTAGGGGTAGGTTTGGGTTTGGTTTAGGGTTACCGTACAGGTTACGGTTAGGGTTAGGTTTAGGGTTGGGTTAAGGATTCTGGTTAGGTTTACCGTACAGGTTTGGGTTAGGTTTAGGGTTAGGGTTAGGGTTGCGGTACAGCTTAGGGTTAGGGTTAGGTTTAAGGTTACTGTACAGGTTAGGGTTAGGTTTAGGGTTAACGTTAGGGTTGCAGTAAAGATTAGGGTTAGGTTTAGGGTTAGTCTTACGGTACATGTAAGGATTAGGGTTAGTGTTAGTGTTTGGGTTACGGTATACTTTAGGGTTAGGGTTAGGGTTAGGGTTAGGGTTAGGATTACGGTACAGGTTATTGTTGGGTTTAGGGTTAGGGTTAGAGTTACGGTACAGGTTAGGTTTAGGGTTAGTGTAAGAGTTACGGGACAGGAAGGGTTAGGGTTAGGGTTACGGAACAAGTTAGGGTTACGATTATGTTTAGGGTTAGGGTTACGGTATAGGTTAAGATTAGGGTAATGGTTACGGTTACGGTAGAGGGTAGGGTTAGGGTTAGGGTTAGGGTTT
>JAEUCK010004795.1:0-11011 GCA_017311455.1 Otocyon megalotis megalotis
AGTCTAAGACGGGAATTGGTAGGAAATCGCTGCATTGAGCTTGTAGGCACTAGTCTTGTCGGCCGGCAATTTCCCCTTGCCTCTCCCAGCACTTCAGTCACGCATCGAAACTAGGCCTTTTAGGAGCGACGTGTACCTGCAGGCAAGATGTGGGAGGCACACGCCGTATGCTCAACTCTCAGAAGTGTGTATGCCTGCGAGGCAGATATCTGCTACCCATTCATACTTGGGAGTTAGGACCTAGCTACACTCTAATTGAAGAAGGCAGGTGGAAATCGCTGTATTCCACAAGGTACAGTTGAATACGGGTTGAGGCTTCCCCATGCATTTCTCACAACGTCTCCCAGCACCTAACATGAGCATGTTCGCAGCTACGTCTACAAGCAGTCAGGATGCGCGAGGGTCCTGCCTTGAGCTTAACTCTCAAAAGGAAGCATGCCTCGAAGCCAGCTTTCAACTAGCTGCGTTCTTATGGCCGTGAGAAACACGCAGTATTCTAAGTCAGGAGGTTCTAAGAATACTACTCTACTGCATCCGGCCACGCATTCGAAGTGTGCATTATTCCACTTGCTTCTCCCAAGCCTCTGACAACCGTCTACGGTGAAGATGTTTGTAACACATTCTGCAGGCAGTATGGAACCGTGAGGGACGGGGGTTGAGCTCAACTCTGGGAAGTAAGTTGCCTTTGCACTAGGCATTCAGCTAGCTTCTCACGTAGGGAACTTAGTATGTAGCACCAGTCTAAGACGGGAATTAGTAGGAAATCGGTGGATTGAGCTTGTAGGCACTAGTCTTGTCGGCCGCGAATTTCCCCTTGCGTCTCCCAGCACTTCAGTCACGCATCGAGCCTAGGCCTATTAGGAGCAACGTGTACCTGCAGGCAGGATGTGGAGGCACACGCCGTATGCTCAACTCTCAGAAGTGTGTATGCCTGCGAGCCAGATATCTACTACGCACTCATACCTGGGTGTTAGAACCTAGCTACACTCTCATTGAAGAAGGCAGGTGGGAATCACTGTATTCCAAAAGATACACCAGAGTACAGGACTGACGCTTCCACATGCATTACTCACGTCTCCCAGCACCTAACATAGGGATGTTCGCAGCTATGTGTACAAGCAGTCGGGATGCGGGAGGGTCCTGCCTTGAGCTCAACTCTCAAAAGGAAGCAAGTCTGGAAGGCAGCTCTCAACTAGCTTCGTCCTTATGGCCGTGACAATGCAGCTACATTGTAAGTCACGAGGTTCCATGTATACCGCTATACTGCACCTGGAGACACAAGCATTGAAGCCTGCAGCTAGCCTCTTGTTTCCTATGAGCTTCTGACAAACGTGTCTAGTGAGGATGTTCGTAACTCATTCTGCAGGCAGTGTAGAACTGTAAGGGACTGGGTGTGAGCTCAACACTGGTAAGTAAGTTGCCTTTGGACAAGGCATTCAGCTAGCTTCTCACGTATGGAACTTAGTGCGTAGCACCAGTCTAAGACGGGAATTAGTAGGAAATCGCTGCATTGAGCTTGTAGGCACTAGTCTTGTCGGCCGGCAATTTCCCCTTGCGTCTCCCAACACTTCAGTCACGCAGTGAGCCTAGGCCTTTTAGGAGCGACGTATACCGACAGGCAGGATGTGGGAGGCACCAGCCGTATGCTCAACTCTCAGAAGTGTGTATGCCTGCGAGGCAGATATCTGCTACCCACTCATACATGGGAGTTAGGACCTCGCTACACTCTAGTGGAAGAAGGCAGGTGGAAATCGCTGTATTCCACAAGGTACAGTTGAATACGGGTTGAGGCTTCCACATGCATTTCTCACAACGTCTCCCAGCACCTAACATGAGCATGTTCGCAGCTACGTCTACAAGCAGTCAGGATGCGCGAGGGTCCTGCCTTGAGCTTAACTCTCAAAAGGAAGCATGCCTCGAAGCCAGCTTTCAACTAGCTGCGTTCTTATGGCCGTGAGAAACTAGCAGTATTCTAAGTCAGGAGGTTCTACGAATACTACTCTACTGCATCCGGCCACGCATTCGAAGTGTGCATTATTCCACTTGCTTCTCCCAAGCCTCTGACAACCGTCTACGGTGAAGATGTTTGTAACACATTCTGCAGGCAGTATGGAACCGTGAGGGACGGGGGTTGAGCTCAACTCTGGGAAGTAAGTTGCCTTTGCACTAGGCATTCAGCTAGCTTCTCACGTAGGGAACTTAGTATGTAGCACCAGTCTAAGACGGGAATTAGTAGGAAATCGGTGGATTGAGCTTGTAGGCACTAGTCTTGTCGGCCGCGAATTTCCCCTTGCGTCTCCCAGCACTTCAGTCACGCATCGAGCCTAGGCCTATTAGGAGCGACGTGTACCTGCAGGCAGGATGTGGGAGGCACACGCCGTATGCTCAACTCTCAGAAGTGTGTATGCCTGCGAGCCAGATATCTACTACGCACTCATGCCTGGGTGTTAGAACCTAGCTACACTCTCATTGAAGAAGGCAGGTGGAAATCACTGTATTCCACAAGATACACCTGAGTACAGGACTGACGCTTCCACATGCATTACTCTCGTCTCCCAGCACCTAACATAGGGATGTTGCAGCTATGTGTACAAGCAGTCGGGATGCGGGAGGGTCCTGCCTTGAGCTCAACTCTCAAAAGGAAGCAAGTCTGGAGGGCAGCTCGCAAGTAGCTTCGTCCTTATGGCCGTGAGAATGCAGCTACATTGTAAGTCACGAGGTTCCATGCATACAGCTATACTGCACCTGGAGACACAAGCATTGAAACCTGCAGCTAGCCTCTTGTTTCCTATGAGCTTCTGACAAACGTGTCTAGTGAGGATGTTCGTAACTCATTCTGCAGGCAGTGTAGAACTGTAAGGGACTGGGTGTGGGCTCAACACTGGGAAGTAAGTTGCCTTTGGACAAGGCATTCAGCTAGCTTCTCACGTATGGAACTTAGTGCGTAGCACCTGTCTAAGACAGGAATTAGTAGGAAATCGCTGCATTGAGCTTGTAGGCACTAGTCTTGTCGGCCGGCAATTTCCCCTTGCGTCTCCCAACACTTCAGTCACGCAGTGAGCCTAGGCCTTTTAGGAGCGACGTATACCGACAGGCAGGATGTGGGGGGCACCAGCCGTATGCTCAACTCTCAGAAGTGTGTATGCCTGCGAGGCAGATATCTGCCACCGCTCATACATGGGAGTTAGGACCTCCTTTACACTCTGAGTTGAGGCAGGTGGAAATCGCTGTATTCCACAAGGTACAGTTGAATCGGGTTGAGGCTTCCACGGCCATCTCCTAGCACGTCTCCCAGCACCTAACATGAGCATGTTCGCAGCTACGTCTACCTGAAGCAGTCAGGATGCGAGGTCCTGCCTTGAGGCTTGCTCTCAAAGGAAGCATTACCTCGAAGCCGGCTTTCAACTAGCTGCGTTCTTATGGCCGTGAGAAACTAGCAGTATTCTAAGTCAGGAGGTTCTACGAATACTACCCTACTGCATCCGGCCACGCATTCGAAGTGTGCATTACTCCACTGGCTTCTCCCAAGCCTCTGACAACCGTCTACGGTGAAGATGTTTGTAACACATTCTGCAGGCAGTATGGAACCGTGAGGGACGGGGGTTGAGATCAACTCTGGGAAGTAAGTTGCCTTTGCACTAGGCATTCAGCTAGCTTCTCACGTAGGGAACTTAGTATGTAGCACCAGTCTAAGACGGGGATTAGTAGGAAATCGCTGGATTGAGCTTGTAGGCACTAGTCTTGTCGGCCGCGAATTTCCCCTTGCGTCTCCCAGCACTTCAGTCACGCATCGAGCTTAGGCCTATTAGGAGCAACGTGTACCTGCAGGGCGGGATGTGGGAGGAGCACCGCGGTATGCTCAACTCTCAGAAGTGTGTGCGCCTGCGAGAGCCAGATATCTACTACGCACTCATACCTGGGTTTTGGAACCTGGCTACACTCTCATTGAAGAAGAAGGCAGGTGGGAATCACTGTATTCCACAAGATACACCAGGTACAGGACTGACGCTTCCACATGCATTACTCTCCGCGTCTCCCAGCACCTAACATAGGGATGTTCGCAGCTATGTGTACAAGCAGTCGGGATGCGGGAGGGTCCCACCTTATAGCTCAACTCTCAAAAAGGAAGCAAGTCTGGAAGGCAGCTCTCAACAACTTAGATCACCCACTTGGCCGTGACAATGCAGCTACATTGTAAGTCAGGGTTCCATGTATGCAGCTATGCACCTGGAGACAAAAGCATTGAAGCCTGCAGCTAGCCTCTTGTTTCCTATGAGCTTCTGACAAACGTGTCTAGTGAGGATGTTCGTAACTCATTCTGCAGGCAGTGTAGAACTGTAAAGGGACTGGGTGTGAGCTCAACACTGGTAAGTAAGTTGCCTTTGGACAAGGCATTCAGCTAGCTTCTCACGTATGGAACTTAGTGCGTAGCACCAGTCTAAGACGGGAATTAGTAGGAAATCGCTGCATTGAGCTTGTAGGCACTAATCTTGTCGGCCGGCAATTTCCACTTGCGTCTCCCACCACTTCAGTCACGCAGTGAGCCTAGACCTTTTAGGAGCGACGTATACCGACAGGCAGGATGTGGGAGGCACCAGCCGTATGCTCAACTCTCAGAAGTGTGTGCCTGCGAGGCAGATATCTGCTACCCACTCATACATGGGAGTTAGGACCTAGCTACACTCTAATTGAAGAAGGCAGGTGGAAATCGCTGGCATTCCACAAGGTACAGTTGAATACCGTTGAAGGGCTTCCACAAGCATTTCTCACAACGTCTCCAGCACCTAACATGAGCATGTTCGCAGCTAGGTCTACAAGCAGTCAGGATGCGCGAGGGTCCTGACCTGAGCTTACTATCAAAAGGAAGCATGCCTCGAGCCAGCTTTCAACTAGCTGCGTTCTTATGGCCGTGAGAAACTAGCAGTATTCTAAGTCAGGAGGTTCTACGAATACTACTCTACCGCATCCGGCCACGCATTCGAAGTGTGCATTATTCCACTTGCTTCTCCCAAGCCTCTGACAACTGCCTACGGTGAAGATGTTTGTTACACATTCTGCAGGCAGTATGGAACCGTGAGGGACGGGGGTTGAGCTCAACTCTGGGAAGTAATTTGCCTTTGCACTAGGCATTCAGCTAACTTCTCACGTGGGGAACTTGGTATGCTTTTTCCAGTCTGGGCGAGGTGGTAGAATCGGTGGATTTGAGCATGAGGCACCAAAGTAGCATTAGGCCGCGGGTACCCTTTGATCTCCCAACACTTCAGTCACGCATCGAGCCTAGGCCTATCAGGAGGGACGTGTCCCTGCAGGCAGGATGTGGGAGGCACACGCCGTATGCTCAACTCTCAAGTGTGTATGCCTGCGAGGCAGATATCTCCTACGCACTCATACATGGGTGTTAGAACCTAGCTATACTCTCATTGATGAAGGCAGGTGGAAATCACTGTATTCCACAAGATACACCTGAATACAGGACTGACGCTTCCACATGCATTACTCACGTCTCCCAGCACCTAACACAGGGATGTTCGCAGCTAGCCGTACAAGCAGTCGGGATGCGGAGGGTCCACACCTTGAGCTCAACTCTCAAAAGGAAGCAAGTCTGGAAGGCAGCTCTCAACTAGCTTCGTCCTTATAGCCGTGACAATGCAGCTACATTGTAAGTCACGAGGTTCCATGTATACCGCTATACTGCACCAGGAGACACAAGCATTGAAGCCTGCAACTAGCCTCTTGTTTCCTGAGCTTCTGACAAACGTGTCTAGTGAGGATGTTCGTAACTCATTCTGCAGGCAGCGTAGAACTGTAAGGGACTGGGTGTGAGCTCAACACTGGTAAGTAAGTTGCCTTTGGACAAGGCATTCAGCTAGCTTCTCACGTATGGAACTTAGTGCGTAGCACCAGTCTAAGACGGGAATTAGTAGGAAAATGGGTTGATTGAGCTTGTAGGCACCCAGTCTTGTCGACCGCGAATTTCCCCTTGCGTCTCCCAGCACTTCAGTCACAGAGCCTAGGCCTATTAGGAGCGACGGTGTGAGGCGGGATGTGGGAGGAGCACGCCCCCGTGTCTCAACTCACAGTGTGTATGCCTGCGGGCAGATATCTGCTACCCACTCATACTTGGGAGTTAGGACCTAGCTACACTCTAATTGAAGAAGGCAGGTGGAAATCCTTTGTATTTCCACAAGGTACAGTTAGGAGCTACCCGCCCAGGAGCACCACGCTTGTTTTCTCACAAGTCTCCCGGCACCTAGCTGCGGGCATGTTACCGCAGCTCGTCTACAAGCAGTCAGGATGCGCGAGGGTCACTGCCGCGGGCGCCCAACTCTCAAAAGGAAGCAGTACCTCGAAGCCAGCTTTCAACTAGCTGCGTTCCTATGGCCGTGAGAAACTAGCAGTATTCTAAGTCTGGAGGTTCTACGAATACTATTCTACGGCATCCGGCCACGCATTCGAAGTGTGCATTATTCCACTTGCTTCTCCCAAGCCTCTGACAACCGTCCACGGTGAAGATGTTTGTAACACATTCTGCAGGCAGTATGGAACCGTGAGGGACGGGGGTTGAGCTCAACTGTGGGGAATAAGTTGCCTTTGCACTAGGCATTCAGCTAGCTTCTCACGTAGGAACTTAGTATGTAGCTCCAGTCTAAGACGAGGTGGCGGAAATCGGTGGATTGAGCTTGCTTAGGCACTAGTGCGTCGACGCGAATTTCCCTTGCGTCTCCCAGCACTTCAGTCACGCGAGCCTAGGCCTATTAGGAGCCGACGTGTACCTGCAGGCAGGATGTGGGAGGCTGCCGTAGCCTCAACTCTCAGAAGTGTGTATGCCTGCGAGGCAGATATCTGCTACCCACTCATACTTGGGAGTTAGGAACTAGCTACACTCCCTAGTGAAAGGCAGGTGGAAATCGCTGCCATTCCACAAGGTACAGTTGAGCCGTTGAGGCTCCACATGCATTTCTCACAACGTCTCCCAGCACCCAACATGAGCATGTTCGCAGCTACGTCTACAAGCAGTCAGGATGCGCGAGGGTCCTGCCTTGAGCTAAACTCTCAAAAGGAAGCATGCCTCGAAGCCGGCTTTCAACTAGCTGCGTTCTTATGGCCGTGAGAAACTAGCAGTATTCTAAGTCAGGAGGTTCTACGAATACTACCCTACTGCATCCGGCCACGCATTCGAAGTGTGCATTACTCCACTGGCTTCTCCCAAGCCTCTGACAACCGTCTACGGTGAAGATGTTTGTAACACATTCTGCAGGCAGTATGGAACCGTGAGGGACGGGGGTTGAGCTCAACTCTGGGAAGTAAGTTGCCTTTGCACTAGGCATTCAGCTAGCTTCTCACGTAGGGAACTTAGTATGTAGCACCAGTCTAAGACGGGAATTAGTAGGAAATCGGTGGATTGAGCTTGTAGGCACTAGTCTTGTCGGCCGCGAATTTCCCCTTGCGTCTCCCAGCACTTCAGTCACGCATCGAGCCTAGGCCTATTAGGAGCGACGTGTACCTGCAGGCAGGATGTGGGAGGCACACGCCGTATGCTCAACTCTCAGAAGTGTGTATGCCTGCGAGCCAGATATCTACTACGCACTCATACCTGGGTGTTAGAACCTAGCTACACTCTCATTGAAGAAGGCAGGTGGAAATCACTGTATTCCACAAGATACACCTGAGTACAGGACTGACGCTTCCACATGCATTACTCACGTCTCCCAGCACCTAACATAGGGATGTTCGCAGCTATGTGTACAAGCAGTCGGGATGCGGGAGGGTCCTGCCTTGAGCTCAACTCTCAAAAGGAAGCAAGTCTGGAAGGCAGCTCTCAACTAGCTTCGTCCTTATGGCCGTGAGAATGCAGCTACATTGTAAGTCACGAGGTTCCATGTATACCGCTATACTGCACCTGGAGACACAAGCATTGAAGCCTGCAGCTAGCCTCTTGTTTCCTATGAGCTTCTGACAAACGTGTCTAGTGAGGATGTTCGTAACTCATTCTGCAGGCAGTGTAGAACTGTAAGGGACTGGGTGTGAGCTCAACACTGGGAAGTAAGTTGCCTTTGGACAAGGCATTCAGCTAGCTTCTCACGTAGGGAACTTAGTGCGTAGCACCAATCTCAGACAGGAATTAGTAGGAAATCGCTGCATTGAGCTTGTAGGCACTAGTCTTGTCGGCCGGCAATTTCCCCTTGCGTCTCCCAACACTCCAGTCACGCAGTGAGCCTAGGCCTTTTAGGACTGACGGTAGCCAGGCACCGGGCAGGATGTGGAGGCACCAACCCCGTGCCTCAGACTCTCAGAAGTGGGTATGCCACGAGGCAGATATCTGCACCACCTCCTTGTGGGAGTTAGGACACTCGCTACACTCTAGTTGAAGGCAAGGTGGAAATCGCTGTATTCCCACAAGAGTACAGTTGAGGTTGAGGAGCTTCCCACATGCATCTCTCTAACGTCTCCCAGCACCTAACACATGAGCATGTTCGCAGCTACGTCTACAAGCAATCGGGATGCGGCGAGGGTCCCACCACCTTGAGCTTAACTCTCAAGGAAGCATGCCTCAGAAGCCAGCTTTCAACTGGCTGCGTTCTTGTGGCCGTGAGAAACTAGCAGTATTCTAAGTCAGGAGGTTCTACGAATACTACTCTAAGGCATCCGGCCACGCATTCGAAGTGTGCATTATTCCACTTGCTTCTCCCAAGCCTCTGACAACCGTCTACGGTGCAGATGTTTGTAACACTTTCTGCAGGCAGTATGGAACCGTGAGGGACGGGGGTTGAGCTCAACTCTGGGAAGTAAGTTGCCTTTGCACTAGGCATTCAGCTAGCTTCTCACGTAGAAACTTAGTATGTAGCACCAGTCTAAGACAGGAATTAGTAGGAAATCGGTGGATTGAGCTTGTAGGCACTAGTCTTGTCGGCCGCGAATTTCCCCTTGCGTCTCCCAGCACTTCATTCACGCATCGAGCCTAGGCCTATTAGAAGCAACGTGTACCTGCAGGCAGGATGTGGGAGGCACACGCAGTATGCTCAACTCTCAGAAGTGTGTATGCCTGCGAGCCAGATATCTACTACGCACTCATACCTGAGTGTTAGAACCTAGCTACACTCTAATTGAAGAAGGCAGGTGGAAATCGCTGTATTCCACAAGCCACAGTTGAGTACGGGTTGAGGCGTCCACATGCATTTCTCACAACGTCTCCCAGCACCTAACATGAGCATGTTCGCAGCTAGGTCTACAAGCAGTCAGAATGCGCGAGGGTCCTGCCTTGAGCTTAACTCTCAAAAGGAAGCATGCCTAGAAGCCAGCTTTCAACTAGCTGGGTTCTTATGGCCGTGAGAAACTAGCAGCATTCTAAGTCAGGAGGTTCTACGAATACTACTCTACTGCATCCGGCCACGCATTCGAAGTGTGCATTATTCCACTTGCTTCTCCCAAGCCTCTGACAACCGTCTACGGTGAAGATGTTTGTAACACATTCTGCAGGCAATATGGAACCGTGAGGGACGGGGGTTGGGCTCAACTCTGGGAAGTAAGTTGCCTTTGCACTAGGCATTCAGCTAGCTTCTCACGTAGGGAACTTAGTATGTAGCACCAGTCTAAGACGGGAATTAGTAGGAAATCGCTGGATTGAGCTTGTAGGCACTAGTCTTGTTGGCCGCGAATTTCCCCTTCGTCTCCCAGCACTTCAGTCACGTATCGAGCCTAGGCCTATTAGGAGCGACGCGTACCTGCAGGCAGGATGTGGGAGGCACACGCCGTATGCTCAACTCTCAGAAGTGTGTATGCCTGCAGGCAGATATCTACTACGCGCTCATACATGGGTGTTAGAACCTAGCTATACTCTCATTGAAGAAGGCAGGTGGAAATCACTGTATTCCACAAGATACACCTGAATACAGTACTGACGCTTCCACATGCATTACTCACGTCTCCCAGCACCTAACATAGGGATGTTCGCAGCTATGTGTACAAGCAGTCGGGATGGAGGTCCTGCTGTATGAGCTCAACTCTCAAAAGGAGAAGCAAGTCTGGAAGGCAGCTCTCAACTAGCTTCGTCATATGGCGTGACAATGCAGCTCCATTGTAAGTCACGAGGTTCCATGTATGCCGCTATACTGCACCTGGAGACGCAAGCATTGAAGCCTGCAGCTAGCCTCTTGTTTCCTATGAGCTTCTGACAAACGTGTCTAGTGAGGATGTTCGTAACTCATTCTGCAGGCAGTGTAGAACTGTAAGGGACTGGGTGTGAGCTCAACACTGGTAAGTAAGTTGCCTTTGGACAAGGGATTCAGCTAGCTTCTCTCGTATGGAACTTAGTGCGTAGCACCAGTCTAAGACGGGAATTAGTAGGAAATCGCTGCATTGAGCTTGTAGGCACTAGTCTTGTCGGACGGCAATTTCCCCTTGCGTCTCCCAACACTTCAGTCACGCAGTGAGCCTAGGCCTGTTAGGAGCGACGTATGCCGACAGGCAGGATGTGGGAGGCACCAGCCGTATGCTCAACTCTCAGAAGTGTGTATGCCTGCGAGGCAGATATCTGCTAACCACTCATACATGGGAGTTAGGACCTAGCTGCACTCTAAATGATGAAGGCAGGTGGAAATCGCTGTATTCCACAAGGTACAGTTGAATACGGGTTGAGGCTTCCACATGCATCTCTCACAACGTCTCCCAGCACCTAACATGAGCATGTTCACATCTACGTCTACACGCAGTCAGGATGCGCGAGGGTCCTGCCTTGAGCTTAACTCTCAAAAGGAAGCATGCCTCGAAGCCAGCTTTCAACTAGCTGCGTTCTTATGGCCGTGAGAAACTAGCAGTATTCTAAGTCAGGAGGTTCTACGAATGACTACTCTACTGCATCCGGCCACGCATTCGAAGTGTGCATTATTCCCTTGCTTCTCCCAAGCCTCTGACAACCGTCTACGGTGAAGATATTTTGTAACACATTCTGCAGGCAGTATGGAACCGTGAGGACCCGGGGTTGAGCTAAACTCTGCAAGTAAGTTGCCTTTCT
>JAEUCK010004797.1:0-48934 GCA_017311455.1 Otocyon megalotis megalotis
AGTCTGTTAAGTGCTTTATGAGTATTTTCTTGTTTAGCTCATGATGACAAATTCCATTTTCCAGATGAAGCTGGGGCTTAGAGATGTGAAGTGACCTTCTCAATGTCTCACAGCGAATGAACACACAGACGTGGAGTTTCAGCCCATGTACTGTCCCAGACTGAAGATGCTGTCATGTGGTGAGAGCACTGAAACCCGGGGCATGTCACAGGCTGAGTTCCCTGGGTATCAGGCTCCAAGATGAAGATTAATAAGCAGGAGATTTGGACGTGACTGCCTTGTGGAAAAGGAGAGAAGGAAGCAGGATTGGGCAGAGGGAGGAAGTGAGCTACGCCACAGTCTCCACAATGTCTCAGTCAGTCCTCCCGGAAGTTCTGAAGATGTGATGACCACTCAGGGTTGTCCGGAGTCCCGGTGAAAGGTTAGAGCCCTTATACCTCCCCACCAGTATCAATCTTTGGATATAAGATACCCTAGGAAAGGAGTGCGACCTTGGTCCAGGGAGATCTCTGCAGCAAGGCAATCCCTGCAAGAGGCTGTCACCTGAGGACTTTCAGCTGGCAGCCCTCCTAGAAGCTGAGGGAATAAATTTTATTCCTGAAGGGGAGCCATCCAAGATGGAGGAAAATGCAAATATAAGAAACCTGGGCTATATCTGTATGAAAGCAAAACACAACTGGGAGGCAAAACAGCATAGTCAGAGATGCGAAGAAGTGGAGATTTGCCTGATACCTTTCTCCTCATTTCCTCTTCTTCTTCACAATGGGTATTTCCATAGTAAAATAGTTTGCATAAACATAGTTTAGAATTTTGATGAAGAGGTTAATGCTGCTGCTGCTGCCCACTGTGACATCACCACGTGTACCAAGGGGCAGAGCGGGCATGCAGCAGCACCTTCAGGATCAGAAGCCATTCCAGTAAGTGGCATCAGGAAGGCAAAGTACCGTATATTCCTTCCTTTGCTCATTTATTTATTCAGTGTAATTTAGTGGAAATATCATGAGTTTTGAGGTCAGAAATGGTTCAAATCCCAGTTCTGCCATCAGGGTATAAGCTATTTCTCTGTGTGTGTGTGTGTGTGTGTGTGTGTGTGCGCAAACTTAGTATTAAGAATTGGAGCTTCCCGTTTTGTAAAATGTGGTTAAAATTAGTTGATTGGATGAATAATATTAATCATATAGGATAACTTACTGAGAATATCAACCTCCTTGCAAGATTTCCGGCATATATTAGGTGCACAGTAAATGTTATTACATTATTTCCTTTTTTTTTATTTTTAAGATTTTATTTATTTATTCATGAGAGACAGAGAGAGAGGCAGAGATACAGGCAGAGGGAAAAGGAGGCTCCCTGCAGGGAGCCTGATGTGGGACTCAATCCTGGACCCTGGGATCATACCTTGAGCCCAAGACAGACGCTCAACCACTGAGCCACCCAGGCATCCCAGTGTAATTTCTTTTCTTTTCTTTTTTTTTAATTTTTTTGAAATTTTTATTTATTTATGATGTCACAGAGAGAGAGAGAGAGGCAGAGACACAGGTAGAGGGAGAAGCAGGCTCCATGCACCGGGAGCCCGATGTGGGATTCGATCCCGGGTCTCCAGGATCGCGCCCTGGGCCAAAGGCAGGCGCCAAACCGCTGCACCACCCAGGGATCCTTCCCAGTGTAATTTCCATTTAAACTTTTCCTTCACATACAAACATGTTCAGTCATCTAGTCACCTCTTTATACGCCAGATTCAGAATACCAAAATGAGATACAGTCCATGCTTCCTAGAAGATCACATTCTGCAAAAGGAGAAATTGAATTGTTATCTCCCGACAAACAGAGGTTTCAATCAAAGAGAGGGGGTGCTTTCTAGGAAGGAAGAAGTAACATACTGTTTGTTATGATCAGTCTCATTCTTATATTTTTGGAAATTTAGGTTCACTTTTTAGTAGTAAGCAACTGATTAATTTTCTGTCAATTTTTTAAAAAGATTTTATTTATCAATTCATGAGAGACACAGAGAGAGGCAGAGACGCAGGCAGCAGGAGAGGCAGGGTCCTGCGGGGACTCCGATACAGGACTCGATTCTGGACCCCCGGATCATGACCTGAGCTGAAGGCAGACATTCAACCACTGAGCCACCCGGGCGTCCCAATTTTCGGTCATTTTTTGATACTCATCTTACTCTACTTATTGGTGTCACTTACCAAAGTTGATCACTCTTTCTTTTCTTCATGAATACTTTCTACTTGGCATCCAGAATGTTACTTTCTCTGGTTCTTTTGCTTCAGAGAATGTTCCCTCTCAATCTCCTTTGCTGGGTTTTTCTTGACTTCTTTACCTCATAAGAGAGTGTCCCTACAGCTATCCTCCCATCCCTTCACAAGTCTACTGATGCTCATTCCCTAAGTGATGATAGCCTATCCCTTGACTTTAAACGCCACCTGAATCCTGAACACTCCCCATATTAAGTGGCACCTCCAGCCTTACTTGTGTGACCTGAGCGTTGTTTATCATAAGAACCAGAGTCAGCCTTTAAGAAGATAAGCGGGATCATATCAATGCTTCACAAAGCTCCTCTAAGCCCCACCAGCACCCACGGCTTCTCATTTCATTTTCAGTAAAAGCCAAAGTCCTTAGAAGGTGCTGTAAAGGTGTTAAGTTTCTGGCCTAATCTCTACTCACTGCCTCTTCCCTCATACCACTGAAGCCACTCTTTCCACTCTAGTCTTTGTTGCTCCTAGAAAATGCCAGTCAAAACAAAACAAAACAAAACACAAAAAAACACCTTCAGGCAGACTGGCGAAAACAGGCACAAACTAGACCTGCCAGGACCTCTGCATCTGTTTCTCACTAAATCTAGTCACACAGACCTTCCAAAAATCATGGCTGTGCTTTTGCTTTTGTCTTCCAAACCTCATTAAATACCTCTTTGGGACGACTCTATAGGAAAGGGATTCTGGGAAATGTAGTTCCAACTTATTCTAGTGGGAAAAATGACAAAGCCACCACAGTTGTTAATATGCAAAAGCACTTCCTATGTCCATTTTTTCCACAGTCGCATCCCTGTTTTCTATTACTGTGATTGAGGAAGCAATGGAGCACAACGATTAATAGTAAAGTCCTTGGTACCAGACCAGCCCATGTTTGAAATCCCAGCACTGGCTTTTACTACCTATCAGAGATTAGAGAACTTAACCTCTCTTAGGTACCAACTTCAAAGTAGGATAGTAGTACAACTATCTCAAGGCTTGCGCTAAGGATGAAAAGATTTAAGGTATGTAAATCACCTAGAATCTGATAAATATCCCAACGTATTAACCATTAGAATTCCTATTTAGTGAATGCCATTCACATAATAATGAAAAGTAAAGAAAATGCCAAAAAATTGGGAAGAGAATTATTGAGGAGGGGAAAGGGCTAGGAAAATAATTCATAAACTGAATAAGAATCCCCAGCGACTAGTTTCACTATAATTACGAAGTTCTGGTGCCAAGTTTCAACTGCTAATCCTCAGGAAATACCTAGAAATATCTCTAACAAAAGAGACAGCAAAAATGGCACATGATGTACTGAAATATGATTAAACTTCCACAGATGTTTCACATGCTTTTGTCCTTCCCCACTATTGTAAATATTCCTTCCAGCCGTAACCATTAAATGAAGGTAACAAGACTCTGAGACTGTAAGAAAATCACTGTCTAGTAGAGTCTGAACTCTTCCAAGAAAAAGGTGGCACTGGCATTCAAATCCATTTGTGACTCGGGAGAGAAAGCACAGGTTTTACTGAAATGAGCAGGAGGTCTCTGGCTAATTGTTACCAAGGAGCAATGCAAGTGTAACCCAGGCATGTTTGGATGACATCAACTGAGGAGTAGAACAATGTCACCAAAGCAGCAACACAATGGCATTGTTCAGGTTTAGTGCTCATCCATAGCATTGTGGAAACCCTAGCCCACACTCAAATTCTTTCTGACTAATCCAGGAATTCCCCAGGGAATGTGTCATGTTTATCGCGGGATGTAATCTTCCTATCTGATCTATAACCGCCTTCTTCTCTCCCACTCCTGGCACCGTAACTCTGAATCACCAGATCAGATGGCAGTTCTGGCCCTGTGCTATGGCAGTTACAGTAAGTCTCCTGTTCTTGATTTCAGAGTTGGGATCCAACACCCAGAGAAAGAAAGCTTCTGTCCTCTTGCCCTCCCACTGGTCTCATAAACCCTGGTTTTCTGGTTGTCACTATAAATTGGTATAGATTAGGCCACTGTGGCTGTCTCTTACTGCTGCTGCTGCTAGAAGTGGTTCAGATCTGTGCTACTAACAGCACCTCTTTGAAGGAAAGGGAAAGTCCTACATCCAGGTTTGTGTTCCAGTTTGCTCTGTTCCATATGATACAAAGCATGTGTGCCACTTTAGGCTCTCAGTGTCTTTAATGAGATTTTAATGTTGTGACTAAGTAACCAAACGGAATAATTTTTATTTCAACTGATTTTTTCAGTGAGAACCCTGTGATTGATAGAAATATTTTGGTAAGTTCTATTGGACCATCAAGGTGGACACTGAGACCTCAAGGGCATAGTCAAACAATGGAACATGCAAGAGACAGTAAAGGGTGAGAAAGAGGAAAAAAAATGGAACGTGAAAGGAGGAGAAGGAAAAAAAGAGATTGAAGGAAGGATTGTGCAATATTATATGACCTCTCTCAGTAACTCCCAAATCTTCAATTCAGTCTGCTAATTCTAGTAAGATTTCCCAAAAGCCTTGACTAATTGGATTTATTGAGAAAGTGGTAATGTTCTGTATTAAAGTTGACAAAGATGAAATTGGTATCATTCCAGGAACCAGAGAAATAATTTTCCAAGAGTTTCTAGAAATCTTAGAAAGTTATAGGCTTACTCCAAATGAGGAAATTTGGATTTTTAAAGTAAAGGTTTCCAGATCTCTAGGGAAGAATTATCACACACATCACAAGAATTAAAAGTTATTTTTGTCACCCCTTCCTCTCCCCAAGACTGACAAAGCAGTCTATAATGGGAAGTGGAGAAGGCTTTCTGCACAGAATATACCCTGCAGCATAGGAAATCCCTCTCCCTAACTCATCATACATTATCCTTGGACCAAGCTAATGCTTCCAGACTCTCCCTACCTTTAAATTGAGTCCTCACCATGAGACGTGAACTCTTAATTAGAGGGCTTTATTGTATGTAGAACATGGACATGAAAACTGCTATTTTCTGTCAAATATCAAAATCGTGATCCATTTGGTTGCAAACATGGACCTATATGGAGAAAGAGCCTTTAAAAATTAAATAATCTGCAAACTCTGAAATAATTAAACATTTTGGGATTTAACTCATATTTAATTATAATTTGTGAAGTGGATAGGAGAGTTAATATTATCTTCATTTTACAGATGAGAAAATCAAAGTCCACGGTTATTAACTATGTGACATGCTTTTATTTGTTCCAAATTCTAATAAACTAGGTTAGTGGTGAATATATTGGCCTGAGGTCAGAAGACTTGGGTTCTACTTCTGGCCCTTTACTTATTAGCTTTTGGATTTGGACAAATTACCTATCCTTCTAAATTAAAAATAATCAATATTAATCAAAAATATCAGTATTTACTTTTCTAATAATATTAGGGTATTGTGAGGATTAAATGGGACAATGTATACAGAAAAAAAAAAGGCTTTTCGGTTGCAAAAGTCTCCACAGGTGTAATATTTATTTTTTTAATCTAACATCATTTTACAGAAACAAGTCTTAGAGCCCCCCAAAATTGAGAGTATTAATACACTTACATGTACAATTGGCAAAGTACACACATTCTTGATCTCATTTAGATCCTTGTTACATTTGAACAACAGTAGGGGTTACATCAGTTTCTTAGATGAATTTGAAGATTTATCTACAAAATGTCGTCAATTGAACCGGCTCCTCCAAAGGATATTACTGTGTGAAGTAGTCTATTAAAGAATTCCTTTTTGATCCACTTTCTTTGAAGACATTACAAAAGTAGCAGATCTTAGCAGCCCTTAGACTTTATCAAGTCAATCCTTGGCTTTTCATGTCAGATATGTAAACACTATTAAACATTAACTGGATCTCTGAAACTAACATGACATCATATTACAACTTCATTGTCTCAATCTATTTTTCATAATAAGTGAATTATAAAACTTGACCAGAGCAGGCCAGGCATTTACAATTCCTCTGTTTTCCTACAGTTCTAGGGAGATAAAGAGCAAAACTATTAAATGCTTGGTCACTCTCAATAAGTGTTAGTATCAATTATATTCAGCAATGATTATTACCTGTCAAGATGAGTCTTTAAAATATGAAGTCCTTATGCTCTCAATATACATACACATATGGGTAAAAAAAAAGTTTCCTGTACAAGAGCAAATAGATTTTTAAATATTTATGGTTCAGATATTTTAAACTATGCACTTTTAAAATACTGGATTCTTGATTAGTCTTCAAATGAGATTTCATTCTTTTTTAAAGGACAGTTGAATATTTCCTCTTAAAAACCTTCATGCTACCACAAACTCCACTTACATAAAATGGCACTCATTAACCTCCCCTCAGATAAATTACAACTTTGAAATCCATTGTTTTTGTGACTGTCACTATCTTTAGAATGGTCTACAAAATTTGAACTCATCGTTGATCAACCTCGTTCTTACTTCCCAATACCTACCTAAATATCAGTTTTGTTAATTCCCTATTCAATTGCTCCTCATGTGTATCCTTCTCTTTCTGTGGCTACTGTCATCACATCAAACCTATGTGTTTCGCATCCCTACCTATATCACCGGCGTGTTTGTTTTCAACAATACCAGTAATGCCAACAAACAGGCAGCACATGGGTATAGATGTAAAAGTATCAAGCCTTACACAGTGTTGTGTACTCTGTGCCCAGCACTAATCTTGCTTTAAGTGTTCAATTACTGGGTGACTAGATAACTTGCAAAAGTATGACAGTCTATTTAGATGGTAGACACTTGAATACCAATAATGAATATGGTCAATAACTGTATTCTATTGTAACAACCCCTGCTTTGGGTCATTATCCTCTCTTTCCTGGATTATGACAAAACCTTCCTCACTGGTTTTCTTGTTTCTGCAATCTATTGGCAACACAACAGCTAAAGTGATAAACACCTATATTTGCTTGCTCTGTGCAATGAGATCCTAATAACAAGGAGCCTAGTACAACGAGATCCCAATAACAATGAGCACACCCAGGGGCCAGATATTGGTTTCTCCAATAAAAGGAACAAGGGCTCCTTAGAAGTGGCTCATTCTAGAGTTAGTAGAGGGAACATGCAAGATGAGTCTGGAGCATCCTGTAGGACAAGAAAAATAGTACCCAAACATGTGAATGTATCTGCTTACATATAATGAGGGTATTTCAAAAGGACACAGAAATCAACTGAAAGATTTGCTTCGACATGGATGGAACTGGACGGTATTATGCTGAGTGAAATAAGTCAATCGGAGAAGGACAAACATTATATGGTCTCATTCATTTGGGGAATTTAAAAAATAGTGAAAGGGAATAAAGGGGAAGGGAGAAAAAATGAGTGGGAAATATCAGAAAGGGAGACGAAACATGAGAGACTCCTAACTCTGGGAAACGAACTAGGGGTGGTGGAAGGGGAGGTGGGCGGGGGGTGGGGGTGCCAGGGTGATGGTCACTGAGGGGGGCACTTGATGGGATGAACACTGGGTGTTATTCTATATGTTGGCAAATTGAATACCAATAAAAATAAATTAAAAAAAAAGAAATCAACTGAAAGAGTTCTCGCTGAGAAAGCTGGAATGATTTGAGCAACAAAATAAACAACACAGTATTGGATTGTAACCCCCAAAATAAATAAATAAATAAATAAATACATAAATAAATAAATAAGAATAGACAAATCTCCCATGCAGAAGATTTCCAAATAATTTGTGCAGATAATGTCCCCTTGTGGGGCACAACTCCCTACCCCTTAAGCATACATTGAAGATAGCATCTTTTGTCCAAAGGAAAGAGGAAGAAAAAAAAAGAAGTGACTTTATTATGATGAAACCTGAAAATATTTTAAGCCAAATGATCAAGGTCAATATCAACAGTGGTAATTTATGTTAATAGTATCTTTGATACAATATTATGAAAATGTTATTTTACTTCTGTAGCCTTTCTCCAAAAATCCCATAAGTTCTATCTAACCATAAGTTGAACACCAGACAAACATAAAACCTAAATTGAAAGACATTCTACGCAATAACTGACTACTACTCTTCAAACTGTCAAGGTCACCCAAAATAAGCAAAGTGTGAGAAACATGCACAGTCTAGAGAAGTCTAAGGAGATGTAATGATCAAACATAATCCTGGATATGGTACCCTGGATAGAATCCTAGAACAGAAAAAAAGTATTAGGTAAAAAACTAAGGAGATGTGAATAAAGTAGACTTCTAATTCATTATTATTATCCAATGAAGTCTATACTTTATTCACATTTCCTGTTTTTACTTAATGTCCTGTAATATATCCTTACCTTTACTCAGAGGATCTTAGAAGGTCTAGACAATCAGGAGTGACATACCAAAAATTTCTCTCTTCTTGGAAGTTTAGTTGTTTTCAGAAATAAGTGATGTCTTCCTTAACCATTGGTTGCAGACTCACCCTTAGTTTCAAATGCAGTGCAAAATATGACATAAACAATAGAATAAGATAAATGCCCTTTTCTTTCTAATGTAGTCTCTTTTCTAAACATAGTTGTGTCAGCAACGAGAAGAAAAACAAATGCTAACTAGTTCCATTGTATTTTCATAACATGCTCAAAATTCTGACTCAGCTTCCTAGAGTACCTTCTCTTGTACAAAAAACGTACAGATTCTGTAGATCACAGAATAGCAATAAATAAAGTAGTGAAGAATTACTCTATGTACTCCATTTCAAGGTCGATTCTAGAAAATTCCATGACAGTGTTTTCTTTGGAGGAGTAAGATGGTAGAACTTTTTCCCCAGGCTAGAAGCCTGTAAGGTGTTTTCTTTTGCCATAAACAAAAGTTCTCTGTAACTCTGCTTTCTAATCTATCATTCCCATCATCACTACTATCAATAAATAATCATGGAGCACTTCCTACATTCTAGGCACTGAACAAGAGAACTGGGCATAGTAGGCAGGTACAGGGGACAAAAAATGCCATCTCTCCATCTATTGTCTTTTCACATAATTGAGAATATAAGAAATCTAAATTTTAAAAATTAACATAAGTGTTATAATCATTCAAAATATGAGGGTTCAACAGGAGAATGTTAGAATATTCCTTTCAGACCTCTTCACTCTTTGTAAAATAGAGGAAATAACTACTTCATGAGGTTAAAATAACGTATGCAGACTGTCCCATAAAAGGCGTGGCTTATAGTTGGTTGCTGGAAAATAATAATAGCCATGACTTACGAGAGTTTTCAATGGGCTAGCTATCACCCTACATGCTTTACATACATTTATTTAATTTAGAAACAACTATATGAGGTAACCATTTTAAATATGAGGAAACCAAGGCTCAAAAAATTTAAGTACTTTGTCCAAAGTTAACTTGGAAGTGATGGAGGAGTATGAAAAGCTAAGGATTCTGGCTCCGGAGCCCATACTGAAACACACTGCTGAGTTATGATAGATGTTTGCAACAGCTTAATTAGAAGGAAGGAGCTTCTTTAGTATCTTCTCTCTATTGTCTAGCACGCACACTGCCAATGGACCATGCATTGCACAAAATGAATCTTTGATTAGAATTCTCTTTCACTTGGCAGAGTGTAGTAGAACATGGGCTCTAGAACCAGAAAGGCTCAGGATTAACTCCTGGCTTTTCTACCTACCAGTTGAATGACCTGGGTACAGAACATAAACCTTCTGAGGCTCCTTTGAAAAGCAAAGATGATATCTGTTTCTCAGAGCCAATACAATAAAGCCTAAATACATAGTGCATGTCAAAGCACTGTGGAAATTTTAAAGCAGAGTACGAAGGCTAGTTATTATTTCTCTATCATCTTCAAGGCTCTCTACATCTGGCTTCAACTTCAGCTTCTCTCTCAATATTCCCCTTGATAGCCTGGACTTGTGACCAAATTCCTCTTGACGACCTGGACTTGTGACAGATGATTTTATTTGTGCCCTTGATTTCTTCGAAAGCAGAGAAGAGACTCTGCCCCTAGGATGGCAAGTGTCCATACACACCTCACACACTCCTTAGGCATTTATGATCTGATTATATAAACTTATCCACCCACTGTAGAGCTTTGGTTCTCACAGGAGGCTTTATATCACTCAAGGGTTCATAGGAGTCTCGGAAACATTTGACATACACTATTTAAGGGCAAATATCAGGCCAAGAATCAAGGATGCACAATGAGAGAAACAAAGCCGATCATTCAGTCAAGAAATAAATAAAACCAAAGCCTTTGGGGGCAGCGAAAAGAATACTCCACATTAAAAAAAAAAAAACAAGAAGATAGGTTTGTATAATTAAGAATTGCTGATACATAATTGAAACTCCAACTATGTTCTCAATAAAATAATAAAAACACAGATTCTCTGAAATTAAAAAAAGTAATTACAAGATAACACACTGAAATGAAATGGAAATTAGCTGAATTAAAGAGCTGATATAAAAGACAGCACACTACAAGTAACCAAAGTAGCTCTGACATTGCTAAAGTGCATTAGTCTGATCTTTCTGTAGGGCGATTTTGCCATATAGATCAACACACGTGAAGTCATGAATATCCTTTTACCCATGGATTCAATTTCTGATCTTTTACCCTAAGAAAATACTCTTCAGAGATATAAACTTATTGTTTAATAAGAATGTGTATTTAAAATGCTAAGCTTTTCTTTTTCCTTTTCTTATAAAAAGGGACTCAATAGTCGGCAACCAACACTCGTAAAACAATCAATGTGATACATCGTATCAGCAAGAGAAAAACCAAGAACCATATGATCCTCTCATTAGATGCAGAGAAAGCATTTGACAAAATACAGCATCCATTCCTGATCAAAACTCTTCAGAGTGTAGGGATAGAGGGAACTTTCCTCAACGTCTTAAAAGCCATCTACGAAAAGCCCACAGCAAATATCATTCTCAATGGGGAAGCACTGGGAGCCTTTCCCCTAAGATCAGGAACAAGACAGGGATGTCCACTCTCTCCACTGCTATTCAACATGGTACTGGAAGTCCTAGCCTCAGCAATCAGACAACAAAAAGACATTAAAGGCATTCAAATTGGCAAAGAAGAAGTCAAACTCTCCCTCTTCGCCGATGACATGATACTCTACATAGAAAACCCCAAAGTCTCCACCCCAAGATTGCTAGAACTCATACAGCAATTTGGTAGCGTGGCAGGATACAAAATCAATGCCCAGAAATCATGGCATTTCTATACACTAACAACGAGACTGAAGAAAGAGAAATTAAGGAGTCAATCCCATTTACAATTGCATCCAAAAGCATAAGATACCTAGGAATAAACCTAACCAAGGAGGTAAAGGATCTACACCCTAAAAACTATAGAACACTTCTGAAAGAAATTGAGGAAGACACAAAGAGATAGAAAAATATTCCATGCTCGTGGATTGGCAGAATTAATATTGTGAAAATGTCAATGTTACCCAGGGCAATTTACACATTTAATGCAATCCCTATCAAAATACCATGGACTTTCTTCAGAGAGTTAGAACAAATTAATTTAAGATTTGTGTGGAATCAGAAAAGACCCCGAATAGCCAGGGGAATTTTAAAGAAGAAAACCATATCTGGGGGCATCACAATGCCAGATTTCAGGTTGTACTACAAAGCTGTGGTCATCAAGACAGTGTGGTACTGGCACAAAAACAGACACATAGATCAATGGAACAGAATAGAGAACCCAGAAGTGGACCCTGAACTTTATGGTCAACTAATATTCGATAAAGGAGGAAAGACTATCCATTGGAAGAAAGACAGTCTCTTCAATAAATGGTGCTGGGAAAATTGGAGAAGAATGCAAACTAGACCACATGCAGAAGAATGAAACTAGACCACTCTCTTGCACCATACACAAAGATAAACTCAAAATGGATGAAAGATCTAAATGTGAGACAAGATTCCATCAAAATCCTAGAGGAGAACACAGGCAACACCCTTTTGAACTCGGCCACAGTAACTTCTTGCAAGATACATCCACGAAGGCAAAAGAAACAAAAGCAAAAATGAACTATTGGGACTTCATCAAGATAAGAAGCTTTTGCACAGCAAAGGATACAGTCAACAAAACTCAAAGACAACCTACAGAATGGGAGAAGATATTTGCAAATGACGGATCAGATAAAGGGCTAGTTTCCAAGATCCATAAAGAACTTATTAAACTCAACACCAAAGAAACAAACAATCCAATCATGAAATGGGCAAAAGACATGAAGAGAAATCTCACAGAGGAAGACAGACATGGCCAACACGCACATGAGAAAATGCTCCACATCACTTGCCATCAGGGAAATACAAATCAAAACCACAATGAGATCCCACCTCACACCAGTGAGAATGGGGAAAATTAACAAAACAGGAAACCACAAATGTTGGAGAGGATGCGGAGAAAAGGGAACCCTCTTGCACTGTTGTTGGGAATGTGACCTGGTGCAGCCACTCTGGAGAACAGTGTGGAGGTTCCTCAAAGAGTTAAAAATAGACCTGCCCTATGACCCAGCAATTGCACTGTTGGGGATTTACCCCAAAGATACAGATGCAATGAAACGCCGGGACACTGCACCCCGATGTTCCTAGCAGCAATGTCCACAATAGCCACACTGTGGAAGGAGCCTCGGTGTCCATCGAAAGATGAATGGATAAAGAAGATGTGGTCTATGTATACAATGGAATATTACTCAGCCATTAGAAACGACAAATACCCACCATTTGCTTCAACGTGGAGGGACCTGGAGGGTATTATGCTGAGTGAAGTCAATCAGAGAAGGACAAACATTGTATGTTCTCATTCATTTGGGGAATTTAAAAAATAGTGAAAGGGAATATAAGGGAAGGGAGAAGAAGAAATATGTGGGAAATATCAGAAAGGGAGACAGAACATAAAGACTCCTAACTCTGGGAAACGAACTAGGGGTGGTAGAAGGGGAGGAGGGCAGGGGGTGGGGGTGAATGGGTGACGGGCACTGAGGGGGGCACTTGACGGGATGAGCACTGGGTGTTACTCTATATGTTGGCAAATTGAACACCAATAAAAAATAAATTTATTAAAAAAATACTCAGCGACCTGATTTTTTTTCAGCAGCCTATTTTAAATTTATTTTTATGTTGTAACAATTAGGGAAAAGTTATGAATACATGTATTGGTATTTGTGCTCATACACATTCTAAATGAGTATAAAAAAAGATGTGGGGCGCTTGGGTGGCTCAGTTGATTATCCAACTCTTGATTTTAGCACAAATTTCATGATCTCAGGTCACACACTGAACCCTGCATCAGGCTCCACACCCAGCACAGAGCCTGCTTGAGATTGTCTCTCACTCTCTCCCTTTCCTCTCTCTCTCAAATACATAAATAAATAAATCTTAAGAAAAAAAGTGTGGAAAAGTATATGCCAAATATTGGTCATAAGACATCTGGAGCGCATAGGAGGGGGAATTTGGTTGGAGAGAAGGGAGAAGCAGGGGAAAGGAAAAAAAAAGTTGGCCATTTCTTAGTACATCTCTATGTTACAATGCATTTTGTAAAAGGGATATATTGCTTTTTTAGCTTAAAAGCAAAACAAACAAAAAATCCATGAAATATTAAGGAGTGCATTTGTTGTGATGACATCAAGTGTTGTCAGTAAGCACTGATTCACTAAATTGCACCCTTGAAACAAGTATTACATTCTAAGTTAACTAACTGGAATTGAAATATAAACTTTAAAAGGAAAAAACAATCCAAGAAATATGTTTTAGATTTTATTTAAGAGAATATAAACTGGAAAACTATCTGCAATAGATGAGGTAACGCAAAAACTCTCAATTCTTAGTGAATTACAATAAAAGTTATTACTTGCTCAGGTTCACTGGGGATGTTTGGTGGGCATCTTCCATCTAGTCAAACAGGCCCTGTTATTTCCATCATGTGCCATGTCATACCTTCTGTCTGGGGGGTCCTTTGCTCTCTGTAGACAGAGGACAGGGAAAGACAAGGAGGAAGGGAAGGAAGGGGAAGGCGCCCACTAAAAATCAGTTCTATAAGTGGTGCATATCATTTCTGCCTACTTCTACTTAACAAAACAGTCACGCAGTCCCCCCAAGATTCAGAGGAATGCTGGGAAATGGAGTCCCAGGCTGAGCAGCCACTTCCCAGCAACATCTCAACATCATGGAAAGAAAGTTTAGCCTTTGTAGACAGCTTCTCTGTCACTCTATTTAAATGTCTAAAAACATACTATTGGTTAAAAATATATTATAAATCTATTAATATTGAGTCATAGAAAAATATGTAGTGACATGAGAAGATATTTATCATGCCAAAAAAATCTGTAAGGGGTTATAAAATAATATTATAATCACATTTAGAAAATAAAAAATATATATATATGAAATAGATTTTATATTTATATATACATATACATATATATGCAAATTCCCTCCTGATTTCTCCCCATGAAAATCTTTCTAAAAGTGGAATTAACGGATGAAAATATATTTTTAAAGTATTGTGCTATTTTGTTTCTTTCTTATTATAAACATAACTCTTTGCATTGGCAACATTTGAAAGATACATCATAGCATGATAAAGAAGAAAAATTACCCATACATCCACCCAGAGGATATATACCAAAATGTTAACGGTTATTAACTCTGAGTGTAGATATTATGAGTGATTTTTATTTTCTTCCATGGGCTTTTTAGTATAGTCTAAAATTTCTGCAGTGTGCTTGTATCACTTTTATTGTCAGGAAAATTGAATACTACCAAAAAAAATTTCCATCTGCTCTTTCTGTAATTTTTTTTAGAAGTTACCTTCTCCAGGAAATGTTACCTGAACAATCCAGTTGAAATTAAAAGTTCTTTTCTCATATTGCAGCTAAATAAAAAGCTTTAAGACACAGATACCAAGTCAATTCCACTTTGGCATGGTGCTCCTCGGGTAGCCACACTGCACTGAGATCCAGTGTATGTATGAATGACAGCCTGACTGGACCCAAGACACCCAGCACTTCTTCCTAAAGGACTACTATACTTTGAGAAAATTATTTGAACTCTCTGTGCCTCAGTTTCTTCATCTGTTAAATGAGAATTATAATAGTATCAGTATCATCAAGTTACAGGTAGAATTAAGTGAGTTAATACATGCAAAACCTTTAGAAAAATAGGGGCAGGTAATGAACCAGCACTAGATATTAGCTATCATTATTATTGCTATTATTTTATACTTATATAAATTTTTATCAAATCTTTGTAGCTCTAATTCTCACATGCTTTTTAATTTTTATTATCATTATCTTTTTTTTTTTTTTTTTTTTACTTTTACTTTATTATACATTCTTTGGATGCCTGGGTGGCTCAGTCATTTGAGTGCCCGACTCTTGATTTTGCTCAGGTCATGATCGCAGAGTCCTGGGAGGAAGCCCAAAGTTGGGGTCTGGGCTCAGCAGAGGGTCTGCTTCTCTCCCTCTTCCTCTGCCCCTCCCCCAGCTTGTGTGCATGAGCATGCACACACTCTTCTCTCCCTCTGACTCCCTCTCAAATAAATAAGTAAATCTTTATTATATATTCTTTCAAGTAAAAACCATAGCTTGTGTCTATTTGTAGATTTTATGGAACTTTGTACAAAATTTCGCATACCCTTAAATAAAATATTAATTGTATTTATCAATAAATGCATAGACTAGATTAGAAAAGCCTCAAGCTCAAGTGTATTGAGTTAGAAGGACTTAAATGTAGATATTTATTTTAGATATCTGCTTCACGAAGTATCAGAAAGAGTGGACTTTATCAGTGAAAATCAAAGTAAAGAGATTATGGAGGAAGAGGGAGAAGGAGCAGTCACATTGCTTTGAACAGTTCTTCAGGAGGACAAGAGCACTCAGAATAACCAGACAAGAAAATGATAAGCAAACTCCTCTGATCATGTGTCTGTGAGGAAAGGGGTAGTATCATTTTGGATAACTATTAGCAGTATCATTTTTTTTTTCATGAACAGTAATAGTATCTGAGCCCTCTCTGAGATTCAGAGAGGTTAAGCAAATTGCTCAGGCCAATACAACGAGAAAGGTGCCAGGTAGGATTCAACCCAAGTCTGTCTGACTACACGGACTGTGCCGTACTTGATAAATAACTGGTAATAATATTAAGTTTACTCCAAGGTAGGTTATAAGCATACAACTCTGCTAGTACTGAATCTGTTATTTATTTATTTATTTATTGATTTTACAATTTGATGTTTATTTTACTTAATTGTGCTTTGCCAAAATGGATTAAGTCCTATAAATCTGTTTCAGATAAGTCTCTTTCTCATAGATAAACAATGCTGCTTTGTTATTTCCCAGGGATTCCCCTGGGTGCAGTCCCAAAACTCAAAGTTTCCAAGTCTATGCTGCCTTTCTCACTGAGCTACTGCTACAATGTACCCCCGATGGCTACAAAAGGACAGTACGTGGTTCAAAGTGCTCAAAACGTCACAACCCACAAACAGAGGGGGGAGGCACATTGCCAAACCTTCTTATTGGTTTAGCTTTCATAAATACTACCCTGAACCAGTCTACACTTGGAATCTGCAGCTTGTCACTGAATAATTCATGGTTATTTAATTTTGGCCCTTATCAAAAGATTTACAATGCATAATCTTTTAAGTACAGAGATTGTAAGTATGTCATAGGGTTTATTTAAAGCTTCACTGTTTCGTTTAGTACATTCAACTTTGCCAATGAAAAGATCCACAAAAACTGATGTATTCTTATCCAACTTGCGATTAGACAATGCACATAAATAAAGAATGACATCTGATATCACCAAATGTCTCCCTTACTATGCTTGGTATTTGGAACTCAGAAATGTCCAAACAAATTGTGCGAAATCACTTTCAGAAGGAAAAAAAAAATCCAGCCTTGCTTTTCAATTTTAGACTCCTGAATCAAAACTTTGACTAGTAGACTGTTGATTCTAGACATCAGTGTAACAATATTACTGTCCTAAAAAAGATGTATATTTATATGAATTGACAGTATTTTGTGACACATGAGAAAAGCAGGCCTTTCAGGATTTCGACAACCCTCAAACCAACTGTAACTGAACAAAAGTAGAATGAGCAGTTCGAAAGCCCCCATCTGTTCCACATGTACAGATTGTCAGAGTCAGAGCCAATGGCCGTTAAGTTCTTCCCGTTTGGTCTTATTGAGATTCTTCTAACCTGTACGCATTGCTGTTAGTATACAAATGATGTCTTTGACAGGTCACTGTAAATGGTAAAGTTTTCATTATAAAATCCAAAATTTTATACAAAGAAGACAGAACAGAACTATACTTTCTTGTTGAATACATTTCAAAAAATACAACTCTAATAGATACAACTAATATGCAAGGTTTACCTTCTCTGCCTAATGGTCCTTGATGAAATAAACAATGAAAGATTCCTTATCCTGTAGCAGTATGCGGACTTTTATCAATTTTCTTGGATCTCAAAGCAGTATTATTTATTCATGACTTCTTGACTTAAGGAAAAGAAATACCAATTTGGAGAATGCAACTCCTTAAGGAAAAGGAGAATCTAAATCATTTCAACATTAGGAGCATGTTGTACAAAATAACAGGCTGCTTTGTCCAAACACAGCAGGATTCTCCTTCCCCTGGCAACCACATTTGTAACATACATTTCTAAGCCATATAGGTTCTACTGTCTTCTTTTTTTTTTTAAGTAAAGATTGGTCAAACAAACCAACAAAAATACATTTTCTTCTTAAAGAATATGAAAAAATGTCAAAAAAGCAAGCACTTAAGTTACAATTGCCCCCAGGCAAATGTAACTTCATGCTGGGCTTATGCTACTATCATAAACACCACACCACAGGAAATCACTAACACTAACCATGACCAAGCCAGTCGTGTCTTTCCAGAACTTAAGGCATAATTGCCTTAATGAACTCACACAGTATCTGAAAAGTTTCCCATGTAGAACCATTCACTAAAGTAAATTCTGTTCCATATAACGGTGTCCGTGCTTGGTCACAGATTATTATGAATAATTCTCTAATTTGAAAGGATGGTGACCCTCAGGTAAATGTTGTATTTTAGCTGGGCAGCTATCAAGAGAAACAATTAAAATCGTTTTCATATTTTTCTTGGGTGGGCAAATGTCAGAGTCAGGCAACATCAGATCAATAATGTAATCTCAGATGTTAAGGATGTTGCTTTTTGGACTCAAATTTTGGCATGAAAATGGACAGTAGAGATGAGGAAAGATCAAGTAAGCAATCCAGTCCACCTACACACCCAGCAGGGGAAAATTGCTTCCTAAAATAAACCTTCTAATATTTTAGTACTGTTGACTTTTGTATGTCCCTGGTGATTAAGCTTCTATCACTCACTTTTCCTGCAAGACTATTCTTGTAACCCAATATTTTCCTATGTCAGGAAGTGCCTTAAATTTCTCTTTCTCAGTTTCAACCTACAATCCCAGTACTCCACGGGATATTAGGAGAATAATTAAGCAGTTGTAAATCATTCTAAATACTTCAAATGAACGCTATCCACAGCCCTAGAACCAAAAATTAGTTCTTTATAACTTAAAAAATTTTTGTGGTATATTTTCTCTCATTATACATTATGCAATAGCAATTTAGTAAAGAGATGAAATCCTTTAAAAGAGGAACTATAGCTGTAATGTAATTTCAATTAACATGTTATATATTTTTAATTTAGGGTGCCGTATTAATCCTTTCTTTTCCTTGATTGTTTTTGTTACTCTGCCCTGCACTATTTTAGTTTTAGTCATTCATCTGGAACAAAGAACATTCCATAATTAAATACTACATTTCAAATAGTTTTAGGAAACAACTTTCATATAGCTTATTAATTTTACATTCAGAGGCAAAGCAGCACCATCAGTGCAATTTCTGGGCTCCACTCCTCAATTTTAATTCTTTGGTAACAATATTTAATCTTAGCATAGAAGTTAAAAGACATTCTGAAGGGAGGAACCGGTCTGACTTGAGATCCATAATTCATAGAATACTTAGAAATTTCTGTTTCTGTTAACCACTCAATCTCCCTCACTGATACTTTCTCCTCACATCTTACATAGAATTCCCTTGATTTTGTCCCTTGGATGAGAAACGTTTTTCTACATAAATTAGGAAAACTCTCAGTACTGTATGTCAGTACGCAGGCCCCAAATTATAAATGCCTAATAGTGCTCTACAGTAGGATTTTGTGTGTTTCAAGAATGTACACCACAGCATGGGCAAAAATAACATTTGATATTTTGCTAGCTTCTCTCCCAAGGATTGTTTTGGTGTTAAGTTTGTGTTTATTTTTTTCCGAGATCAATGTTAATTCACTTGGCCCCTTATGGATAGATACATTATTGAGATCTGAACAAATCCTTACAACTTGTCTAATTTGTTGTGTTTTCAATGATCTTCAGTCTTTATTAATTTGCAGGAAAGCTATTTCCCTTCACCTTTGACTTCAACAAAAGCAATACTAAAAATGTAGGACAAAATATAATCTAACCTAAAAAGAAATTTCTGCTTGCATAAAACAATTGAGTTATAAAACAAATATGTTACATGAAAGAATTTATAGAGCAGAGAATAATATTAGAATATGATACTGAGTTTTGGAAATGATATGTTGTATATTTTATAATATACCAATTTCATCAGTAGAACTAAAAAATACTTGGAAACTCAGACTATAGGTTTATAATTAATTCATTTTAGTAATAATTTATCCAGGTTTTGAGAATTTGTCTTAAGCATTATGAAAGGCAATTGAAAATCTAAACTCTATTTCACTTTTTTTTTAAATCTCAAAGGTCATCAGGTTAATATAATGCAAAAATCCCAGGTTCCTGCCAAAACGATCATTGATGAGTTCACCATTATAAAAATGGCCCGCACTGACTTACATGGCACAAGTTTTATTTGGATGAGCAGTAAATCATGATCTTACATATAGTAACTGAATTTAATGTGTGATTACTTTTCAATCTTTCACTTTTCTGCAAAAAGAATTACCAATGAAGAGTAATATTAAACACAAATTCAACAATCACTCTCTTTCAAATCAATTAAAGATTATAATAAACAGGTTAAAATATGCAACTACTATCTACCCATATAGAATATTTTTTTGATAAATGTAATACATGCAGAGGGAAAAAATTTAAAAAATTTAGACTAATAACTTCCTATGTTCATTTTTATTCCCTATTTGTAAATTAAATTAATTATATATTTGGTTTTCAATTAATAAACACTAAATTGCCAAGATCAAGATTATTGATTTTAAAATTACATTTTGTTGTTCATCAATGGGAGTACATGAACAGGAGAACTGCTTAATATAATTATTTTTCATTAAAAAGAATCACATCATGAAAATGCAGAGAAGCAAATTAAATCACTTTTCTTAGGTTTTTCTGTAATATATTAATTAATGAGGTGCTTCTAGTTTGAATAAGAATTTCTATACAGTTTCTACTAATTTGAATAAATTATGAAAACTAAAAATAGTGCACAGAGCTGCTAAATTTTAATTTTCATTAAAGAAAATCATAACTTATAAAAATGTAAAATGAACACATGTTAAAGATTTTATTAGCTAGTGAAGAAACCAATAAGATGTTATATGGTTCAAAGAAGAATTGAAGAAGACACACACGTATTTGTATGCACATATATTATATATGTATGGATTATATGTATATTCTGTATTTATAGAATATATAAACAGAAATGCTAAAATGAATTTGTTAAGAAATGTAGAGGTCAATGAAATTCTGTAAAGGGCTAACTAGCAAGTAATTTAGGCTTTTCAGGTTACATCTTGTCTTGAGCACATACTCATTCTTCTTTAATATGTGTGTGTATGTGGGTGAGGGATTTAACAACTCATTAAGAATTTAAAAACCATTCTTAGCTCACAGGCCACTGTAAAAACAGGGTGCAGGCCAGAATTGGTCTGCAGGTCAGAGTTTGATGATTATATAGAGCAGTAAAATGTAATACTTGAACATATCTTTTCCATAGGGCAGAAATCAATTGTATCAATACCACACAAAATTTATTAGTATATCGCTATGGACAAGACTCCATTGCTTTACTCTCTTTTTCTATAATTTAACATCAATCCATACAGAGCATAAGATAACCTAATCAAGAGAAGGACAGTCAAGGGTGCATACCCTTGTAGAATCAGAAAAATTCTAGAGTCAGCTGGAATGCCCAGCACTCCACTGAAGGGATGACCTGGGATCGCTTCTCCCATTTTCAAGTTTTTTACTATCGTTTTGTAAAGCATTTCTATTAGATAGTAGGTAAATGTATGAGCTTTACAAAATCCAGGGTTCAAATCTATCCAACTCTATTTATGTGTTATTTGACTTTGACGAAATAAATTAGTTTCTATGAATTTCAGAATATTCTGTAAATTCTGGTACGGACACTTTATTGGTAGTTTAAAAGTTAAATGAGGTAATAACTATATAAAATAGTCTATTTTCTCTTCTTCCTTGCTGTCCCCAAACTTTAGGTTTCCTTTCTGATGTGTCAATATCTCAATAGAAAGGATTTTTGTATAAATGATCCCCAACTTAACAAGTTTGAACTTAACGCTTTTCCAACTTTATGATGGTATGAACATATTTTGCATTCAGTAGAAGCCATACTTCAAGTTTTAATTTTGATCTTTTCTTGAGTTAGTGATAGGCCGTGCTGCTCTCTCGTGCTGCTGGGCAGGAGCAGCAGCCCCAGCTCCCAGTCAGCTATGTGAACACGAGGGTAAACAACTGATACAACCATTCTGTACCCACACAACCATTCTGTTTGTCACTTTTCAGGGTCCTGTGATGGAGCCCTGTGTCGTGCTCAGCAGAGTCTACTTGTCCCTCTCCTTCTGTTCCTCCACTCCTCCACTCTCTCTCTAAAATAAATGGATGAATGAAATCTTTAAGAAAAGTTCATATGTTTTTGACTTACGATATTTCAACTTACAATGGGTTTATTGGGACATAACCCCATCATAGGTTGAGAAAGATCTGTATTATGATTTAAAACTGCAATCTTTTAGACCACCTCCATCATTATTTCTCTCATCATGTGAGAGAAGGATTTGTAAATTTAAGCTTTATAAATTTGAGTTACTTATTAACCTCTATATATCTCTTTGAGGTAACAGAAAATACATGTTGGTGTCTGCTCCCAGTTCCTGGTGCAGAGCTCTTCTAACTCTTGTGAACTCCTAAGTGATAAGAGCAATAGAGGCATCCTTTGTTCTAATGAGGTGACTCTATGTGGGCTCCTGGATGACTCCCGGATGAGATCTAGTTGCCAGAAAGACCAAGCCATAATTTGCAGATCTGCCCCTGCCCCAATCCTCCAGAAAGGGGAGAGATGCTAGAAAAGAAGCTAATGTTTGATTATGCTTATTTGAGGAAGCCTCCATAAAATCTCAATAGTAGAGAATTTGAAGAGCTTTTGAGTTCGTTAACTCTTGGAGGTGCTAGGGAAGTGGCATGCCCAGAGAAAGCATGGAAGCTCCCACCCTTCCTCTAACATCGCCTTATGCGTCTCTTCCACCTGGAGTTCTTTTATATCCTTTGTCACATCCTTTAATAAACTGGTAAACATAAGTGTTTCTCTAAGGTCTGTAAGCCACTCTAGCAAATTAACTGAACCTGAAAAGAAATCTATTTATAGCCAAATCGGACAGAAACATGGGTACTTTGGGCTTAGAACTGGCATCTGAAGTGGGATTGGGAGCAGTTTTGTGGGACTGAGCCCTTAACCTGTGGGATCTGACACTATATCCAGGTGTTAAAAATGACTTAAATTACAGGACATGCAGCTGGTGTCAGAGAATTGCTTATCGGTGTGGGGGAAAACCTCCACACATTTGGTGACAAGAAGTATCAGCAGCATTCTATGTGAGATGTGATAGAGACTCAGAGGAAAGAAACACAGTAGGGAAGAAAATCAGTTATTTTCTTTCCTACTATAGAGGAGGAAACATCTGAAATTTTTTTTCTTTACAGTCTTAATTTCTACACATTTAAATGGTAATAATTTATTATCAATCTTATAATTAATAAACAAAGCCTCACAAGTAATAAACATTTGGTAAATGCCAAAAAAATATTTACCAAGATAAAATAAGGCTTGTCTTTTTCTACCCTTAGGTTATGTCTCTACTCTGTGAACTTGGTTTCAGATTGTTCAAAGCAGGATGGTGTAGGGGATCAGGGTAAGGTGAAGGAGGGGAGAGGCTGGGAAGGATAGTGGGAAATGCAGTGGATGGGAGAAGAAAAAACAATCCATTTCCTACATGTAATGCCTAGAATCACATAGTAATCACTAAGTAATGACAATTCCTTGATACTGTTGTCTTTAATTTTAAAAAATATTTTTTAAATTTATTTGACAGAGAGAGAGATCATAAGAAGGGGGAGCTACAGATAGAGGTAGAGGGTGAGGTAGAAGCAGCCTCCCTGCTGAGCAATGAGCCTGATGTGGGGCTCTATCCCAGGACTCTGGGATCATGACCTGGGCCTAAGGCAGCTGCTTACCCAACTGAGCCACCCAGGCATCCTGATATTATTGCCTTTAATTCCCCCTAGATACTTTAATTCCCACTAAGATACTAAAGTATCTTATTTTACAAATATTTATTCATGCCATCTATCTTTAGTAAAGTAAAATGACCTTCAATGCCAATTTTAACCAACGCAAATTATTTTCATTAAATGGTCTAGTCAAATGGGAAGTACTCTGGATTATCTTACACTGGATGCCTGGGTTTTAGCTTTGATTCTAGATGCCTTAGTTAATTACTAAATTTCATCACTAAGACCATTCAAAAGATTAGCTTTTAATGTGAATTGCAAAAGCTGCATAGAAAAATATATGTGGCCTACCTCATAAGAAGATAACTGACAGAGAGGTTAGCAGATATTTGAGGAACAGTAGTATATTTTGAGAAAAACAATCTAGAACATTCAGATTGGAGAAAGTGGGTACTTAATAGAAAACTCCATAAATTATTTTCCCTGCCTACTGGAATGATTTTTAAACCATTTTAGATATTAATTATCAATTTATCTTTTTAAAATAAAGCACTTCTTATTGATTCCCTTAATTATTTATCTCATACATCATACCAATAGTTAAGATTAATAGTCTCTTAGGGAAATTTCATTTAGAATTTAGTAATTCTTGGATTAATTTGAAGATTCAAAGAATAATAGTTTTTTAAGTTAATTTTTCTAAACAATCAATTCATGGTATAATAAAGTATTAAATAAATCCTCATGTTTAGTCAAAAAAGATTATTTGATGCTTGGTTTTAAAAATATACATAATTAACTAACTCACTAACCAATTCCGGTAGGTGTGGAGGGATGTTCATTTTTCCTATTTAACAGAACAGTCTATTTTGCTATTTATTTAAATCACTTTTCTGGTCTGCTGAGGTAGCTACAAGCTTATCATTGATCTTCTATGACATTTTCCTGGACTTTAAAGAAATTATGGTATTGTTCGGCTTTTTATGATCCAGGTATATAAGAGTCAATTCTTCTTTTCTTTTATTGTAAGACATTGCATTGAATCTAATGCACGAACCAAAATATTGTTTTATTTGCAAATTCTTAACATTCCTATTAAACTCTTTACTTCAGAGGAAATAGGCCAAACTTTAAATTTATTATTAACATTATAAAACTCATCACATGAAATTATCTCACCATTAGATCATTACTAATTCACTCTTGTCATCTTCCAATAATGAGAGAGAGAGAAAGGGGTTGTGCATGCCACTTAGTCAAGACTGCCTGTGATTGGCTTCATGTATTCTATAAATGTACAAGGAGTACATCACAGATTCCATAATTAAACTTACTGTAATGCAATAGATGCTGAAAGCAAAGGTAAAATAATATTGTTCTAGGAATTAAGAGTAAATAAAACAATAAAATAAAACTGGTTGTAAAAACTTGTTAAAATCATAAATATCCCTTTAATTACTTTATTTACTTAGGAATTCCTCGTTTGTTTTAATTATCCCTTGCACTGAGAAATTTCCCTGTGAGGTTTACTTCACAAGTTTCTGGATACACTCGAAAATTTTACATATGAATTTCCTCTCCTTTGATGTATAGCCTCCAACCTCCCCAGTATGTTTTCTACAACAACCATTTGTTAAAGCCTTAATGCAGATTTAATACAGCCCATGAAAACATCTATTAAGCACTTACTTCACACAAAGTACAGTGTGCTAGATCCTGGGAAACAAAGAAATGAAAGGCTCAAAGTTCAGCGTACTAAAGTGCAATATTCCGTGGATCACTCTGCTTCCAACATTTGCGGCACACATCAGTGATGGCTGCTTCCAAGATTTTATAAATTCTACCAAGTGCTTGGATTGATCTTCTCTGAACACTTTCAGAGTAGTTTTCAGGTATTTATTGGGTATCCCCAAATGCATTGGGATGTAAGAGACCAACACATGCATGCAAAGTTGGCCCTGAGTGAAGGCCCTGTTGGCTTTTATTTATAGGACATAAGGACAGAGATAAATGAAGGCAGATGAAGTAAGTAAATACAAAGTTAAAAAAAAAAAGATCTCTAGGCAGATGAGCTATTTTATTGATAATTGCTTCACTAAGTGCAAATTATTAATAATTTTCTATTTACTTCTATCACACCACTTCCAACAACATCTTGAAATCTCATAAGTCTATAAAAACATACAACAGGGACATAGATTCATCAGTATCAACTGAAACACCTATCAAGGACTAAATAAAAGGGAAAAGCTGTTTATAGTTGTTAAGGTTGAAATGGGGTTGTTTGCTCACTAGAAGTATCTAAAGTGATTAAAATATTTAAATTCCCTGTTGGCAACTCTTAATAGCATATGTTTACTGACATACATTCTTTCTAAAAAGTTCTCAATAAACATAAAACAGGGTATATGTCAATGCCACATGGAGAGGACTTCTTGCAATTTCCCCGTAGGAAAAGCACCAGCTCCACCCACCCCACACCTCTCTTCCAAAGTCACCTCTCTCTCAATTACGCAAAAAGCAGTCAAGCACCTCTGTGAGGACGAACGTGTGACTACTTTCTGGCCACACAACTTAGTCATGCACAATCTTAATGCTACTTTCTTTTTCCTGGATATCATCATCATAGACACAGAAGACACACAATCACCAGATACTGAATTCACCCCTTAAAAAAAAAAGGAAAATTGTTGTACACACTTCCCCAGAGAGACAGAGACAATACAGACAGGGATTGAGACACATGACATGGATTCACTAGTCCCAAATGCTGCAGATACGGGCCTCAGATTCCTGATCTTGGAACTTTTTTTCTCTGCAGACTAGAGACATCAAAAAGAAGGTGCTGCATTGCCTTCTACTGCTGTGTAAATCTTTAAGCATTCACCTTTGATTACAGAAGTTGATGTGTGAGTGACTGGGGGAAACTAGTTTCTGAGGAATGAGAACTCTCTGGGCCTTCAGAGGGTGTGTGGCTCCCCACAGACATTGTGGTGCATTATTTAGTTTTGCCAGCCTGTCTCTGCAGGTGGTGGTGCTTCAGCTTAGGCAGAACAGAGAAAGCTGCCTAGTGGAAGGAAGTCAGGTTTGAGAGTGTGACCACATTTTCCTAGGCCATCCACAGGAAAACCAAAACAGCTACTGAACCATTTCTGTTCGGTGTTTTAAAATTGGATTTTTGCTTCTTAGATGAATCTGAAGAAATTTAATTTTTCTGGTCGGATAGAATCTTTAGAGCAGGAATTTTTGGTACATTGCAAACTAAGTTATTTAATACCAGTGAGGCATTTCTATACCACCAAGTATATTTACCTGTATCAGTACTCCTTAAATTCAGCGTGAGGAATGTTCTTCATTTCCTTGTTTCCTGAGACAGATTTTTCTCTAGATATAAACTCCACAATGGCACAATTAAGTAATTAGTCCAAAGGTAGTGATTTACTACCTGCTGAGATCGATGCATCATAACTCTTGCTCTCAGAGAACTTAAATTCTAATTAAGAGCAAGAGGATGACTAAGAATGCAGTAATTTTGTAGGACAATTTGAAAAAAAATCATATAAATAATCTTGTTTCCTCAGTAATTGTATTTTCTATTTAAAAAACCATATTGTGATAGATGGCCACAATTTTAATTAAGAGACTAGTAGCTTCTCAGCCTTAATAAGAAATGATATCTCTCATTTGATAACTGTGTATAGTGGTCAGAATTCTTCAGAATACAAAACCAATGGGAGTGTGTGTGTGTAAAGAGATGTGCTATAAAGAATTGGCTCATAATGTTACGTGGCCATAGAAGTCCCAAGATCTGCAGTTGGCATCCCAAAGACCCAGAAGAGCCAGAACTGTAGTTCTACTTTGAGTTCAGCCCTGAGAAGCAGGAAAGCCCAGGCTGTAACTTCTAGTCTTGAAACTTGGCAGATTTGAGACCCAAAATGACCCATGTTTCAATTTGAGTCGGAAAGCAGGAAAAGACAGATGTCCCAGTTCAGGACAGTCAGGCAAGAGGAATTCCCTCTTACTCAGGGGAATATGAGTCTTTTTGTTTTAGTTAGGCCTTCAACTGCTTGGATCAGGCCCACTCACAATAAGGAGAGCAAAGTAACGTGCTTTACTCAGTCTACTGATTCAAATGTTCATCTTATCCAAAAACACCCTTACGGATACACCCAGAATAATGTTTAAGCAAATATCTGGGTACCCCATGGCTCAGTCGAGTTAATACCTAAAATTAGCCATCGTTAATACACATAGTTATCAAATGAGAGATATCATTTCTTATTAAGATATCAAACTTGGCACCATCTCCTTAAACCATACTTACTCTCAAATAATCAACCAGGTGAATGCAAGTCTGTGTTTCTGAGGCCGTGCATACCCTCCATTCCTCCAGCGTGAACACTCTATCAAGTAATGGCAGAAGTGCCTAGGGAAAGAGGCTGCTGGGTAACCACAAAATGAATTTTCCATCCACCTGATTAACCTTTTTTCAGGATTGTTGAGATAGAAGTTTAAGGTGTACAATGTAATGATTTGGTACATTTATATATTGCAAAAAGATTTCTTCAGTAGGGTTAGTTAGCATCTCCATTACTTCAAATAATTACCATTTTGTGTGTATGTGTGTGGGGGTTAAGAACATATGAGACTTACTCTTTTAAGTAATTTTAAGAATATAAGACAATATTGTTAACTAGAGTTACCATGCTGTACATTAGACCCCCAGAACTTACTCATCTTGTAAGTGGAAATTTGTGCACTTTGACTTACTCCTATTTTTTACTCACCCTCCAGCAACAACCATTCTATTCTTTGATTCTATGAATTCATTTTTAAGAAAATATTCTGCATGTAAGTGATATACAGCCCTTGTCTTTCTCTGACTTATCATTTAGCAAAATGTGCTCAAGTTCCACTCATGTTGTCTCAAATAGCAGGACATTCTTCTTTCTCATAGCTGAATAACATTCCATCACATATGTATATAGATATCACCTCTTCTTTATCCATTCAACTACTGATGAACCTTTGGGTTGCTTCCACAGCTTGGGTATTGTGAATAATATTACAAAGAACATGAGAGTGCAGGTACCTCTTCAAGACTCTGATTTCATTCCCTTTGGGTACATACCCAGAAGTGGGATTGCTTGATCATATAGTAGATCTATTTTTAATTTTTTGAGGATCCTCCATACTGTTTTCCATGGTGGCTTTACCATGTTGTTCTTACCAACAGTGTATAATGGTTCCCTTTCATCCATATCCTTGCTAGCATTTGTTATCTCTCTTTTTTTTCATAATAGCTATTCTAACAGTTTTGAGATAATATCTCATTGTGGTTTTGATTTGCATTTCCCTGGTGATGATTAATGTTTCCATAATGATAGATTGAATATATATGCATATTTTCATGTGCCTGTTAGCCAATTGTTTGTCTTCTTTGGGAAAATATCTATTCTGGTCCTCTAATTCATTTTTTAATCAGATTGGTTTTTTTGTTTTTGTTTTTGTTTTTCAGTTAAGTAGTATGAGTTCCATATATACTTTGGATATTAACTCTTTATCAGATAAATGGTTTGTGATTATCTCCCATTCTGTAGTCACCTCATTTTGATGTTTCCTTTGCTGTGGAGAAAGTTTTTGTTTGATGTGGTTACTCTTGTTTATTTTTGCTTTTGTTACTTCTGCTTTTGGTGCCATATCCAAAAAATCATTGCCAAGACCAATGCCAAGGAGGTTTTTCCCATGTGTTTTTTTTCCCCCCTAGGAATTTAATAGTTTTAGGTCTTATGTTTAAGTCTTCTCCATTTTAAGGTAATTTTGGATTGGGACCCAGTTCTAGTCTTCTGTATGAGATTATCCAGTTTTCCCAGCACCATCTACTGAAGAGACTATCCTTTCTCTACTGAGTATTCAAGCTCCCTTGTCAAATGTTAGTTGACTGTATATGCAAGAGTTTATTTCTGGGCTCTTGATTCTGTTCCATTGGGTTACTTGTCTATTTTCGTGCCAGTTTTCATTTGTATAGATTTGTAGTACAGTTTCAAATAAGGAAGTGTGACACCACCATCTTTGTTACCTTTCTCAGGATTGCTCTGTATACTTGGGGTCTTTTGTGGTTCCATATGAATTTTAAGATTACCTTTCAATTTCCATAAAAAATGTCATTGGATTTTGGTAGGGACTGTACTGAATCTATACACGGTTTTGGGTAGTATGAATGTATTAATAATATCAATTCTTCTTATTCATGAGCATGGAATATTTTTCCATTTATTTGTATCTTAGTCAATTTCTTTCATCAGTGTTTTAGGTTTCAGTGTGTATATCTTTCACTTCGTTTTGACTTGTTGGTTACACTTATTTCTAAGTATTTTATTGTTTTTGATGCAATTGTAAATGCAATTCCTTTATTTCTTTTTCAGAAATTTTGTGTGAAAACACAACTGATTTCTGTATATTGGTTTTGAAACCTGCAACTTTACTGAATTTACTAAATAGTTCCAATAGTTTTTTGGTGGAGTCCTCAGAACTTTTTTTTTTAATCTATGATATCCTGTCTCTTACAAACAGAGACAATTTTACTTCTTCCATTGTGATTTTTTTTCTTGCCTAATTATTCTGGCTCAGAATTCCATTACTATGTTAAATAAGAGCAGTGAGAGACTTATTTCTGATCTTAGAGGAAAAGCTTTCAACCTTACCCTACCGAGTAGATTTGCTGTGGACTTACTGTGGATGGCTTTTAGATATGTTCCTATTATACTTAATTTATTGAGAGTTTTACATGAAAGAATGTTGTATGTTGTCAAATGCTTTTTCTGCATTTATTTAGATATAATTTTTATCTTTCATTCTACTAATGTAGAATGTTACATTTATTGACTTGCATATGTTGAACCATCTTTGCACTTCACGGATAAGTCCTACTTGATCATGGTATATGAACCTTTTAATGCTCTGTTGAATTAATTTTGCTTTGTTATCTGGGTAATCTTGGCCTCATAAAATGAATTTTATGGTAGTGTTCTCTTCAATTTTTTGGAAGGGTTTGAAAAGGATTGGCATTCATTCTTTAAATGTTTGGTAGAGTTCGCCAGTGAAACTATCTGCTTCTGGCTTTCTGTGTTGGGAGGTTTTTGATTACTAATTCTCTTTATTCATTATTGGTCTGTTCAGATGCTCTATTTCTTCATGAGTCTTAGTAGGTTTCTAATAATTATTCTTTATTCTAGGTTATCCATTTTTTGGCATATAGTTGTTCATACGACCTTATTTCTTAGCTTTTATTTCTGTAATATCAGTGTAATGTCTTCTCTTTCACTTCTGATTTTGTTTCAGTCCTCCCCACCCCACCCCGCCTTTTTTTTTTTTTTTTGTCTAGCCAAAAGTTTATGAATTTTGTTTACCTTTTCGAGGCTTTGTCTAGCCAAAAGTTCATGAATTTTGTTTATCTTTTCTGGTTTTATTTTGTAATTCTGATCATTTATTTCTGCTGTGATCTTTGTTATTTCCTTCCTTCTGCTAATTTTGGGCTTTGTTTGTATTTTTCTAGTTTCTTGATATGTAAAGTTAGGTTCTCCATTTATAATCTTTCTTGTTAAACTTGTTAAATAGTGTTTTCACTATAAAATTCTCTCTTAGAACTGATTCTGCTGCATCCTGTAAGTTTTGTCATGTGTTTCTGCTTTGGTTTGTCTGAAGTTATTTATTTCCTTTTTGTTTTTTATTCATTGGTTGTTAAGGAATGTATTGTTTAATTTTCACATATTTGTGAATTTTCCAGTTTTCCTGCTGTATTGATTTCTAGTTTTATGCCATGTAGTTGGAAAAGATACTTGGCATGATTTCAGTCTTAAATTTGTTAATAATTTTTTTTGTGACCTTACTAAAATCTTGCTTTGTTTTGTTTAACATATGGTCTATTCGGAGAATATTCATTATATGCTTGAGAAGAATATGTATTCTGCTACTGTTTGATGGTATATTCTATAAACACTTGTTAGGTCCATTTTGTCTAAAGTATAGTTCAGCATTTGCCTATTGATTTTCTGTCTGGATAATCTATCCATTGTTGAATGTGGGATATTGAAGTCCCCTACTATTTCATTGTTTATTTCTCACTTCATTATCTGTTAGTATTTGCTTAAAATATATATGTGCTCATGGGGTACCTGGGTGGCTCAGTCAGTTAAGCGTCTGCCTTTGGCTCAGGTCATAATCTAAGGTCCTGGGATGGAGCCCCACATTGGGCTCTCTGCTCAGCAGACTCTGCTTTTCCTTCTCCCTCTGTGATCTCTCTCACTCTCAGTCTCTCTCAAATAAATAAAATCTTTAAAAAATATTTAGGTGTTCCAATTTGGGTGTGTGGGTGTATGTGTATTTTTTTTTTTTTTTAGTAACTTGGCTTTGTTTTCTGCATGAACACACATTTAAGTGCCTCTTACTTCAGCAACAGGGAAAGAAAATAAATATTCCAAGAGACACCAAGGGTGAGTACTGGCAAAAAAAAAAAAAAAAAAATTTAGACCCTGATAATAAAGTGGCAATTACCCCAAATACCAACTCCCTGCACCTTGCCCAGTAGGGGACACAAAGTTAAGCCTCAGCCTTCTTCCCTGGGCCTCTGTGGAGGCAAGAACCCAAAGCCTTGAATGTTTCATATCACCAGGGAAAGCTTATGGAAGATGGAGTAGATGGAAATTTGGAAGAAAACAGGGTCTTCAGCAGTCCATCTAACAGCTTGGGTGAAGCCATTCACTATAAGCTCCTGAATGACCCCTTGGTGGTGGTGGGCATGTGGGGTCAGGGACCTGTACTCTCCATTGCTGCCTCCATGGGTGACCCAGAAAGGCACAATGAGTGTGAACTCTAGCAGGTGCTTGCAGATGCTACAGCCACAGGTGCTGCATCTCCACCAGGTCCTGAGGCTTGCATTGCCCAGTGGGTCTGGGGAAGGGGCTCACTGCTCCCTCAATGCCAGCGCCACCCTCGCCTTCATGGCTACCTGAGTTCCCCCAGCAACCAGGAGCTCAAGGGGTAGGCTGGCAGTCCTGGCCTTCTGTACTGCCCACCTTGAAGTGTGTGTCCTCCTCTGGGGCCCACATGGCCCCTGCCCCAGACTCCTCAGAGCCCACCACTAAGCTACCCACACTCTCCACCAATCGCTTGTATATATATATATATATTTTTTAATTGTTACATCTTCTTAATGAATTGACCCCCATCTTCATCATTATATAATGACCTTCTTTGGTTTTGCTATCATCTTTGGTTTAAAGTTTCTTTTGTCTGCTATAACTATCCCTGCTCTTGTTTGGTTTCCACTTGCATAGAATATCTTTTTCCACCCCTTTGTTTTGTGCCTTTCTGTGGCCTTAAAGCTAAAGTGAGTTTCTTGTTGGCAAGATGTGGTTCGGTCTTATTTTTTTATTCATTGAGTCACTTATGTCTTTTGGCTGGGAAATTTAATCCATTCACAATAATAGTAATTATAAAGTAATTACAAAAATTATAAAGACTTCCTAATGCCACCTCATGGTTTTCTGGATGTTTCTGTAGTTTCTTTGTGCCTTTCTTTTCTTGCTGCCTTCTGTATGCTTTGATTTCCTTGTCTTTATGTTTTGTGAATCTACTGTAGGTTTTTGCTTTATGGTTACCATGAGGCTTGCATAAAATATCTTACAGCTATAGCAATCTGTTTTATGCCAATAGGAGCTTCATTTTAATTGCATACAAAAACTATAAAATTTTACTCCCCCTCCTTTTTGTTTTTGGTGTCACAGTTTATCACTTTTTAAATTAATAATGACCTCTTGGCCACTAAATATAATTATCGATTTATTTTTATTTTTTTAATTATCGATTTAATTTAACTTAATTTTTTAAAGATTCTATTTATTTATTCATGAGAGACAGAGAGAGAGAGAGGCAGAGACATAGGCAGAGGGAGAAGCAGGCTCCCTACAGGGAGCCCAGTGTGGGACTCGATCCCAGGACCCTGGGATCACAACCTGAGCCAAAGGCAGAAAATCAATCACAGCCACCCAGGTGTCCTGAAATTGTTAATTTTAAATCTTCATCAAACTTGATCTCTCCACAGCATTAATACTATCAACCTCTCAATTCATTTGAAAATATTTTTCTCCCTCAACTTCTGTGACACTATTTTTTTCCTATCTCTTCACTCTCCTTTTTCTAAGTCTCATATAGGATAATTCTCCTCCTCCTGGCTCCTTCTCCCGACTCTCAACTTTAGAGATTCTCTCAGCTTTTTCTAGGTCCTCTTCTAAATAGGAAATAAACTCTCAACTTTAGAGATTCTCTCAGCTTTTTCTAGGTCCTCTTCTAAATAGGAAATAAACATTTCCATGTTTAGCTTCAACTACCCCCCCATATGAAGATGATTCAGAGATTTGTGTTTCCACCCAATTCTTTCTTCTATGTTCCATACCACATACTTGACTATCATATTCCATTTATATGTCTTAAAGCCCAACTCACACTCTGCTTTCTCTAAGTCAGCCCTTATCCAGTGTTCCCAATCTCAGTGAATGTTAAGATTATTTTCAACTGCATAAATGAGAATTCTAAGACTCTTTGTTGACACTTCCCACTCCATCAAACCCTTATATCTACAATCACCTGATAATTCTCTTTCATATATATTTCTTAATTTCTTCCATTTCTACCTCTTTCACTCCTCTTTCTTCCTACTCCCCAAGTCCAAGGTAACATTACCTCTGGTTTGCATGACTACAATTATCTATTAACTTTTTCTTCCCCTGAGTTTATTTCTAGACACTCCACTCTATTATTCATACTGCAAATAAGAGTGACATTTTCAAAATGGAAGACTAATCTTATAGTCATAATGTTTAAAACACTTCAATAGGTTTTCTTTGTATTTAGCCTGAAAAGTAAAAATTTTAATATACCTATAAGACATTGCAGAGTCCTACCTTCCCCTGTCTTTGGAGATGCATCTTTAACTTATTTCTCTCTACCCTGTTCTCTCACCTTCCATCCCACTGAACTCTAGACACACTGAGCTTCTCTCACTTGCTTGAATGTTCCATACTTTTTCATATGGCATGACCTTGTGAAAAATCCCCACCCTCATACACCCTAATATAATCTAGCCCAGTTAACAGATTGGCAAAAGCCTCAGGAAGGCTTTCACTAATTCCCTGACACTAGATGATCTTAAAGCAACATGTACTTTCATTTGGGTTACTTGTATTTGTTTCATAATTTTATCCAGGTATGTTTTCCCCAATAGATTGCAATTCTATTAGAGTTAACTATGATGTCTTCTTTATTCACAGCTATGTCCCCAGATCCTGCCTGGCACATTGATTAATACATGATGAAGTTAGATGAACAATAATTTATTGAGTGTTGCTGTGTGTAGACACCACAGGGGTCATATAAAAATATGTTGGGTATGGCCCTTAACCTCCAAGAATTTGCTTTTTGGTTTAGGAAATAAACATAAATAAAAATGAAAACTAAGTACCACAACTAAATACCACACAAAGTAATTCAAATCTAATGCTGTAACATGAGAGGTCGTAACACAACTTTAAAATAAAATAATAGGATGCCTTCAACATCCTACTTTTCATGCTTAGATGCACCCACAGAATCTTCTTTTAAAGAAAACTGACCTAAAGATGGTTTGCCAAAAAATATAAGAAACAAAATATAAGAAGTAAGATATTTATAGGTAGAATGATCAAATGATACGTTATAGATGAAAAGAGTCTTGAGCTTGACATTGAAAGATAGGAGGGAGTTAGAAAGCCAAAATGGAAAAGATGGATACTTCTATGGAAAAGAACGGAATGAACATTACTCCAGAGGCAGGCTAGCTTGGGGGGATCAGGATCAATGGTGATGCCCTCCCATTATCCCTTTTAGGGCTCCAACTTTCTGTGGAAATGAAGAAAGACTATAGTCCTAGAATGTGGTAAAAGCCAGACTGTGGTAAGATAAGAATTTTAGTAACTGGAAATCCTGAAACAAAGCTTGAGTGTTATATTTCTGTAAGGTACTAGAAGCACCCTTGCTGCATGACTGGAATATGGGAAGAAAGGTATGAAAATCCAGTGGGCTGGTTTTAAAAACAAATTTTAAACAAGTTGCAAAGTTGTAATCTTATTAGTGTCCTGAATTTTAATGAGGTCTTAGAAATATCAGCACATAAAACAGGATGTGTGTTTATTTCCCTTACTAATAAGAGTTATTTTGTGCCTTCAACATCCTTCTTTTCATGCTTAGATGCACCCACAGAATCTTCTTTTAAAGAAAACTGACCTAAAGATGGTTTGCCAACAATCCTTAGAAATTGATCCCTCATTTTGAAAGCTATGTTTTTCTTGAAACATCACCCCTAAAAGAACAAAGTTGCATATTTGGCAACACCAAACACAAACATATTACTTTATCTGTGAAATCATCAGTTTGCAATAGAAGAATTAAAAAATTCACAATCTCTTTTACAGAATTTCCTACATTTGAAATGCTAATGTGAACTGATTTATAGCATTTCTGTGGATGTGTACCAATAACAATATCAAGCTGTGTTACTAGATCTCCAAATCACAATATTATCTAGACTGAAAATGATTCAATATTCAAAAATAGACTTTTGTTTAATATGCTCTTATCAAATTAACACATCACATAGTTTTAAGAGTCAAATGTTTCCACAAGGCTTGTTTTGAAAAAGATCAATTTCCCTGCCACCCCCAGCACCATGCTTGTTTCCTGCTACCAGAGACATTCACTTAATTGCTTAATTTCAGATTTAGGCATTAGCTATTGACTTCCAGCTATGGAAGATGAGAATCTCAGTCTTTCAATCTCCTCCCTCCACCTGGGACCCACCACATTAGAATGCAGGCATATCATAATTTGTGTAGATTCAATGTTTATTTCAACTATGCAAAGCAATTTAACCCTGATTCATATGATAGATGGTGTCATTTTCTTTTCTGCACAACCTACTGTCTTTCCTGGAGTTAATAATAGTCTTGTTTATGGCTTGCTTAATTTTTAAAATTAAATTATCACTATTTTAAACACAAATGCTCTGTAAATCATTTAATCCCTTTCTATGAAGTAAAACACATTTGGTGTTCTATCCATTTCATTTTTGGCAATATTTACTCCTATAGCCTTCTGACTCACTCTAGTCTAAAGGTAGAGAATAGCTGTCATTCTAGAGTCTTTCTGTGGGATTCTCCTTACTTAGCTCTTCGGTTGAATCCTGTGTTCTCTGGACCCCTTCTTTGTCTCCCTCTTTCTTCTTTATTAATTCACTCTCCTGAATATACTTTGGTAACTTTCTAAGAAAGTATGCTTGCTGCAAATATTTTTATTTATTTCATTCTTTAACATAGTTTATTTTCTTCACATTATTTGGTATAGAATCCTTGTATGGAACTTATTTTCCCTACAAAAATTTTAAAACATTTATCCACTATCTTTGAGATTTCATTGGTGGTGTTGAGAAATCTAATTCATTTTCATTTCTTATCATTATCATGAAATCTTGTCTCTTGAAAATTGATGAATATTCTTTTTTGTCCCTAAGATCTCATGACAATTGTCATCATAATGCAGATCTCATATTCCTCATTGTTCTTGGTGCTCAGCAGAGTGTCTCAATCTGAACATATGTCCTTCAGTTCTGGAAAATATTTTAAAACTATTTCTCTGATAATGTTCTCCCCTGTTTAATTTACCTCTCTTTCTGAACTGGCCCTTTAATTTTCTTATCTTTCCTTTCTTACATTCATCACATTCCATTCCCCACCCCTCCACCTTTATTTTGAGAGAAGAGTTCCTCAGCTTCATCTTCCAAAGGACTTTTAAAAATTTCTACTACCACATTTTTAATTTCCAAGTAGTATTTTTTATTCTCTAAATATTAAACTTCAGCAGTGCTGTGCCCTTATTTCATAAAAGCAGTATCTTCTCCTACCTCTCTATGTTTTCTTTTTTTAAATCTTTCTTTCTTTTCTTGCAAAGTCTCAATTTCCTCCAAGGGCTTTTTCTCCTTTTTATATGATTTTGTCTTAGACTCTAATAGTAGGTTTCCTTCATTACCTGGTGATTCCTGGCTGCCTGTGCATAATGAAAAGTAAACATTTGCCAGCTGATTGGAAGCTCTCTGCCCATGGTAGGGCTTCTTCATTGTTGGGTTCATTATAAGATGATCTGGTTGGGCAATTAGGATAGAGGATCCAAATGTCATTATCTTTAGATCTTTTTCTCTTGGGCTAATTAAATTTAATGGAGAAATTTCTTCCAATTTTCTATGTGGAGGGTAAGAGTGTAGCTGCCAGTTTTCTGGGAGTCAAGCAGTACAAAAACCTGGGAGGACTTCAACTTTCCATTTGTAATCTTTCATTTGCTATCTGAACTATCGATACAATATGCTTACTCTCAACCCTACTTATTTGCCACAATCTCTCCATTAAACATCTTCCAGAGAATAAATGTCCCATCTTCTGTCAGGGTGGGGAGGCACAATTGGCCAGCTGAATATAGTGGAAGAATGGATAAAGGAGACTAAATAATTTATATATGAGCTTTCAACCAATCTCCATTTTAGCACCAGACTCATAGACTCTTCTAAAAGTGACTATCAGAGTCACTTTTTGTGGCTTTCATAGGCTCTGTGGTATAAATAGTTTTGTTTGTTAGTGTTTGTCACTACTGATTTGTGATATAACTTTCTGGCAGATGCCAGAAGTCACTTATCACTCATCCATTTGCTTGCCAGCTTCTAAACATAAAGGTGTTCTATTTCTTTGTTTTTACTTTTTTTGGGTATATGTCTTTTAAGAACCCCCTTTTCTACCGTATTAGTAGGATTTCAGGGAAGAAGATGTAAATAAGTGTGTCCAATTTGTCATTTCTGGGCCTCTTGATTAGCTATCTCCTCATCTGTATTAATGAGAGTATTAATGAACATTTTTCAGAGCTCTTGCAAGGATTGTATGAAATGGTTATGTGTAGAAGCACCAAGAAATGGGTATGGCATGTTATAACAGATACTCAGGTACTTATGGTCCCTTCCTTTTGAAGCAGTAACCACAATCATCTCCTATCCTCTTTTCTCTTTCTGGCCGCCTCATCCATTCTCCTTCTGCTGATAAACATGCTGAAAGTCAGAGGGATTCATATGAGTTATCCAAAGACATGCAAACCATTACTGTCATAGAGATTTAAATATTTCCCTTTCTTGCCTTTTTATCTATACATATCATTCTTTTTCAGTCTGAATCCTCATCTGTAAGGACGTTAGCATTCCTTTTATAAAACTGGGCTTGTCACTTTCTCTAACAGGTAAATAAACTACAGCCACAAAATATGATTATAGAGATGGCCCAAAGTGCCATTTTTATGTTCTATTCAAAAGGAACTATAATTGATCAGCCACGGAAAAAACTAGCTTTGTCATAACTGGCCCTAGATTATCAGCAGTTACCCTAAACAATTTTCAGAATTTATACACTTTTCCACAAACCATTTAGGAATGTAGCTATATCTAAAATCATACCCTACAACACGAGGTGTTCTATTCCTGCTCCCATATCATCAGTCTGCATACTGGTGCCAAATAGACTGGGTAAGTCTATTTGAGGAACTTCACAAAATAGATCCTCAGGTCTCATATTCAGAGAATCCAATTCTGGTTCCTCTTGAAACCTAAATTTTCATTTTAAATGTTTTTGGTTGATTTGAGGGCACCTAGGTTTAGAAACCACTCTGGTAGAGTACATATTATCTACATAGAGCAGAAATATAGGGATATTTTCCTCATGGATCAATGAAATGTCTTAAGATTTTGAAAGTTTCTAGTATAGCCTTCTGTTTAGATGGATCCAAAAGATTGTTTCAATGAATTTTCTTCTTCATCTTAAAAGTCTGAACATGTTCTCTAACCCTGAATAACTGAGCCGAAGCAGGAGCTGAAGCACTAACGAAGGCACTCATGACCTTTCAGCATTACCATATTCTATAGCAGCTTTTCTGGCAAAGATGAACACTGTGTGCTCTCAATACACAGATAAATTTGCTAACAGCCTTTGCTGCCAACACCTAAAAATTATACCTAGAAGGAGTTCTGCTAACTGCTGGAGATACTCCTCGGACAGAACATGTCAGTTTTTCATGAAAAGTACCATCAACTAAAGATTGCATTTCACCCAACTTTTATACATTTTATTGTTGTAGAAATTACATTTGATAAGGTGTTCATGGGGAAACAAAGAAATCAATGAACACTTCCTCTACAAAAATAAAGAATTTCACTTGAACAAGAAAGTGTAGGTATGGAGGAATCATTATCCTAATGTTTTTTTTTTCCTTATGAATTCAACTTTCTTATAAATTCATGTGTATTTAGCATAAAGTCCATATGGTGTATTTATAGATGTTAAGCTCTAAATGAATGCTTCAAATGGAATCACAGAATTTTACTGCCAAGAAGAATTAAAGATTATGCAATCTACCACAAAATCTTCACTTTATTGGCAAATAAACTGAGACTCAAAAAACCTAAATGTTTTATCCATAGTCATACATTTAGTGGTTGACATCAGAACCTATCTTCTAATGACTGGAGGAATTTTATGTCCCCCACATCACTTTTCCTAAACTGTGTTCTTAAAAAAAAAAAACACAGATGTTCCAGAAGATGTTACTAAGTGTTTGGTGGGGCAAAAAGGTATATAAGTTTGAATAAGTATGTTTTGAATTTCCACAAGGGGTAACTATGGACAGGTTTTCCTAAGTGTTTGGCCACATACACTTTTAGCCATAATGACTATTAAAATTTCACAAGGGCTCACAGAATATTTTGGGAAATCCCATTTCTTCTCTTTGGCTGAATTCTGTCAACATTGCTGTGTAATTGTCCTCATGGAGGCTATGGTACTAAATCATCTTAAATTAGCGCATATTTTTTCTTGTTCCTGTTTGAAAAGTCATAGTGAAAACTTCACTAGTGACTAGACAAGATATTGTACTAGAGTTCAAAGATGTAACACTCTGCCCTAAAGAGCTGTAGCAAGACCGAAGTTTTTTGGAAGAATATTTCTGTAGTTTCAATTTCTAAACTGGGTTTTCTGTTGAGGTCTGCAGGGGGCGCTACATTTGTGTATGAGATCAGGAACTGTGTAGTTACATTACGGTAGCCACTTTGGAAATTCTTGACCTTGATCTATACAGACTATAGCTACACTTGCTTTAACTGTGCTATTATTACTTCCATTCCCCCTATTTCTATTTTACCTTTAATGTGCCTTGAGCTCCTCAGATAAAAGGATTATCAGAAGTACAAAGTGTTGTATTATTACTACAAGCATAAAACCTCTTCAGTTCATCAGTGAAGGTTTGGACCATTGACTAAAGTGGTCGACATTTTTTGAAGTATGCTACCAACATATTTCTGAAGACTTACAAAAATGTTGAAGGACACATATAGAAGTATATCCTGTCTTTTGAATGCTCAAATGCTAGTTTCTAGGATTATATGTTTAGTTTCTCTAAAGATACTTTGAATGTAACTTTCCCTCCTTTTCTTCCTGAGAATGGAGAGGAATAATTATGTCTTCTCTCTAACAGTAGTTCGGCACATGGTGAAAGTTGCTCCTTTCACAGACATTGACAATTTCAGTCAGGGCTGCCATCAAATTAGATGGCCATTAAGCGAGTTGGAGAGAAAGATCTGAAAGTATTTGCTTACTTCACTCCTTCTCAAATGAATACACATTTTCAAGAACAGGCTAGTTAGCACATTTTAACTGATGAAAATTATCTGAAGAGTGTCTGTCTATGAAGGCCACACAACTCCAAAGAAAACCCAACCACTGGGATCGCAGGGAACGTGCAATAATCATTTTTCAATCTATAAACTCTCACACGTAGAACGTCGTATTCACATTCCTTTAGGTACCACTAAATGCCAGTCCCCCACGTAAGAAGGTTTACACACAATTTTTTCTTCCTTTTTGCTCATTACCATCAGTCCCTCAGCATTGATTACCGTCATATTTCTCTCTACTTCTTAGCACATTCATAGTTTACCATTTTACAATGGGGTTATTGTTATTCCCCTGATTTTTCTTTTTGAAGCTAAGCTAGTTTTTATATTCCAACCCAGGTTGTAAATTTCTTAACGGCAATTACTGTCTTGTGCTTCTTTTGTATATCCAATCATAGCACAGAGAACTTCAATGGAACTCAAAAATATACATTGGTTTTGATTTCATTTAAGAACAGAGATAATGGGAAGTTCAAATGATAAACTAAGAGGAGATATTCTCAACCTTTGAAACCAATTACAGAAATTCCAGATTTCTCCTTTTGAGATGGGTTCAGTAACACCGATCCCTAGAATAAGACAGACAAAAAAATGATGCAATGACATGGATGCCAGGTAGGGCCCTTGGATGGGTTAATGCAGGTTAAGGTAGCAGAAGAGTAAGTGATTTACAATACTCGTGTTATATTTTTCTCTGCAGCTCAAGCCTTTTTTACCACCTTGAAAACTTCTCCTACATTCACATTTCATTAGAAAAAGAAAAAAAAAACCTTTTGCATTAAAGAAGGAAGAGTGACAAGAAATTTTAGTTAAAACTTTGATCCTGGTTATTTTCCTTAGGGGCTCAGGGAGCAAGCAGCTTCTTATAAACTCACAGGAGCTCTCATAAGCAGGACAGTTTTACGGTGGTCAGGGTGGTCAGAAAACAGAAAAGAAGGTCTTGCTCCTGTGTTTCTAACCAGTGCAGTAAATGGGGTCAAGTGACCCCACTTGAGATTGGGGCTGGAGAAGATAATCGAAGGAGACGTGTGCAAGTATAAAGATAACATTTCAAATAAAATTTAACGTCATGCCATAACAAAATCCAGAGGCAGGAAACCCAGACGTTGTGCCCTGCTCTCTTCCCATTGTATTTGTGAGCCTGTGTCTCTCACCTCTCTTATCTTTAGCTTCCTCAGCCACACAATAGATAATGGTAGTGATACTTACCTGAGAGCAATGTTGTGAGGTAGGACGAAAGATAGATTTTCATGGTTTAATAAACTCTTTATTAACAGATGGATGAATGGACCGATTATTTTCTCAAATACGGTGAAATAGCCTACGACAGAGAAAAGAAATCGTATGCTCAAAAATGTAGAAAGGAGAATGTTCTCAGGCACGCCATGGCCATGCAATCAGATGTCGTCTAGAACTTCTGCTCAGCAAAGGCTTGTACAGTAGGAACAGTTCTGTCCCAGGGACCCAGAACCAGCCTAGATCTTTATTACCTTTATCTTGGCCACCCAGCAACAACCCCCATGGCTCTGCCATAGTGCAAGCCGTTATGATCTTAGTATTTATTGAAAAAGAACGTGTAGGCCTTGACAAGTGGAACACCAATAAACAGAAAAATAGAGGGTTAATCCAGGAGATGAATGAAAAAGCAAATCTATTCACCAAACATAGTAGCGGGAAGGTAGAGTCCAGAAACTGGAAATGCATGTAGTATTTATGAATCACAGGTCATAAGCAGTATAGAGATATACGGATATGGGGAGAGAGGGGGGAAGCCTCAGGACTCAGACAAAGGAAGAAAAGATATTATGCACCCCGTTCCCTACACCAAGACAACATGTGGTAAAGGAAATCATTTTAAATTTAAATTAGGCTCAAATTTCAAAGCGCTCTGCTTGCTTTTTTATGCTGCTAAACGTGGAGACTCAAGATAGAAACTTTTAAAAATTTTATATTTACTTCTTTAATTTCTTAGGAAATACCTTGACAATCCTTTTTAGTTGTGAAGGACATAAGTTGTCATGGTCAGAAAGCTTATCATTTTTCTGTATAAAAGAGGAACATAAGCTTTTGAGTTGTCTTCCGGAAGCTCCATAAAGAAGTTGAAGGAATCCCAGAGAAACAAAGTGGTAGGAGAAATGGTATCTTAAAACAGGGAAGAGCAAAGTCCCAAAGATGGAGGCTGTAAAGTGGGGGGATGGTGTAGTAAACATTCGTTTGTTTTCCATGCTCAACATCCCATCTCTCTTTTATCTGTTAGTGTCTCCTACATGGCACAGGATCCTAATGGTGTCCTTTAGAAAGAATCTTCCATTCTCTCCACCTCTTCCTGCCACTGCTGCTACTACTACTAGTAATAGTACACACACACCACATCGACACCAAACATAATGGCAAGTAAGTGGCCCAAACTGAAATTTGATATATATACATCATTACACTTAATTCCTGGTAACCTACCTCATACCCAAATGCCTCCAGATGCCTCTCCCTTCCCCACCCCACCCCCAATTTTTTAAATGGCTGCATGTTATTTTTTTATAAAAAACAAGATTCCAATCTAAATTGCACATGATATCTTACTGTCCTCCTGCAACCAGGAAGTAATCTGAAGGGTGACATATTTTCATCAATGAATATTCTCTTCCCCCAACACTTTTTCCAACTGTGTTATCACTTATTGATGGTCCTTGGTGTGTACATTTTAAAAGATGTCTCTCTGGTTTCATTTTGTGTTCATTTAACATTTATTATTTTCCATGTTCTGTCCAAAAGTCTGGACATAATAGAGCATGTCTAATAGAGTACGCTGATTTTTCTTTAGAAAAACAGCTCTAGACTTTTTATGAGTCATCGGAAAGCTCCTTCTCTCAGATCATTTATATTTTTAATTTCAATCTTGTTTAATTCGAGAAAATATCTTGACATTTTGTTAGAAAACATACTGTTTTCCTGGGATATCAAGAAATTAAATTTCAGCTTTATTTGGCAATTGAAGAACCAGGAGAACATGCCCAAATTTCCTTTTATAGGTTCCTAAGATTTGAGGACTCTTTTTGCATGAAGCTCTAGTTAAATCTACAGCAGTTCTGAGCACAGAGGGGAATGTAATGTGATCAGAGACTTGGGTCCTACATTTTTTGGCACAGGCATCTCAATCAAAATCAAAACAAAAGAAAAATTCCTAATAATTTTAACATTTAGCATAAAAAAACTCACATGGAAAAGGCTATTCATAACTTATCCAGCGATGATTAGACTATGAACTGTACATGCTTCAATTCATTATTACTCTCAAAGCTTCATCAAATAAAATTATTTCAATAGAAATCATATCTTCCCTGCCTGTAACTTATTTTTTCGGACACAATACCTCTATTTTGTCATTTTTAACACCAGTTAAAAAGTGTAACTTTCACAAAGAACATAATTCCTAATATGCCACAGTGCATGAAGTCTGTTAAAATGTTTATCACCTCATGAATTACACATATATTCTTGCAGTGGGTCTCCTTGCCTCTATTCTTTTACGAACCTACTCTCTTCCTAATGGATCTTTTAAAGACACTAGTTTCCACATTTTATACCATTGCAGGAAAACATCCAATAGTTTATCATTGCTTATAGAATCAAGCTTAAATTTAACATTGGGACAACTTAGTCCTTTTTATCTCACCTCTTCTCTCTAATCTCACTTTTCCTTATTCCTACCAAAATGTCCTAATCCTCACTTAGGACACTTTACCACGTGCACAGGCAGATGTACCTAGAAACTCATGAAATTGAAACTTCGGGACTTCTTGCTTCTGCAGGAACCTGAAGGGGCCTGACCTAACTCTGTTTTCATAATTTTACTTATTTTTTTTTTTCCCTGAAGAGACCTTCACAAAGAACTTGAACTTCTCCGGACCATATGTCAAACACATTAATTCCATTGTCTTGTTTGAACAGAGCACCCCTAGATTTTCATGCCTTCCTCTTCCTTCTGCTTTTCACTCTCGACATTTAAATCTCCTCTTCAAGGCTCAAATCAATTCTTGTTTCCTAACATGAAACATCTCACAGCTACTAGGACCTTCTGGCACTATTCTTTTATATTTCTCCTTTTTCTCACATTTTAAAATAATGTGTTACCATCTTGCTTTTTGTGTGCTCTTGTAAGCCATCTGAAATGCATTTGGAACATGGATAGTATATGTATATACATATCTACACACATAGATTAATAGTTTTCACAACTCCAACTAGGAATTTTGCCTATACTATGTACTTGGTTATTTTGTACTACAATGCCTTTTTTGTTCTCTAGACAAGATAGATAGATAGATAGATAGATAGATAGATAGATAGATGATAGATAGATATTTTATTCTAGCCCAGGTAGTAGATGAGAATTCTTAAACTAGTGCTAAATAATCCACATGGCATTTGATATGTCATGAATATTCATTTTCTCACAAATTTTTAGTACGTACCAGCTACATGGTGGGTAATATACTTGGCTATAGTTTGATAATGACTACAAATAATGAACAGACATGAATCAGTGTATTAAGTGCTATCATGGGAGAGTCACACCTTTATTGAAAGAGCACTGGACTTCATCTCCTGGTTATACAGGGATAGAAGGGAGCCACACAATGGGATTACACAGAGAGTATCACGTTGTCCATGTTTTCCATAGGTTTTGTTTTTGTTTTCTCTTTTGTTTTTTTTCCATTTTGAACCCCATCCTAGAGGAATTCCTCTTGTGAAATGACTAAGAAATACCTTCCTTCCCTTCTCTGAGGACTGTGAACTTGAAGGAAGGAAAGAAGTGGCCTATTGACAGAAGACTGCTACAGAGAAAATGCAGCCACCAAGCTTTAGATCACAGAGAAGGAGAGCTGTTTTGTCTCAACTTTAACAAGTACAATGGGGAAGAGAGAAGAATTATATTGATTCATTGGTTTCATACTTATGTTTGCTTGTTTGTTTGGTTTGATTTTTGTTTCTGTGGAGACTGGCCATTTAAAATTTGCTGGTAGTATTTGCTTTCTGATGGTAAAGATACCAATTTAACATTAGAAAAGAATTTTTTTTTTTTTTTAAGAAATCAGTAAGTGGGCCTTTTAAGTCTCAAAAATGTAAGGCAAATATCCATTCATGGTTCTTGGAGAAAAGTGTGGTGGCACTACCATCACAACATAGATACTGTAGATATAAGTATTAACTATTCTGTTTAGAATAGTTTGGCCAGATCCGTACCATTATTAAGGAAAGAATACACATTCCATTCAGAGGATATAACCAAATACCTAGTCAAATCAGGGGTGTGGCACACCTAGATATTTCCAAGTTCTCTCCTTCAGGAAGGAACACTGGCATCTCTTGGCATTGTTCCCACTCTGAAGTTTCATGTGAAGAAATACTCGAAGGAAAGATATACATCTCTGTCTAGTCAAAAATCTATGCTTTAGTTCTGCTAAGACACTGTGCTGGGTCACAGATAAATGGGGTGGGGAGGGAAGAGGAAGGAGACTTCATTTGGGGCTGAAATAGTTAGCTCAGAGCCTGAACTCAGAATCATGGAGACATTTGGACATTTTCATCAATGAGAGTTAGGTAGGGCTGCTACTTCTGAAAATCTGCTACGCACTAGGTCCACATCTAAAGGTTGGTTTGGGGCCACTGAGCTTAAGAATAACTACTTCTAGGGGGAGTCTAATTTTGGTCTTCACTGTACTTCTGTTGACTCAAATCATTTTTGTTAAGCACAGCATACTGGCTTGAACTATGCTTTCAGATTTTAAAGATGGGGTCTAAACTCACACTTAGACTAAATTTTTATAAAGATTGAAGAACTGTGAAAAGACAATAACAAAATAATGATAATATGAAGTGCTCTGAAATATGTAAATTTCAGAAAAACGATGGCTAATAGAGATGACAGTGACCCCAAGACAAACGTGTAGAACATGTAAAGTATTTCTAAGGGATCCAATAAGAGGGGTTTGGACTTCCTCAACATGTAGGATGAAATCCCCAGACCATAGTTTGACTATTTTTTTTTTAAAGATTTTATTTATTTCTTCATGAGAGACACAGAGAGAGACAGAGAGAGAAGCAGGCTCCATGCATGCAGCCCAACGTGGGATTCCATCCCAGGTCTCCAGGATCGTGCCCTAAGCTGAGGCAGCGCTAAACCACTGAGCCACCTGGGCTGCCCCATAGTTTGACTATTAATGGCAGATTGACTTGGTTTGGAGTCAGAGGCTATCTGATAGCATATCAATTTTCCAATAATTGACTCATTTATCTTCTTGTTAATAAAAAGGACCAGGATGCCTGGGTGACTTAGTCAGTTGACTCTTGGTTTCAGCTCAGGTCATTGACTCACAGGTCATGAGATCAAGCCCCAGCTTGTGAGATCAAGCCCCAAGTCTGAGTTAACTCCTTGCTCAGTGGGGAATAGGTTTGAAAGATTCTCTTCCCCAACCCCTCCCCACCTCAATGAAATAAATCTTTAAAAAAGCACAAAAAAAAACCCCCACAAAAATAAATTAATTAAAAGGATGATAAAGAAAGAAATAAAATGATTTATGCTTATCTTATATGATGTTTAATCTTATATATCAACTTGGCTGGGCCACAATGCCTAGATATTTAATCAAATGTTATTCTTGATGTTTCTGTGAGACTGTTTCTGGATGAGATTAACATTTAAATCAGTGGACTCTGAGTAAAGCAGATTGCTCTCCATAATGCAGGTGGCTCCTATCCAATCAGTTGAAGGCCTTAATTGAACAAAGATCGACCTCCCCTGAGCAAGAAGGAATTCTGCTAGCAGATTGCTCTTTGGGCTTAAACTGAAATATTGGCTCTTCCCTGGGTCTCCAGTCTGCTGGCTTACCCTGCAGATTTTGGATTTTCCAGCTTCCATAGTCACATGCATCAATTCCTTAAAATAAATCTCTATTTATACAGGTCCTATTGATTCCTCTTCTCTGGAGAGCCCTGAATAATATGTGAAAGTTTGAAATTATGGTAGTTGTTAGCCCTGCTGCTAAATATTACTGTTTAATGTAAAATAAAGAATCATATATATTAAAACGCCAAATTTAAATATACATTTTTTTTTAATTTTTTATTTATTTTTATTTATGATAGTCACACAGAGAGAGAGAGAGAGAGAGGCAGAGACATAGGCAGAGGGAGAAGCAGGCTCCATGCACCGGGAGCCCGACGTGGGATTCGATCCCGGGTCTCCAGGATCGCGCCTGGGCCAAAGGCAGGCGCCAAACCGCTGCGCCACCCAGGGATCCC
>JAEUCK010004798.1:0-13549 GCA_017311455.1 Otocyon megalotis megalotis
TAGGGTTACGGTTAGGGTTACGGTACATGTTAGGGTTAGTGTAGGGGTTAGGGTTAGGGTAACGGAAGAGTTTAGGGGATGGTAAGTATTACGGTAAAGTTTAGTGTTACAGTACAGGTTAGGGTTAGGGATAGGGTTAATGTTAGGGTTAGGGTTTCGGTACAGTTTAGGGTTAGGTTTGGGGTTAGGGTTATGGTACAGGATAGGGTTAGGTTTAGGGTTAGGGTTAAGTTTTGAGATAGGGTTAGGGTTACGGTAAAGGATAGGGTTACGGTTAGGGTTAGGGTTAGTGTTAGGGTTAAGGATAGGGTTACGGTACAGGTTAGGGTTAGGGTTAAGTTTAGGATTACGGTATGGGTTATGGTTAGGGTTAGGTTTAGGTTTGCGGTACAAGTTACTGTTAGGGTTAGGGTTTGGGTTAGGGTTACGTTACAGGTTAGGGTTAGGGTTAGGGTTACAGTAAAAGTTTGGTTTAGGGTTAAGGTTAGGGTTAGTGTTAGGGTTAGGGTTGGTACAGGTTAGGGTAAGTGTTAGGGTTAGGGTTATGGTACAGGTTAGGGTTAGTGTTAGGATTAGGTGTACGGTACAGGTTAGTGTTAGTTTTAGGGTTAGGGTTATGGTTAGGTTTACCGTATAGGTAAGGGTTAGGGTTAGGTTACGGTACAGGTGTGGGTTAGGGTTAGGGTTATGGTACAGATAACGGTTAGGGTTAGGGTTAAGGTTATGGTACAGGTTAGGTTTAGGGTTAGGTTTAGGGTTAGGGTTAGGGTACAGGTAAGGGTTATGGTTAGGTTTAGGGTTGGTGTTAGCGTTACGGTACAGATTTGGGTTAGGGTTAGAAGTTAGGGTTAGTGTTAGGGTTATGGTACAGGTTAGGTTTAGGGTTAGGTTTAGGGTTAGGGTTAGTGTTACGGTATAGGTAAGGTTAAGGTTAGTGTTAGTGTTAGGTTTAGGTTTAGGTTTTGGGTTACGTACAGGTTTGGGTTTGGGTTACGGTTAGACTTAGGGTTCCGTTTATGGTACAGGTTTGGGTGAAGTTTAGGGTTAGGGTTATGGTAGAGGTTGGGTTAGGGTTACGGTACAGGTTAGGGTTAGGTTTACGGTACAGGTTAGCTTTAGGGTTAGGTTACGGTACAAGTTAGTGTTAAGTTTAGGGTTAGGGTTACTGTTATGGTACAGGTTAGGGTTAGGGTTATGCTTAGGGTTATGGAACAGGTTAGGTTTAGCGTTACGGTACAGGTTTCAGTTAGGTTTATGGTACAGATTAGGGTAAGTGTTATGGTTAGGGTTAGGGTTACGGTACAAGTTAGCGTTAGGGTTAGGGTTAGGGTTACTGTTACGGTACAGGTTAGGGTTAGGGTTATGGTTAGGCTTAGGGTTAGGTTTAGGGTACAGGTTAGATTAGGGTTAGGCTTAGGGTTACTCTAACGGTACAGGTTAGTGTTAGGGTTAGGTTTAGGGTTAGGTTTAGGGTACAGGTTAGGATTAGGTTTAAATTTAGGGTTAGGGTTTTTGTTATGGTACAGGTTAGTGTTAAGGTTATGGTTAGGGTTCGGGTTAGGGTTAGGTTTACGGTACAGGTTAGTATTAGGGTTAGGGTTAGTTTTAGGGTTAGGAGTACGGTACAGGTTAGGTTAGGTTTAGGTTAGGGTTAGGGTTACGGTACAGGTTAGGGTTAGGGTTAAGTTTAGAGTTACTGTTACGGTAGAGTTTAGGTTTAGGGTTAGGTTTAGGGTACAGGTTAGTATTAGTATTAGGGTTAGGGTTAGGGTTACGATACAGGATAGGGTTAGATTTAGGTTTACGTTTAGGGTTAGAGTACAGATTAGGTTTAGGATTTGGTTTAGTGTTAGGGTTACTGTAGTGGTTAGAGTTAGAGTTAGTGTTGGGTTTAGGGTTTAGGGTTAGTGTTATGGTACAGGTTAGGGTTACGTTTAGGGTTAGGGTTAGGGTTAAGGTTAAGGTTAGGGTTAGGGTTAGAGTTACGGTTAGGGTTAGGTTTACGTACAGATTAGGGTTAGTGTTAGGGTGACGGTTAGGGTAGGGTTAGGGTTAACGTTACGGCACAGGTTAGGGTGAGGTTTAGGGATAGTTTTAGGGTTAGGGTTAGGGTTAGGGTTATGGTACAGGACGGGGTTAGGGTTAGGAATAGGGTTAGGGTTAGGTTTAGGGTTATGGTACAGCTTAGGTTTAGGGTTAGGGTTAGGGTCAGTGTTAGGCTACAGTACAGGTAAGGCTTATGGTTAGGGTGAGGGTTAGGGTTAGGGTTACGGTACAGGTTAGGGTTAGGTTTACGGTTAGGGTTGGGTTAGGGATACGGTATATGTTAGGGTTGGGGTTAGGGTTAGGGTTAAGGTTGTGGTACAGGTTATGGTTAGGGTTAGGGTTTGGGTTAGGTTTATGGTACAGGTTAGGGTTTGGGTTAGGGTTAGGGTTACAGTACTAGTTAGGGTTAGGCTTAGTGTTTCGGTACAGGTTAGGGTTAGGTTTAGGGTTAGCGTTAGGGTTACTGTACATGTTAGAGTTAGGGTTAGGGTTAGTTTTAGGGTTAGGGTTAGGGTTACGGTACCGGTGAGTGTTAGGGTAGGGTTAGGGTTATGGTTAGGGTTCGTGTTACGGAACAGGTTAGGGTTAGGCTTCGGAATTGGGTTAGGGTTAGGGTTACGGTACAGGTTAGGGTTAGGGTTAGGGTTTGGGTTACAGTACAAGTTTGGGTTAGGTTTAGGGTTAGGGTAAGTGTTAGGGTTAGGGTTACGGTCCATTTTATGGTTAGGGATAGTGTTAGGTTTAGGGATAGGGTCATGGTACAGGTTAGGGTTAGAGTTAGGGTTAGGGTTAGGGTTAGTTTTAGGATGACGGTACATTTTAGGGTTAGGGTTAGGGTACAGGTTAGGTTTAGGGTTAGGGTTAGGGTTAGAGTTAGGATTACGGTACAGGTTATTGTTAGGGTTAGGGTTTGGGTAAGGGTTAAGGTACAGGTAGGCTTAGGGTTAGGGTTAGTTTTATTGTACAGTTTAGGGTTAGTGTTAGGTTTAGAGTTAGGGTTAGGATTATGGTACACGTAAGTGTTACGGTTAGGGTTACGGTTAGGGTTAGTGTTAGGGTTAAGGTTAGGGTTACGCTACAGGTTAGGGTTGGGGTTAGGGTTAGGCTTAGGGTTACGGTACATATTAGGGTTAGGGTTAGGTTGAGGGTCAGGGTTGCGCTATAGGTTAGGCTTAGGGTTAGGGTTAGGGTTAGGGTTAGGGATAGGGTTACAGAATAGGTTAGGGTTAGGGTTTGGGTTAGGTTTAAGGTCAGGGTTACGGTACAGGATAGGATTAGGGTTAGGGTTAGGGCTATGGTAGTGGTTAGGGTTAGTGATATGGTTGGGTTTAGGTTTTGGGTTGGGTTACGGTGCAGGTTAGGCTTAGGGTAAGAGTTAGGGTTACAGTACAGGTTAGTGTTAGGGTTAGGGTTTAGGTAAGGGTTAAGGTACAAGTTTGGGTTAGGGTTAGGGTTAGGGTTACGGTAAAGGTTAGGTTTAGGATTAGGTTTATTGTTAGGGTTAGGGTTACGGTACAGGTAAGGGTTACGTTAAGGTTTAGGGTTAGGGTTAGGGTTACGGTAGAGTTTTGGGTTAGGGCTATGGTAGGGTTACCATTAGGCTTCGGGTTACGGTACAAGTTAGGGTGAGGGTTAGGGTTAGTGTTAGGGATAGGGTTAGTGTTAGCGTTAGGGTTACGGTACAGATTAGGGTTAGGGCTAGGTTTAGGGTTAGTGTTACGGTTACGGAACAGGTTAGGGTTCGGTTTAGGGTTCGGGTTATGGTACAGAATAGAATTAGGGTTAGGGTTAGGCTTACGGTACAAGATAGGGTTAGTGTTAGGGTTAGGGTTAGGGTTACGGTACAGGTTAGGGTTAGGATTAGGGTTAGGGTTATGGTACAGATTAGGGTTAGGGTTAGGTTTAGGGTTAGGGTTAGGCTTACGGAACAGGTTAGGGTTCGGTTTAGGATTTGGGTTATGGTACAGGTTAGAGTTAGGGTTAGGGTTAGGGTTACGGTACAAGATAGGGTTAGGGTTAGGGTTAGGGTTAGGGTTAGGGTTACGGTACAGGTTAGGGTTAGGATTAGGGTTAGCGTTACGGTAGTGGTTAGAGTTAGGTTTAGTTTTGGGTTTAGGGCAAGGGTTAGTGTTACGTTACAGGTTAGGGTTACATTTAGGGTGAGGGTTAGGTTTAGGGTTAAGTTTAGGGCTAGGGTTAGGTTGAGATTACGGTTAGGGTTAGGTTTACGTACAGATTAGGGTTACGGTACAGGTTACGGTTAGGTTTTGGATTAGGATTAGGGTTAGGGTTAGGGTTAGTGTTACGGTACAGGACGGGGTTAAGGTTAGGGATAGGGTTAGGGTTACGTTTAGGGTTAGGGTTAGGGTTAGGGTTATGGTACAGGTTAGGTTTAGGGTTAGGGTTAGGGTTGGGGTTAAGGCTACACATAGGTAAGGCTAACGGTTAGGGATAGGGTTAGGGTTATGGTACAGGTTTGGGTTAGGGTTACGGATAGGGTTTGGTTTAGGTTTACGGTTACGGTACAGGTTAGTGTTAGGTTTATGGTTAGGGTGAGGGTTAGGAATACAGCACATGTTAGGGTTGGGGTTAGGGTTAGGGTTGCAGTACAGGTTATGGTAAGGGTTAGGCTTTGGGTTAGGTTTACGGTATATGTGAGGGTTTGGGTTAGGGTTAGGGTTATGGTACAGGTTAGGGTTAGGCGTAGGGTTACAGTACAGGTTAGGGTTAGGTTTAGGTTTAGCGTTAGGGTGACTGTACATGTTAGGGTTAGGGTTAGGGTTAGTTTTAGGGTTAGGGTTAGGGTTATGGTACCAGTTAGTGTTAGGGTTAGGGTTAGGGTTATGGTTAGGGTTAATGTTACGGTACAGGGTACGGTTAGGTTTAGTTATAGGGTTAGGGTTAGCGTTACGGTACAGGTTAGGGTTAGGGTTAGGGTTACAGTACAAGTTTGGGTTAGGTTTAGGGTTAGGGTTAGTGTTAGGGTTAGGGTTACGGTACAGGTTAGGTTTAGGGTTAGTGTTCGTTTAGGGATAGGCTTATGGTACAGGTTAGGATTAGAGTTAGGGGTAGGTTTAGGGTTAGGTTTAGGATGACGGTACATTTTAGGGTTAGGGTTAGGGTACAGGTTAGGTTTAGGGTTAGGGTTAGGGTTAGGATTACCCTACAGGTTATTGTTAGGGTTAGGGTTTGGATTAGGGTTAAGGTACAGGTTAGGTATAGGGTTAGGGTTAGGATTATGGTACAACTTTGGGTAAGTTTAGCATAAGGGTTAGTGTTGGGGTTAGGGTTATGGTACACTTTAGCTTTAGGGTTTAGGGTGAGGGTTAGGGTTAGGTTTACGGTTATGGTACAGGTTAGGGTTAGGTTTTGGGTTAGGTTTATGCTACAGGTTAGGGTTTGGTTTAGAGTTAGTGTTAAGGTTATGGTACAGGTAAGGGTTACAGTTAGGGTTACGGTTAGGGTTAGTGTAGGCTAAAGGTTAGGGTTACAGTACAGGTTACGGTTGGGGTTAGGTTTAGGGTTAGGGTTACAGTACAGATTAGGGTTAGGGTTAGGTTTAGGATCAGGGTTGCGCTATAGGTTAGGCTTAGGGTTAGGGTTAGGGTTAGGGTTAGGTTTACGGTACAGGTTAGGGTTAGGGTTAGGGTAAGGGTTACGGTACAAGTTAGGGTTAGGGTAAGGTTACGGTAAAGGTTACGTTAACGGGACAGTTTAGGGTTAGGGTTACGGATAGGGTTAGGGTCAGGGTTAGGATTACGGCACAGGTTCGGGTTAGGGTTAGGGTTAGGGTTACGGTTATGGTTACGGTACAGGTTAGCTTTAGTGTTAGTGTTAGTGTTAGGGTTAGGGTAACTCTTCAAGTTAGGTTTAGGGTTAGGGTTAAGTTTAGGGTAGGGTTAGGGGCACTGAACAGGTTAGGGTTAGGGTTGGGGTAGGTTTAGGGTTAGGGTTAGGGTTATGGTACAGGATAGTGTTAGGTTTAGGGTTAAGGTTATGGTTACCGTCCAGGTTAGTGTAAGGTTTAAGGTTTGGGTTAGGGTTACGGTACACGTTAGGATTAGGGTTAGGTTTAGGGTTACGGTAAATGTAAGGGTTACGGTTGGTGTTAGGGTTATGGTTAGGGTTACGGTACAGGTTTGGGTTAGGGTTACGGTAGGGTTAGGGTTAGGGTTAGGGTTAAGGTACAAGTTAGGGTGAGGGTTAGGGCTAGTGTTAGGGATAGGGTCAGTGTTAGGGTTAGGGTTACGGTACAGATTAGGTTTAGGGTTAGGGTTATGTTTAGGGTTAGGGTTAGGGTTACGGTACAGGTTAGGGTTAGGTTTAGGTTTCAGGTTATGGTACAGGTTAGGGTTAGGGGTAGGATCAGGGTTGCAGTACAGGTTATGGTTAGGGTTAGCGTTAGGATTACGGTACAGGTTACCTTTAGAGTTAGGTTTAGGGTTAGGGATACGGTACAGGATAGGGTTATGGTTAGGGTTTTGGTTAAGGTTAGGGTTACGAAACAAGTTAGGGTAAGTTTTAGGTTAAGGTTACTGTACTGGTTAGGGTTAGTGTTTGGGTTAGGCTTAAGGATAGGGTTAGGGTTACGGTACAGTTTAGGGTTAGGGTTAGGGTCAGGGTTAGGTTTAGTGCTACAGTACACGTTACGTTTAAGGTTAGGGTTATGATTAGGGTTAGGGTTACGGTAAAAGTTAGGGTTAGGGTTAGGGTTAAGGTAGTGGTACAGGTTAGGTTAAGGTTTAGGTTTAGGTTAGGGATAGGGTTACGGTACATGTTAGGGTTAGAGTTAGGGTAAGGTGTAGGGTTAGGGTTAGGATTACGGTATAGAATAGGGTTAGGGATAGGGTTAGGTTTAGGTTTAGGGTTACGGAACATGTTAGGGTTAGGGCCAGGTTTAGGGATAGGGTTATGTTACAAGTTAGTGTTAGGGATAGGATTACGATACAGGTTAGAGTTAAGTTTAGGGTTAGGGTTAGGGTTACAGTACAGGTTAGGTTTAGGGTTATGGTTAGGTTACATGTTAAGGTTAGGGTTAGGTTAGGGATTAGGGTTACGGTACTGGTTAGGGTTAGGATTAGGTGTAGGATTACGTTTATGGTACAGGTTAGGGTTCAGGTTAGCTTTACGGTACAGGTTAGGGTTAGGGTTAGGGTTAGGTTTAGGGATAGGGTTAGGTTTAGGCATATGGTACACGTTAGGTTTAGGGTTAGGATTAGGGTTCGGGTGACGGTATAGTTTAGGGTTAGGGTAAGGGTTACGGTAAGGTTTAGGTTTACGGTACAGGTTAGGGTTAGGCTTAGGGTGAGGGTTAGGGTTACGGTACAGGATAGGGTTAGTTATAGTGTTAGTTTGAGGGTTACAGTACAGGTTAGGTTTAGGGCTAGTGTTAGGGTTAGGGTTGCGGAACAAGTTAGGGTTAGGGTTAGGATTAGGGTTACGGTACAGGTTAGAGTTAGGGTTAGGATTACAGTACTTGTTAGAGTAAGGGTTATGATTAAGGTTAGGGTTAGGCTTAAGGTTACAGTACAGGTTAGGGTTAGGTTTAGCTTTAGGTTTAGGGTTACGGTACAGGTTAGGATTAGGGTTAGGGTTAGGGTAGGTTATGGTACAGGTAAGGGTTAGGGTTAGTGTTAGGGTTACGGTACAGGTTAGGATTAGGTTTAGGGTTAGGGTTAGGGTTATTGTACAAGTTAGGATTAGGGTTAGGTTAAGGTTTAGGGTTAGGGTTATGGCACAGTTTAGGGTTAGGTTTAGGGTTAGGGTTATGGTTAGGGTTATGTTTAGGGTACAGGTTAGGGTTTGGGTTAGGGTTATGGTTAGGGTTATGGTTACGGTACAGGTTAGGGTTAGGCTTAGGTTTAGGTTTAGCATTACGGTACAGGTTAGGGTTAGGGTTATGTTTAGGGTTAGGGTTAGGGTTATGGTACAGGTTAGGTTTAGGGTTAGGGTTAGTGTTAGGGTTAGGATTAGGGTTATGATACAGGTTAGGGTAGGGTTAGTGTTAGGGTAGGGTTAGGTTTGTCATAGAGGTTAGGATTAGGGTTAGGGTTAGGGTACAGGTTAGGCTTAGAGTTAGGGTTAGGTTTATGGTTAGGGTTACGGTACAGGTTAGGTTTAGGGTTAGCGATAGGGATAGGGTTAAGGTTAGTGTTACGGTACAGGTTAGGGTTAGGGTTAGTCTTATGGTTAGGGTTAGGTTTGCCACAGATGTTAGGGTTAAGGTTAGGGTTAGGGTTAGGGTTATGGTAAAGGTATGGTTTAAGTTTAGGCTTAGTGTTATGGTACAGGTAAGGGTTATGGTTATGGTTATGTTTAGGGTTAGGGTTAGGGTTCGGTTTAGGGTTAGGGTTAGGGTTGCCGTACAGGTGTGGGTTAGGGTTATGGTTATGTGTAGGGTTAGGGTTAAGGTTACGGTACAGGTTAGTGTCAGGTTTAGGGTTAGCGTTAGGGTTAGGTTTGCGGTACAGGTTAGGGTTAGGGTTAGGGTTAGGATTAGGGTTAGGGTTAGGGTTACGGTACATGTTAGGGTTACAGTTTGGTTTAGGGTTAAGTTTACGGTATAGGTTACCGTTAAGGTTAGGATTAGGTTTAGGGTTAGGTTTAGGGATACGGTACAGGTTAGGGTTAGTTTTAGGCTTAGTCTTAGGGTTTCGGTACAGGTTAGGGTAGGGGTTAGGGTTAGGGTTAGGGTAAGGTTACGTTACCGGTTAGGTTTAGGGTTAGGATTAGGGTTAGGAAGGGAGGAGGGGCAAGATGGAGGAAGTGTAGGATCCCCAAATCACCTGTCCCCACCAAATTACCTAGATAACCATCAAATCATCCTGAAAATCTACGAATTCAGCCTGAGATTTAAAGAGAGACCAGCTGGAAAGCTACAGTGAGAAGAGTTCGAGCTTCTATCAAGTTAGGAAGACGGGGGAAAAAGAAATAAAGAAACAAAAGGCCTCCAAGGGGGATGGGCCCCGCGAGGAGCCGGGCTGAGGCTGGGGCGAGTGTCCCCAGGACAGGAGAGCCCCGTCCCCGAGGAGCAGGACCTGCACCGACATTCCCGGGCGGAAAGGGGCCCGAGGGGAGTTGGAGCAGGACCCAGGAGGGCGGGATGGCTTCGGGCTCCCTGGGACACTAACAGGCACCTGCAGTGCACGCAGGAGAGTGCGCGGAGCTCCCTAAGGGCTGCAGCGCACGGCGGGACCCGGAGCAGCTCGGAGGGCTCGGGCGGTGGCTCCGCGGAGGGGGCTGGGTGGCTCCGGGAGCAGCTCGGCGGCGGCGGCTCCCACAGAAGAGGCTCCGTGCGGAGGGGGCTGCGCGGCCCCGGGAACAGCTCCGAGGGGCTCGGGCGGCAGCTCCGTGGAGAGGCGGCTGCGCCACCGGGAGCGCGAATCCAACAGCGCAGGCGGGAGCACAGGGCTCCAGGACACAGCCCAGGAGCCGGCCTCCCCCGGACAGGCAGAGGCCTGGAGGGCCCAGAACAGCAAGGACGCCCCTGCCCCGAGCTGAGCAGACCAGCGGCCCCGCCCCGGAGCCTCCAGGCCCTGCAGGCGGAGAGCTCCCCTCTCTGCTCTCCGCAGTTCCTGCGGGGCTGAAGCCAGGTTTCCGGAGCTGCTGAAGCCACAGGGGCGGTTCCTCCAGGGGCCTCACGGGGTAAACAACCCCCACTGAGCCCTGCACCAGGCAGGGAGCGGAGCAGCTCCCCAAGTGCTAACACCTGAAAATCAGCACAACAGGCCCCTCCCCCAGAAGACAGGCAAGACCGACCAGTTCCAGGGGAAGGAAGTCAATGGACTTAAGTATACAGAATCAGAAGATACTCCTCTGTGGGTTTTTTTTTTTTTTCCTTTTTTTTTTCTTTTCTTTTATCTTTTTCTTTTCTTTTTTTCTTTTTGATTCCTGATTGCTTCCCACACCCCCTTTTTTTTCACCTCTTTCTTTTTCTTTCTCTTTTTCTTCTCTTTTTTCCTTTTTTTCTTCCCTTTTCTTTTTCTTCTTTCTTTCCTTCTTTCTCTCCTCTTTTATTCTCCTTTTCCCAATACAACTTGTTTTTGGCCACTCTGCACTGAGCAAAATGACTAGAAGGAAAACCTCACCTCAAAAGAAAGAATCAGAAAAAAGTCCTCTCTCCCACAGAGTTACAAAATCTGGATTACAATTCAATGTCAGAAAGCCAGTTCAGAAGCACTATTATACAGCTACTGGTGGCTCTAGAACAAAGCATAAAGGACTCAAGAGACTTCATGACTGCAGAATTTAGATCCAATCAGGCAGAAATTAAAAATCAATTGAATGAGATGCAATCCAAACTAGAAGTCCTAACGACAAGGGTTAACGAAGTGGAAGAACGAGTGAGTGACATAGAAGACAAGTTGATGGCAAAGAGGGAAACTGAGGAAAAAGAGACAGACAATTAAAAGACCATGAAGACAGATTACGGGAAACAAACGACAGCCTGAGGAAGAAAAACCTACGTTTAATTGGGGTTCCCGAGGGCGCCGAAAGGGACAGAGGACCAGAATATGTATTTGAACAAATCATAGCTGAAAACTTTCCTAATCTGGGAAGGGAAACAGGCATTCAGATCCAGGAAATAGAGAGATCCCCCCCTAAATCAATAAAAACCGTTCCACACCTCGACATTTAATAGTGAAGCTTGCAAATTTCAAAGATAAAGACAAGATCCTCAAAGAAGCAAGAGACAAGAAATCCCTGACTTTTATGGGAAGGAGTATCAGGGTAACAGCAGACCTCTCCACAGAGACCTGGCAGGCCAGAAAGGGCTGGCAGGATATATTCAGGGTCCTAAACGAGAAGAACATGCAACCAAGAATACTTTACCCAGCAAGGCTCTCATTCAAAATGGAAGGAGAGATAAAGAGCTTCCAAGACAGGCAGAACTGAGAGAATATGTGACCTCCAAACCAGCTCTGCAAGGAATTTTAAGGGGAACTCTTAACATTCCCCTTTAAGAAGAAGTTCACTGGAACAATCCACAAAAACAAGGACTAAATAGACATCATGATGACACTAAACTCATATCTGTCAATAGTAACTCTGAACGTGAACGGGCTTAATGACCCCATCAAAAGGCGCAGGGTTTCAGACTGGATAAAAAAGCAGGACCCATCTATTTGCTGTCTACAAGAGACTCATTTGAGACAGAAGGACACCTACAGCCTGAAAATAAAAGGAGAACCATTTTCCATTCAAATGGTCCTCAAGAGAAAGCAGGGGTAGCCATCCTTATATCAGATAAACTAAAATTTATCTCGAAGACTGTAGTGAGAGATGAAGAGGGACACTATCTCATACTTAAAGGATCTATCCAACAAGATGACTAAATCCTCAATATATATGCCCCAAATGTGGGAGCTGCCAAATATTTAAACCAATTAATAACCAAAGTGAAGAAATACTTAGATAACAATACACTTATACTTCGTGACTTCAGTCTAGCTCTTTCTACCCTCGATAGGTCTTCTAAGCACAACATCTCCAAAGAAACGAGAGCTTTAAATGAGACACTGGACCAGATGGATTTCACAGATATCTACAGAACTTTACACCCAAACTCAACTGAATACACATTCTTCTCAAGTGCACATGGAACTTTCTCCAGAATAGACCACATATTGGGACACAAATCGGGTCTGAACCGATACCAAAAGATTGGGATCTTCCCCTGCATATTCTCAGACCATAATGCCTGAAATTGGAATTAAATCACAACAAGAAGTTTGGAAGGACCTCAAACACGTGGAGGTGAAGGACCATCCTGCTAAAAGATGAAAGGGTCAACCAGGAAATTAAGAAGAATTAAAAAGATTCATGGAAACTAATGACAATGAAGATACAACCGTTCAAAATCTTTGGGATGCAGCAAAAGCAGTCCTAAGGGGGAAATACATCGCAATACAAGCATCCATTCAAAACTGAAAGAACTCTCAAATACAAAAGCTAACCTTACAATTTAAAGGAGCTTGAAATGAAACAGCAGATAGACCCTACGCCCAGCAGAAGAAGAGAGTTAATTAAAATTCGAACAGAACTCAACGAAATTGAGACCAGAAGAACTGTGGAACAGATCAACAGAACCAGGAGTTGGTTCTTTGAAAGAATTAATAAGATAGATAAATCATTAGCCAACCTTATTAAAAAGAAGAGAGAGAAGACTCAAATTAATAAAATCATGAATGAGAAAGGCGAGATCACTACCAACAGCAAGGAAATACAAACGATTTTAAAAACATATTATGAACAGCTATACGCCAATAAATTAGGCAATCTAGAAGAAATGGACGCATTCTTGGAAAGCCACAAACTACCAAAACTGGAACAGGAAGAAATAGAAAACCTGAACAGGCCAATAACCAGGGAGGAAATTGAAGCAGTCATCAAAAACCTCCCAAGAAACAAGAGCCCAGGGCCAGATGGCTTCCAGGGGAATTCTATCAAACGTTTAAAGAAGAAATCATACCTATTCTACTAAAGCTGTTTGGAAAGATAGAAAGAGATGGAGTACTTCCAAATTCGTTCTATGAAGCCAGCATCACCTTAATTCCAAAACCAGACAAAGACCCCACCAAAAGGAGAATTACAGACCAATATCCCTGATGAACATGGATGCAAAAGTTCTCAACAAGATACTAGCCAATAAGATCCAACTACACATTAAGAAAATTATTCACCATGACCAAGCAGGATTTATCCCCGGGACACAAGGCTGGTTCAACACTCGTAAAACAATCAATGTGATTCATCATATCAGCAAGAGAAAACCAAGAACCATATGATCCTCTCATTAGATGCAGAGAAAGCATTTGACAAAATACAGCATCCATTCCTGATCAAAACTCTTTAGAGTATAGGGATAGAGGGAACTTTCCTCGACATCTTAAAAGCCATCTACGAAAAGCCCACGGCAAATATCATTCTCAATGGGGAAGCACTGGGAGCCTTTCCCCTAAGATCAGGAACAAGACAGGGATGTCCACTCTCACCACTGCTATTCAACATAGTACTGGAAGTCCTAGCCTCAGCAATCAGACAACAAAAAGACATTAAAGGCATTCAAGTTGGCAAAGAAAAAGTCAAACTCTCCCTCTTCGCCGATGACATGATACTCTACATAGAAAACCCAAAAACCTCCACCCTAAGATTGCTAGAACTCATACAGCAATTTGGTAGCGTGGCAGGATACAAAATCAATGCCCAGAAATCAATGGCATTTCTATACACTAACAATGAGACTGAAGAAAGAGAAATTAAGGAGTCAATCCCATTTACAATTGCACCCAAAAGCATAAGATACCTAGGGATAAACCTAACCAAAGAGGTAAAGGATCTACACCCTAAAAACTATAGAACACTTCTGAAAGAAATTGAGGAAGACACAAAGAGATGGAAAAATATTCCATGCTCATGGATTGGTAGAATTAATATTGTGAAAATGTCCATGTTACCCAGGGCAATTTACACGTTTAATGCAATCCCTATCAAAATACCATGG